>WNGS01034550.1:0-11045 GCA_020271785.1 Procambarus virginalis | reverse complement strand
GTTGATCTTGGCTAGCCTTAAATTCTAATATCCTCGCGGAGAAGGGTTATTTTTGTTGTTGTTGATGAAGGTTCGCGCAGTTCGTTTGATTCTCAGTTTGAAGACTGGATGATCGTATTTTGAGTCTCAAGGACTAGCACAACTTTTTGAACCACTGATTCTTGGCCCAGTTAGGGAAATCCAGTGAGGGACCAGAAGCACGCTTGAATTTCGTAAAGTGGGATGTAAGCATGAAATTAGGAGAGGATTGAGAGGACACAGCTTCCTGGCTCAGTGATGGGGTAGAGGGGAGAGCAGTACCGGTCGCCGCCGCGGACCCCAGAGCTTCCAGAAGGAGAAACAGAAGGCTGTCAGTGTTGGTCGGGATGGATGCCTTATAAGGGGCTTTGTTGCTCTTATTTCCCTGCGCAGTCTGTTTTTGGGAGACATGATTGGTTGTTGTTATAAAAAGTGGTGGGCTTGCTATGGGGGAACTGGTACTATTAAGGGGTAAGGGTAAGTAGAATACAGAGGTATCAAATATGGGAGAACTAAAAGGCCCGGCCCCCAAATAAAATATCCACAGTAATAAATACTTGCTACTAAACCCGTTAGTCTAGAGATAGATCATTGTACTCCCACACAGGAAAAGGGATACTCTGTTCAAACTTACTTATTTATTAACCCCTTAACACCCCCCATACACAATCACACCAATAACAATATAATACTAACTTTACCACACAATCTTACGTTAAAAGCCTTGGTCCACTTAGACAGGATACAAGGTTTACACTGAAACAAGCTAGGGTAAAGCTCTACTATAAAACACTTAAGTTAGAGTCAGCTTAGGGTAGGGGACCACGTGTTTACACTGGGACCCCCGTTAGCATAACAGGTAAGATAAACACTTAAAAACACTTACTACACCCCAGGTATACTACTCTACACATAGAACGATGGGTATGCCAGAAATATACAAAAATGAGTTATGGAGTACTTAACCAAACTAAGTCACAGAAATAAAGAATTAAGAGGAAGGAGGAGCACGTCCTAGCACCACAGTCAGCCAGCAGAGAAGAGCAAGCGAGAGTCTCCCTCCTTCTCCGTGGGCTAATGCTGCCGGCAGACTGTTCAACTAATCATACCGGCGCCCGATACAAAGTTTACTCAGGTTTACTTTACAAATGATTAGACAGTATTAGTAAACATAGTTGGTGCCTATTTTATTATTTAATAATCAACCCCAAGCTCAATCTTTAAATACTCTTTGAGAAACAAGAATAGTCTTACGACTGGCAGGGAAGATACGACATATGCAGCTCGCGATGCGTGTTTACTATATGGTAGTTAATAAGCTCAAATTTGACCTCTGGTTTCCATCTAAAGAACCCAGAGTCGTAACACTCCTCCCCCCTTCAGAGAAAAAAAAATGTGACTACTAGAATAGTAGTCATATTTTTTGTAAGAGTATACAGAGAATAAAAGGAAATCCATGACATAATAGAAAATCAATCAAAACAACAATTTCTCTGCAAAAAAAATACAAGGGAATTCTCTGAAAGAAAAAACATACACAAAAACAAAAAAAACACAGGGAAGTAAATAAATTGGACACGGAATATTTAATGTCACAGGAGAACCTAAAAAAAAATAACTAAAGCATGACATTTGGTATGGCTTCCTGTGGCTCAGATGAATGTTACTCAGGCAAGCGGGACAGAGCGTCGGCTATCACGTTGAGCCGGCCCGGTAGGTGGATAATAGATAGATTAAAGTCCTGTAGGTACAATGCCCACCTGAGGATGCGTTTATTTTTCTGCTTCATCTGATTCATGAAAACTAATGGGTTATGGTCCGTGTACACTTCCACTATATTACCTGTGAGGTAAACTTCGAACTTTTTGCATGTTAGCACTAGCGCCAACGCCTCTTTTTCTATCACTGAATAATTGCGCTGCGCCTTGTCAAATTTCACAGAGTAATAATATACTGGGTGTTCCACTTTATCATCCCCAGTTTGCAACAACACTGCACCAGCACCCGAGTCAGACGCGTCAACTTGAATTTTAAACGGACGGTCGAACCTTGGACTAGCAAGCACTGGGGCGGAAGCTAAGATCAATTTCAAATTTTTAAATGCCTCTGCACAGTCCGATGACCACTTAAATTTAACGGCCTTCCGCAACAAATCTGTGAGAGGAGTGGCCACACTGGAAAAGTTCTGACAAAAGCGTCGGTAGTACGCACACATACCGATAAATCGTTGAATGTCCTTTTTAGACCTGAGCACTGGATAGTCCAGAATGGCACTGATTTTATCTTGCCGAGGTAACACTTTCCCTTGGCCCACTTCATAACCGAGGTACGTCACTGTGCCTTGGCCAAAATGACACTTTTTAGCATTTAAGGTTAGATTTGCATGTTTCAACACTGTGAACAACTGGCGTACCTAGCTATGTGGTCAGCCCAATTAATATCAAAGAGCACAATATCATCTAAATACGCCCGACAATTTGGCACATTAGCGAGCAAAGAGTTCATTAGCCTCTGGAACGTGGCAGGGGCATTACGCAAGCCGAATGGTAACACTTGATACTCAAACACACCCTCGGGTGTCACAAACGCCGTTAGTTGTTTAGCACGTTCAGTGAGCGGGATTTGATAGTACCCCCTCGAGAGATCGAATTTCGAGACATACGTGGCGTTCCCGATTTCGTCGATACAGTCCTCGAGACGTGGCAACGGATAGGCGTCCACTATGGTCACCTTGTTGAGCTGCCGGTAGTCGGTGCATAATCGCCAGGAGCCATCTGGTTTGGGGACCAAAAGGCAGGGCGAGCACCAAGAGCCCTGGCTCGGCCTGATGAGGCCGTGCTGGAGCAAGAAGTCGACCTCCTTCCGTACGATGGCCTTCTTTTCCGGACTCATCCGATAAGGTTGAAGGCGAATGGGGGTGTAGTCCGTCAACTCGACATCATGGTAAATGGCATCAGTCTGGGTCGGGACCTCCCCGAACAGACTGGAGAATTCGTCAAGCAACGACTGCACCTCGTCACGTTGGGACATCTGCAAATGGGACAGTCCCTCCTCCACAGCATTCACAGAACTAGAATTATTGAGAATGAGATTAGTTGGGTCCCCAGAACAATCATCCCCTCCCTCACTGGAAATGGAAACATTGGTTAGTGCAATGGGCCTGGGGCCCTGGAACTTCTTCAGCCGATTCACGTGTACGAGCATTACCTGTTTACGCTTATCAGAGTGTCTCACTTTGTACGTGAGGTCCCCAGTCTTCTCTGTCACAATGTAGGGGCCCTCGTACTTGTGGGACATAGTGCTCCCCAGTCGAGGCTTTAGTACCAGGACAGGGTCACCGGGCTGAAATACCCGCAACTTAGCCTTGGCATCGTTCCGTTCTTTCATATTCTCTTGGGCCTTCCCAAGATACTTTAGTGCCGCAGCCTTGCAGTCCTTGAGTCTCTGGTGGTGTTGCGCAAAGAAAGCCGAACCTTCGGTTAACGTTACGTTCCCTAACAGATTCTCCTGTAACATTTGCAAGGGTCCACGAACTTTATGGCCAAAGACTAACTCAAAAGGAGAACAACCCAGTGAACTTTGCAACCCCTCCCTAGCAGCAAACAAAACATACGGCAAGTTCTCGTCCCAGAAGGTATGGGAACTCTCGCACGATGTCTTCAACATCTGCTTCAGAGTTAGATGGAACCGTTCAATGACCCCCTGACTCTGTGGATGGTATGGGCTGGAAACCTTATGAGTTATTCCATGGTCCTTACAAAATTGTTCAAAAATATCAGACTTAAAGTTAGTACCATTGTCAGTCTGCACAACCCGAGGCAGTCCAAAAGTGGAAAAAAATTGCAACATACGAGCAACAACAGTCTTTGCTCGGATGTTCCTTACAGCAAAAGCCTCTGGGTAACGAGTCGTGATACACATCATCGTAATTAGGTAAATATTACCAGACTTAGTTCTAGGTAATGGACCAACACAGTCCATTACCACATGAGAAAATGGTTCCTCCGGCACGACAATAGGCTTAAGAGGAGCTTTAGGTGGAGTCTGGTTTGGTTTCCCAACAAGTTGACAAGCAATACATGCATTACAAAATTTTGCCACATCGCTTTTCAGCTTGGGCCAGAAAAAATACTTGCAGATTTTGTGATAGGTAATATTAATGCCTTGATGTCCCCCCATAGGATCATCATGGGCAGCTGACAAAACTCTCTCTCTATAGCAGGTCGGCAACATAACCTGGTGGACTACCTCCCACTCATTTGACAAGGGAGCACTCTGAGGTCTCCATTTTCTCATCAAAATCCGATCATTGTAGTAGTACCCAGTTGCTGCGTCTACAATTTCCTCCCTAGAGACGGCTGTCTCGTGACAATCTGCAAGACTGGGGTCAGCTTTCTGTAACTCACTCAAGGAGGCGTCCAGGCCTTGGTCAGATGCCATTGGCCGAGGCTCAACAGTGTTCTCCTCCACCTCCCCACTACTCTCGGTAGGCGGCGGTGGCAGGCTCTCCACAATGTCCTCGGCCCCGTCATCGAGTCGGGCCATGAATGTGTCCGCAAGGTCCACTGGGCTTTCACCACTCGGAAGGTCCCTCGTGTCCTTGGGATTTACCACCTTGGCAAGCACAGGGCTGCCCTTACATTTAAGTCCCATAGACCTAGTCACCACGCACGCAGGGTACACAACATTATCCTCTGCGGCGGGTGGATCCAGGCAAACCTTTGGGGTAGGCAACATAACAGGCAGTCTGGAGTCCCCTACCTTTCCCCGGCTAAATCATTACCCAATATTACATCAACATTAGGGAAAGGTAGGTACGAAGTGACTCCGACTGTACAAATACCCTTGTGGAAATCAGATTCCAGGGTAACCTTACGGAGGGGTACTGCTCGAGTATCACTAGTGACACCCTCGACCAGTACCACCTCTCCAGTGTCGAGAGTGTTGGCACCTTGCAAAGCACTCTCTAAAATTAAAGTCTGGATGGCACCGGTGTCTCGGAAGATCACCACGTCCCTCCAGGAAGAACCCTCAGACAAAAGTAGTCTCCCTTTCGATAAGAATGGGGTAAGCAGGTCCAACCACTGTGGGTTGGAGGTCTTACTCCCTAACCCTTCAGAAGGCCTCAAGCCCTGTGTCACAACGAGAGCATTGGGTCTTTTTTCCGGGTACAGTTGCCAACAACGGCTAATATTGTGGGTTGAACTTTTACAGTGACCACAGAAACGTCGGGGAGAAGAGACATTACTAACCGAATTACCCTTCGGTTCACTCTTGAGTGTCGTGGGGCTAGACAATTTAACAGGGTTAGTTATGTCTGAAACAGAAGGTGCATTAGGTAAAGGTTTAGAATGAGCTGGTCTGGACTGGCTGTGGGTATAAGTTTTGCTACTCTGTGGGGTAAAATTATTTTTATTGGGCCTTTTGCCCGCCAACTGGTAGTTTTCTGCCATCTTGGCCAAATCCCCTATTTTAGAATTTAACTCTACCCTTCCTCTTAAGTACTGCTCCACAATTTCTGGCATACTATCTATAAATTGTTCCTTTAAGACTAGGTCTTTCAATGCCTCGTATGTTTCGGCTTTAGCCGAGCGAATCCATTTATCAAACAGCCTACTTTGATCAGTAGCGAATTCCGTGAACGGTTGGTTGTGTGTAGGCCTAAGGTTGCGATAAGCTTGGCGGTGAGCTTCAGGAGTAATTTCATACGCCCTCAAAATTCGTTCCCTGACTTTATCATATTCAAAACACTCGTCGTCAGGCATATTAATAAAAATATCTTGGGCTTTACCCCTGAGTCCTTCCTGTAGGATTTTCACCCACTCTTCCTTTGGCCAGGTCATGGACAGGGCCAATCTCTGAAAATGGTTGAAAAACCTTTCAGGATCCGACTCTGAAAATTCAGGCAAGTTATGCTTCTTCTCATAATGCCTGGGGTTTGAATCCCCGGCAGGTGGAGGTCTAGGGGCAGTCGCTCTAATTCTAGCCTCCTCGGTTTTGAGTCTTTGCTCCTCTAATTTTATTTTTGCTACCTCTAGAGCTAACTCACTCTCTGTATGAGCTGCACTTTCTGCTTGGCTAGGCTGGCATAAAGGAGTATCCTCTGCCAATAGTCCTTCATCGATACAATGTTGTACTATTTCATTCAACAAGGTCCACTTTTTATTTGCGGCATTTAATTCTAGACCAAATTCCTTGCCTAACAATACTAAATTAGACTTGGTAAGTTTCTTTATTTCCACCAATGAAGGCTCCTCTGCCAGTCTCTGCATTTCGGATGACATCACTAAAAATTTTAGCTCCTAGCCACAGAAAAAATTAAAATTAAAATTGGAAAAAAAAACAAAATTTGCACGGCCCCTAACACAAGGCCACACTAACCTTAATCGTGAAGAGATCAAGCTGGGTGTCCAGTCAGTGCAATGAATGTCCTACGCCAGATGAGCTGGACCCTAGGCTTTACCGTCGGCCTCCGTCAGGCGAGGGAAGGGAAGTCGTACCGCGCGCGCTCCGTTAAAATCGTGACATTAACCGGGATTTCTTAGGACCACAGCCTTGGATTACCGATTACAGGCATAACAAGTGCATAGTGACCCGCTGGAAAATTTGAAAACAGTTATTATCAACGGAACTTTGTGTTAAATAGATAATAAACGGGAGACCACATGTGGGCCAGTGCATGAGGCTTTGTGTACGTGCGTGTATGAGGAAAAAAATAGTGAACGGTGATTCGTGGAACAGTGAAGAATAGAACAGAACAGAAGAATAGATGCTAGAAGAAGAAGAAATTCTAGAAGTAGATATAAGTAGATGAAATGCTGCCACCATCCATTCTAGAGCATTACATACAAGACAAGGAATGGAACTTGTCTGTATCTCAATATACAGAAAAGATGCTCCAAGATGTCATTATTAGTATGTTCCATCTTTATCATGTACTCAATATCATGAAACCAGTAACCGCTGAGGTTTCCTCATCTCACTCAAAAGTCTAGGGAACGAAGTTAAATACAATTTAAAATTATGAAGTCAATTATATTTCACATGATAAGTATCATAATTTAAGCAATTAAAAATGTTCAAGATTAATCTGAAAAGTGAGTCATCATCCAAGAATCTGAGAACCCTACAACTGACTGCCCCTGATCATCACACAACACTTGTAAACACGACTAAGTCACCTTAATGTTGAACTCACCAAGTGTCTGAGTCTCCGCTGAATAGAGAGAGGGGGGGGGTCTGTAGTTGACAGAGACTGTCCCGCCCCGCCGGCTGACAGCCTCTGGCTAGGCTGTCCTTAGTTCTGCTCCGCTGGCTGTTCTTCTGTCTTTTATTTTTTTCTTCTGTTCTTCTGTTCTGGCTGTTCTTCTGTCTTTTATTTTTTACTCTGGCCCCAGACATCACTCGGTACCCCTACTCAAATCTCTGAATATGTTAGATATTAAGTCACTGCACATTCTCTCATGTGTATCATACATATATAAAATGCTGAACTGTAATGCCAATCCTGAACTCAAAAGCCTCATTGAAGGTTGTAACAGAACCCATGAGCACCACACCAGAAATAAATACAGTTTTGATATTCCAAGAGTACGGCTTAATCAAACTAGAAATGCTCTACAAATCAAGGGACCCAGAATGTGGAATGACCTTCCCAACCATGTTAAAGACTGTACCTCTCTCAACCAGTTTAAGATCAAAACTAAACACTACCTAATAAATTCCCTGTAACCTACCTTACCCCTCGATTGTCAACCCATGTCTGTTATTTTTTAAACAACGCTGTTTGTCAACCTTTTGTATTTGTGCTGCTTTTTCAGTCATGTTCCCCCTTTTTTATCTTTATTTGTATTTGTTCTCAACACATTTTATTCTTTATGCTCAATTAGTATTAAGTTCTAGATATTAATGTTCTTCCTGCCCGAAACACATTGCATAATAGTGGCTTTAGGCATTGTATGTACTAGCTCTATCTATAATTCGATCCATTAATGTAACATCACTTGTATGTATGTACCTTACCTGAATAAACATATTTATATTTATATTTATATTTATTTATTTTATTTATTTATTTTGCTCTGCTTCTGCTCTCGAATCGATAGCTCTCCGAGTATATATTGGGGAACCTAGTAGCTAACTCCGCCCACAAGTAGATAGCCCCGGGCACTCTACCAGCCACTCCTTAAACGTCGGCATGTTTGAAGGCTACCAGGCTACGATTATAAGATTAGCGGGAGCCAGGTGAAATTCTCATGGCTGACCTCAGGTCATTTAGCGGTCATTAACACTTACAGGTGTGAGATCCAGACCGACACTCTGGCGCCTCTCAAATCTTTGACTGTGACTCACTGAACTATACGTATATATTAAATATAACTAACCCAAACACCTTTACGGTGTTACAAGGAATTTGAATTTTACTTTTAAGCAAATCAGTTCTAGGTGGAAGTAAAGAGAAGTACCACCACTTCTTTGTATAGGATGACAGTTGTGAATAGTGAGTATAGGTATGTTGTAGAGTTGAGTAGTGTCCTCTTTTAACCACTTTTCAGTAAACACAACAAAAGATAATTTGTTGTCAACTGTTTGAATCAGGGCATTAACATCATCAAAGTGTTTGCTTAGAGATCTTACATTCAAGTTAATTACAGAAACATTGTGATTACACGCTAAAACATTGTTTACATCATGTGCTGTATAATACCTGCAATTTTGATCATTAAAGCGATGATTGTCACAGATATTAGATAAGAGGTTAAGGTCTGGGTCTATAATAGTTTGCATAAGAGGGCTGTTTTACAGAAAAAAATGAAAAAGACAATTATAAAAGAACTAGATATGAAAAAATGAATATATAAACTATACACAAAATGAGGTAGGTTGCTTAAAGGCACTTTCAGGTACACTGAAGATAATAATTTGCACTAAGAGACACAGGCGAAGCCAAGAGCACAATGGAGCAAGGGTGGTGAGGCTAGGCATCCTGGGTTACAAAGAAAAACTAGAATAAAAATTCTAAAGTAATATAAACATAATGGTAATTTAAGTAATACAAACTTAATGGGAACTTAAGAAAAGTAAAAATGAACTAGATTAATTAATAACAATAGATGACCAATAAAAATCAAATAGCAATTAATAAATCTATAAAACAAATAGGTTACTTACTATAATATTATAAGTTTATTGTTATATTATAAGCATTGTTTAAAATATTAAGACATGGGTTGACATTTCGGGGTAAGGTAGGTTACATGGAGTTTATTAGGTACTTTTTAGTTTTTATCTTAGACTGGTTAAGAGAGGTACAGTCTTTGACATGATAGGGAAGGTCATTCCACATTCTCGGTCCTTTGATTTGTAGAGCATTTCAAGTTCGACTAAGTCGTACTCTTGGAATATCAAATAGGGATTTGTTTCTGGTGTGGTGCCCGTGGCTTCTGTTACAACCTTCTAAGAAGCTTTTAAGGTCGTGATTGACATTACAGTTCAGAGTTTTAAATATATAGAGTACACATGAGAGGATGTTCAGTGACTTAATATCTAACATATTTAGAGTTTTAAGTAAGGGTACCGAGTGCTGTCTGTGCCTAGAGTTAGATATTGTTGTAATTGCAGCTTTGTGTTGAGTTATTAGAGGACGTAAATGATTTTAGGTAGTAGAACCCCAAGCACCAATACCATAGTTGAGATAAGGATAGATGAGAAAGAAATAGAGCGTCACCAGGGCAGGGCGAAGTACAAAATATCTGGTTTTAGAAAGAATACCAACAGTTTGAGAAACTTTTTTTGCTATATTCAGAATGTGTCCCTGGAAATACAGCTTGTTATTGATGAGAATACCAAAGAATTTACCATCAACTTTGTTACTAATTTGGATATTGTTTATTTTTAGATTAATTTCATTTCAGGATTTATTGCCAAACAAAATATACAAAGTTTTGTCGATGTTAAGGGTGAGTTTCTTAGCAGTAAGCCGGAGATGAACTTTATTTAGTTCAGCATGCGCCTGCATGCTGAACTAAATGCATGTATGCATTTATTAATGCACGTGCGCCTGCATGACGCCTGACAGCTGAGTGGACAGCGTTTTGGATTCGTAGTCCTGAGGTTCCGGGTTCGATCCCCGGTGGAGGCGGAGACAAAAGGGCAAAAAGTTTCTTTCACCCTGATGCTCCTGTTACATAGCAGTAAATAGGTGCTGGGAGTAAAACAACTGTTACGGGCTGCTTCCTGGGGGTGTGTAACAAAAAGGAGGCCTGTTCGAGGACCGGACCGCTGGGATGCTAAGCCCCGAAATCATCGCGAGATAACCTCAAGATAATCCATACCCATCTTGTTGCGGGTGCTGGAAATGGTTACAGAGGAACATAATGGAATCAGGGACTGAACCCCAAAATTCATTTAGCTAAGCAAGTTACTGTCTTGATGAGCTAGTTACAAAATTCAATACATATTGTAACATCATCAATAGGTTCGAGACCGACCACAAGTACAGTTTCTAAATTAAGCAACTGACATGTGGAGAGCTAGTGTCACAATTATATGTTTGTCCTGCACACCGCCCCCCCCATCCAGTGGGCAGCGGTGGATAGGTTACAGTCACTTAATTACTACCTACAGTTAGCAAACTGGGGATATTTGGCTAAAATTTCTGGTAGCAGATCATTTTGAATGAAATATTTACACATCTCATTTATCCCAGGCGATCTTGAACATCCTCCTTATATTATATTATTTCGGCAAGGAAGGTTTCTAGTTTGCCTGGTTCAGCATTTGTTGAATGAGAATTTGAATATAATTATTGTCAGCCTCATTAGTTTTCTTTATCATTTTTGTTTAGCCGCCTCTATGTGGCTTTCAGTACTGCGTAATCATTTGACACTGTCAACCACCAAAACCTTCTTCTTAATTACATCATTATGGAGTCAGAGGACACTCCCTACAATACCTCAAATCTTACCTTACTGACAGGCTCCAGTATGTTTCTGTGAATAATTCAATTTCTCCCACCCTACCCATCA
>WNGS01034546.1:0-10533 GCA_020271785.1 Procambarus virginalis | reverse complement strand
GGTCTGAGCGTAGGCAAGGTGAGGTCTGGGTCTGAGCGTGGGCAAGGTGAGGTCTGGGTCTGAGCGTGGGCAAGGTGAGGTCTGGGTCTGAGCGTGGGCAAGGTGAGGTCTGGGTCTGAGCGTGGGCAAGGTGAGGTCTGGGTCTGAGCGTGGGCAAGGTGAGGTCTGGGTCTGAGCGTAGGCAAGGTGAGGTCTGGGTCTGAGCGTGGGCAAGGTGAGGTCTGGGTCTGAGCGTGGGCAAGGTGAGGTCTGGGTCTGAGCGTGGGCAAGGTGAGGTCTGGGTCTGAGCGTGGGCAAGGTGAGGTCTGGGTCTGAGCGTGGGCAAGGTGAGGTCTGGGTCCGAGCGTGGGCAAGGTGACGAAGTCGTTACTCTGTATATTTAGGGTGGCTCATTCTTGGATGAGTATAGCTCCCAGTATTTACAGTGTTCTCTGGTCAGTGGTGGACGCCAGGACTGTTGTATTGTCTACCAGCAGGTTCCTAGTGAGTGTTGTGTTATGTACACTTTAGATATGGTTTCTCGGGGCACCAGCCTGTAGATGGCAGGTCAGGCTTCTCTAAAGCTTCGTGGTGGCCATACCAATATAAGTAGATCGAAGGTGACATCCTTCTTACGGGCTATTCACTCCCAAAAAATCTACCACTTACGGGCTATTCATGCCCGTGTCACCTCTCGGGTAGCTTTATCTTCATCAATCGAAATCCTTCATTGGGGTATACCACGATTGTTTTTTTTTATTGTTTATTGTGGCTCTTCTTGAGTATTAAATCAGCTGTTCTTTTATTGAAAAGAGTTACTTAAGAACAGCCCCAATAAACAGAACAACCCTCTCCAAAAAAGCCAATATGGAATACCAATTTACACAATATTTTATTAAAAAAGTCTTCCAGAAAAAAGGCTCCCTGCATCTTAGATTACAAAACATACTACAGAATCATCGTATTTAATAACAAATTCCAAGTACATCAAATTATTAATGCTGTATCACTAAATATTACAAACATCAAATTAAATATCTTTAACGAAGATAATTACACCACATACAAACACATAAACCTTTAAACAACGGAAAATCAGTGCTTTAAATTGTCTCAACAAATGTAAAGTAACAAAATAGTTATATTTCATGTCATCTGACGAGAAAATGCCCTTAACAAATTGGCAAAAAGTAAAATAGTTTAATCAATCTTCGACAGGTTTAACTGGAATAAAACTGTCAATTTAAATAATTTAAATCAAACAAATATAGTAATCTGTAGAGATATTATTAAAGTTTAAGTAAATCAGACCGAACGATTCATCAGCTTATAAATATGAAGCTTTTCCCATAAATATGGTTTGGTGTTCTCTCTACCGTCATGGAGAACACGGTGTTCTCTCTACCGTCATGGAGAACACGGTGTTCTCTCTACCGTCATGGAGAACACGGTGTTCTCTCTACCGTCATGGAGAACACGGTGTTCTCTCTACCGTCATGGAGAACACGGTGTTCTCTCTACCGTCATGGAGAACACGGTGTTCTCTCTACCGTCATGGAGAACACGGTGTTCTCTCTACCGTCATGGAGAACACGGTGTTCTCTCTACCGTCATGGAGAACACGGTGTTCTCTCTACCGTCATGGAGAACACGGTGTTCTCTCTACCGTCATGGAGAACACGGTGTTCTCTCTACCGTCATGGAGAACACGGTGTTCTCTCTACCGTCATGGAGAACACGGTGTTCTCTCTACCGTCATGGAGAACACGGTGTTCTCTCTACCGTCATGGAGAACACGGTGTTCTCTCTACCGTCATGGAGAACACGGTGTTCTCTCTACCGTCATGGAGAACACGGTGTTCTCTCTACCGTCATGGAGAACACGGTGTTCTCTCTACCGTCATGGAGAACACGGTGTTCTCTCTACCGTCATGGAGAACACGGTGTTCTCTCTACCGTCATGGAGAACACGGTGTTCTCTCTACCGTCATGGAGAACACGGTGTTCTCTCTACCGTCATGGAGAACACGGTGTTCTCTCTACCGTCATGGAGAACACGGTGTTCTCTCTACCGTCATGGAGAACACGGTGTTCTCTCTACCGTCATGGAGAACACGGTGTTCTCTCTACCGTCATGGAGAACACGGTGTTCTCTCTACCGTCATGGAGAACACGGTGTTCTCTCTACCGTCATGGAGAACACGGTGTTCTCTCTACCGTCATGGAGAACACGGTGTTCTCTCTACCGTCATGGAGAACACGGTGTTCTCTCTACCGTCATGGAGAACACGGTGTTCTCTCTACCGTCATGGAGAACACGGTGTTCTCTCTACCGTCATGGAGAACACGGTGTTCTCTCTACCGTCATGGAGAACACGGTGTTCTCTCTACCGTCATGGAGAACACGGTGTTCTCTCTACCGTCATGGAGAACACGGTGTTCTCTCTACCGTCATGGAGAACACGGTGTTCTCTCTACCGTCATGGAGAACACGGTGTTCTCTCTACCGTCATGGAGAACACGGTGTTCTCTCTACCGTCATGGAGAACACGGTGTTCTCTCTACCGTCATGGAGAACACGGTGTTCTCTCTACCGTCATGGAGAACACGGTGTTCTCTCTACCGTCATGGAGAACACGGTGTTCTCTCTACCGTCATGGAGAACACGGTGTTCTCTCTACCGTCATGGAGAACACGGTGTTCTCTCTACCGTCATGGAGAACACGGTGTTCTCTCTACCGTCATGGAGAACACGGTGTTCTCTCTACCGTCATGGAGAACACGGTGTTCTCTCTACCGTCATGGAGAACACGGTGTTCTCTCTACCGTCATGGAGAACACGGTGTTCTCTCTACCGTCATGGAGAACACGGTGTTCTCTCTACCGTCATGGAGAACACGGTGTTCTCTCTACCGTCATGGAGAACACGGTGTTCTCTCTACCGTCATGGAGAACACGGTGTTCTCTCTACCGTCATGGAGAACACGGTGTTCTCTCTACCGTCATGGAGAACACGGTGTTCTCTCTACCGTCATGGAGAACACGGTGTTCTCTCTACCGTCATGGAGAACACGGTGTTCTCTCTACCGTCATGGAGAACACGGTGTTCTCTCTACCGTCATGGAGAACACGGTGTTCTCTCTACCGTCATGGAGAACACGGTGTTCTCTCTACCGTCATGGAGAACACGGTGTTCTCTCTACCGTCATGGAGAACACGGTGTTCTCTCTACCGTCATGGAGAACACGGTGTTCTCTCTACCGTCATGGAGAACACGGTGTTCTCTCTACCGTCATGGAGAACACGGTGTTCTCTCTACCGTCATGGAGAACACGGTGTTCTCTCTACCGTCATGGAGAACACGGTGTTCTCTCTACCGTCATGGAGAACACGGTGTTCTCTCTACCGTCATGGAGAACACGGTGTTCTCTCTACCGTCATGGAGAACACGGTGTTCTCTCTACCGTCATGGAGAACACGGTGTTCTCTCTACCGTCATGGAGAACACGGTGTTCTCTCTACCGTCATGGAGAACACGGTGTTCTCTCTACCGTCATGGAGAACACGGTGTTCTCTCTACCGTCATGGAGAACACGGTGTTCTCTCTACCGTCATGGAGAACACGGTGTTCTCTCTACCGTCATGGAGAACACGGTGTTCTCTCTACCGTCATGGAGAACACGGTGTTCTCTCTACCGTCATGGAGAACACGGTGTTCTCTCTACCGTCATGGAGAACACGGTGTTCTCTCTACCGTCATGGAGAACAAGGTGTTCTAATTATTTATCAAACTGTTTATTATTCATTAAAATTTATAATATAACATTATATTTATAATTAAATTAATCTAATTTAATTTAATAAATATTTAAATTAATATATAATAATAATTTAAAGATTTTAATTAAATGTTTACAATTTAATTCTATCGTGTTTTAATAATTAAATTTATTAACATTCTTAAATTGTGGCTCGACTGTAAGTATTAGTTACAATATGTATATGAGTTGTGACGGTGTTCCCCTCCTTATATTTCTCCCACGCCAGCTGTAAGAGTCATATCCACTTTACCCGAGCTTTCTCTACGTTGCAGGCGACAATTTGATATGTGTGGTAGAGTGTAGTGGTCTCGCGTTGGCGAGAAATTCGTAAAAGAAGGAAGTTTTGACCTGTTTAGGCCCTTTAGGACACCAATATGGCACCGGTCCCTCCGTTCTCCCGCCAAAACTGTATGACGTCAGTGGTACCAGATTGGTCACTGACAGTGACGTGGCACAGGGAGCCAATGAAAAACGCCCCTGGCAAGTATGACGTCACGAGAGCAAGGGGGTCCGAAGATCGTGCCTCTATGGCGCCACCAGTCGAACACAGCATGTCAAGGAGGTCGGACGTGCGAAAGTTGGTTCTGTCAGTTTGACAGTTGTATCGCGCTCCCATGGATTTTACGCGTCACCCGAAGTCTGCAAGTACTCTGTGAGGTCTTCTTCATCCATGTGTGGACCGAAGAGGGAATCGACGGAATATTGAGCAACAAGTGCTCCAGGGCTCCAGGTACTGTGCAAGGAGAAGTGAAGTCTGTGAAGTGATGTATGCGACGTCTGAGACAGTTCACCCGTTTTTGTGACGACGTAGTGGCTGGGCCGATCCATCGGGAAACAGTGGAAGAAGGAAACTAATTGGGAATCAGGACGACTGCAGCCGAGAGTATGTCTGCAGACGTAGTTGAGAGGAGAAGTCGACGGCCAGGAGACCAACTCAAACCTTCAGGAAGTTGTGGAGGAGCACGGGCCTGCAGAGGACAGAGCACGGAGACGACGCATTATTTGGGATGTTGATTGGGTTCCTGGAGAAAGCATCAGTGTGTGTGTGGGGGCGTTCCCTACAACGAGGCGAGAGCCGGGACCAGGAGCTGCAATTCAAACTCTCACCGAAGGGTGCGGTCCACATCAATGAGGTGGAAGTAGGTGATTCAGTTTCCCTCCCAATTCCCTTTTAGTTAGCTATATTTAGCCAGAGTATTTTATATGTCGTGATCCAGGCTCACAAATGTCTGTCACGGTAGGACACAGTTGTGAGAAGTGAGGCTGTAGAAAGCTCTCATGGTATATATATTTGTGGTGTATTCACTTAGTTGTTGTATTTTACGGGGGTTGAGCTTTGCTCTTTCGGCCGCCTCTCAACTATCAATCAACTGTTTACTAACTACACTACTTTTTTTTTTCCACACCACACACACACACACCCCAGGAAGCAGCCCGTGACAGCTGACTAACTCCCAGGTACCTATTTACTGCTAGGTAACAGGGGCATACAGGGTGAAAGAAACTTTGCCCATTTGTTTCTGCCGGGTGCGGGAATCGAACCCGCGCCACAGAATTACGAATCCTGCACGCTATCCACCAGGCTACCTGGTGTGTGGATGTACCTGTGATCATTGAAGAGATTCCTGTGTCGTGAATGATTTCTTTCATGTGACATTAATATTATAACTTATGCCAGAGAATATATATATATATATTATATATATATATATATATATATATATATATATATATATATATATTGTGACGGTGTTCCCCCTTTCTAATTCTCCCACGCCTGCTGTAAGAGTCATGTCCACTATTCCCGAACGTTCTCTACGTTGCAGGCATCAGTTGAACATATTTGGGAGAGAATAGTATTCTCGCCGAGCTGAGAAATTTATGAAAGTATAGTATTTTGGCCTGTGGGATAGGCCCTTTAGGAAGCCAATATGGCGCTGGATGCTCTGTTCTCCCGCCAAAACTGTGACGTCAGTGTCGCCAGATTGGTCACCGTCAGCGACGTGGCACTGGGAGCCAATGAAAACCTACTTTGGGAAATATGACGTCACATAGGCAAGGGAGTCCAGCCATAGCGACGCCTTCGCGCCATCAGTCTCACACGACGCATCCGAGAGGCAGGACGTGCGATCGGTCATCCTGTCTGAGTGAAGGATTACCGAGCTCCGGTGGATATAAGCGTCTCCGGTTGTCAGCACGCACTCTGTGAGGTCTTCCTTCAACCCAGGTGTGGATCAGATAAGGAATCGACGGAATATTGAGCAACAAGTGCTCTGGGACAGGTGCGTTGCAAGAGGTGGGCCGGGCATTGACGTGTGCGACGTCCTTGACAGTTCACGAGAATAGGAGACAGCTTAGTGGCCGAGCCAATCCACCGTGAGTGAATCGAGTTGACCACCTTGTCAACTAGGTTGAACGTGTGATCGACGATCCTGTCAAGTTTGACAGTAACCCTACCTACGTGGAACCCTACGAGTCAACAGTTGGATGCAAGCACGTCGAGAAGTCTTCCCAAATACCTAGTGACATACCTAGACGACAAGGGAATTGAAGTGAAGTGAGCTTCAAGTGCTCTGAAGTCGGGTGCTGTGCGTGTGGAGCTTAAGCAGTATCGTCTGGGACGGCTGATAACTTCACAGTGACATCGTAGTGGTGAGAGGCAGTTCCTCTGGGAGTACAGTGACAAGGAACTAATTGGGAAACGCACGACGACCACCGAGACGTAGGCTGGCTGCCGTAGTTGGGAGGAAAGTCGACGGCCAGGAGACCGACTCCAACCCTGCAACGTACTGGAGTAGGAGCACGGACCTGCAGTGTACAGAAAGCGGCGAGACGCGAACATCCTAGGACGTTGGCCTGTGTTTCTGGAGGGTGTACGAGGAGAGAACCTGGACCAGGAGCTACAACCCAACTGTCATCCTAGGATAGGTGAAGTAGGTGTTTACAGTTGCCCTCCCATTTCCCCTTTAGTTAGCTATAGATATTTGTCAGAATATTTTATATGTCGTGAGCAAGTCTCAATTGAATCTAAGTCACAGAGAACACAGTGTGTGGTGAGGCTACCCAGAGTACTCACAGTATCAGTTTACATATATATATATATATATATATATATATATATATATATATATATATATATATATCTATGTGGGTGTGTGCAAGCACCAGGATTCATTAAGGAAGTTACTGTGACTATAATTCATTTCCTGTGATTATATATATATATTAGTAGTAAACCAGATTTGGTGTTAGGCTATGAGCCCAGACTTTATATAAATGCCTGTGTATTTATCTCCATGATTTATATTATATATATATATATATATATATATATATATATATATATATATATATATATATATATATATATATGCCGGTAATTTGATTAATGATTTATCTATGTACATGCCTGTGTACTGAATAATCTCATATACGTGAAGTGATTGCCAGTGATATCTCTTTAAGAGGAAGTATAGATTTAAAGAACAGTACAGTGACCAAGTGAGCGCATTCACAGTAAATATTATTAAGAATAGTGTATCTTTTGGTACGGTGGAAAATCACTTGCAGTGAGAATAAGATATTAATTGCGAGACCAGTGAAGTGGTGTATCGCAACCTAGTGGAATCATAAATATGTCATGTGAATAGTAGATATAGTGGTTTGCGAAAAGTTAAAGAAACGGGGATCGTGACAGAATTAGAAAACAAGTACTAGTTTTTCTCACGGTTGCGAGGGCCCCGATCAGCTGATATTTGACAGGTGACGCGTGGCGTTGCCGGGTGTTGCCATATCGGTGTGTTCCAGATATTTGCTGCAGAGTGAACAGCTGTTATACATTGATCCTGATATGTTTATTGATGCACATGTTTCTCGTTGTTTTTTAAGTAAAATACCAAAACTCTTTGGTGTTTGATATCATCCCCTCCATTTATCTTGTGACTGCCAAAAGGAAATAAAAGAGTGACAGAAATAATTACTTGCCTGAGACCAAACTAGTCGAAATTGCTCTTACCACAATTACACCTCACCACTGCTGTGTTACTGGACACCTAAAACACCAGTTGGCGACCTTGAAGGCTGTGTGATAGTTCTTTGCCGGGGCGGGCACACAGTGAGGGAACAATCTGTGTCTCCACTCAGTCTACAACTTAAGGCCGGTTGTGAGATTGACTGGGGTACTCTACTGGGCATGCAGTGGAGCTTAGAGGATCGAGGGAAGACCCGTGGAACGACGGTGAGTAAGGGTTATTGTCAGAGCAACCACCTCGAGAGGAGATCCAGTCTACCGTTGCTTTAACCCGAACCGTGAACACCCCGACAATATATATATATATATATATATATATATATATATATATATATATATATATATATATATATATATATATATATATATGCTTCCTTCGCGTTTGTATCATCCCTCCATACTCTTGTTGCTAAAGAACAGTGGGAAAGAGTGAGAGTGATAGAGATACATACCTGCCTGACATCAGCTTTATTTAGTGCGCTCTTGCCACTGTTGCCACTGTTGCCACAATTCCACAATACCACTGACATGTTACTGGACATGGGAAACACCAGTTGGCGACCTTGCAGTTAGTAGTAGAGCCCTTGTCGGGGCGGGCACACGGTTGAAAGAGAGTGAACCGTGTTCCCACTAGTCTTCTAGCTATTAAGGTCGACTGGGGATTGACTGGGATACTCTCCTGGCGAACAGTGGCGCCGCGAGGATTGAGTGAAGACCCGCAGGGCTACGGTGAGTAACAGTTATCGCTAATTCTACTAGGTGGTGTCTATGTAGAGAGAGAGAGAGACCCCCGACGTTGGCGACCACTGACAGGATATTAAGTACGATCATTTGTACTTGTTCTTACTTACAACTAAGATAACCCCGACCTAATCAACTTTGCCAGGTTTAAGTACTTAGGATATCTTGTCCACTGTCACTCGCTAATCGACGTATATATATATATATATATATATATATATATATATATATATATGTGTTGTATGTGTGTATATTCACAATGCGCGTACCCCGTGTGTGTGTTGTGTGTGTGTGTGTGTGTGTGTGTGTGTATAAGTGTGTGTGTGTATGAGTGTGTGCGTATTTGTGTGTTTGTGGGTATGTGAATGAGTGACTATGTACGAGCTTACATGTGCGCATATGTATGAATGTGTATGTGTTTGTGTATGAATTTACAGGCTTATTCATGTTTATGATTGAGATGCTATTAAGGGTTGGAAATTAAGGGTTACCTTTGTTTCGAACCCGCGTTCAATTCCGCAGAACAATAAGACTGACTCACTGTCACACAAACGTCTCCACCGACCTGTATACAGCCCGTCCTCCTAAGATTCCCCCAACTTCCAGAAACTGTCATACTAAAGCGCCCTTTTATCCTAACCTCCAGAGGACCCAAAACAGAAAACTGGACAGAACGTCAATTTCGCCAGTCGCTCCCATTTCTAGTATGACGATCTGGCCTTAGGTGGAGTATTCGTCAAAATGCGTCGTGCTATTAGCTGGACGGGTTATTGGTCATATATCCCGTTGATGTGCAAGTTTTGGTACCAGGGAATGTGAGAACAGGATATTTAGATGCAAAATTCGATTCATTTTCATTCAAAAATTATACGTCTTGAATCATTATAGCGAGTTGTATATAATGATCTACTGTTGGAGTTCTGTTAATGGTCATAGAAATGTTCCTTTGACTTCTGTTGAGGACGCTTGCGGACACAATGTGTTCAGTGCCTTCTGTCTCATACTTACCGTCCTATGATACCGTCAACGTTCTGTGACACACGACTTCCGTCCAATAATACCGTCAATACCGTCTCACACGACAAGCTGTCAACCTCTACTGCTACAAATCAGACTAACTATATCACACAACAGGCATTTAGAGGATTTAGACCCATTCTTGAGCGCACGTTAAGATATCTGCTGATGAATACAAAATCACCCAAAAGCCAGTTAGAGAAACTATACGATAACGAGGTTAAGATGATACTGTTGCTGATTAACTAAGCTGTTATCGTAATTCTCTCCAGATCATTGGGTCACGTGGACCAATTTGGGTTACAGAAGACACATACCACCAGGACACTGAGACCGTAAGAGGGATGAAGGATACAATATGTGTCATGAAATAAATTAATCACTGATTTTCAAAGTGATTCAGTCTAAGTGTGAATAAAATAAACACAAAATTCATCAAAATAAACCACAACATTTCAGAGGAAATAACAGGTAACAAAAAGAATAGGAAGCTGGATTGTAAATTTGTAAGAGAATTAATATTATAATTGTAATGGTCAAGTAATTTATAATTGTAACTGGCAACTTAACAGTGACTTTTTACGATTAAAACGTGATAATTCACCTATGATTAATCCTGTATGGTCACCAGTCCTGGTGGTGACACATTAACTCCTGTATGATCACCAGTCCTGGTGGTGACACATTAACACCTGTATGAACCAGTCCTGGTGTGTGACACATTAACTCCTGTATGATTACCAGTCCTGGTGTGTGACACATTAACTCCGTATGATTACCAGTCCTGGTGTGTGACACATTAACTCCTGTATGATTACCAGTCCTGGTGTGTGGACACATTAACTCCTGTATGATTCCAGTCCTGGTGTGTGACACATTAACTCCTATGATTACCAGTCCTGGTGTGTGACACATTAACTCCTGTATGATTACCAGTCCTGGTGT
>WNGS01034534.1:0-16106 GCA_020271785.1 Procambarus virginalis | reverse complement strand
CCTGTTTTTATTGCATGTTTCGACGTTCAGCCGCATTAGAGCTGATGCGGAGGAGGCAACGGCAACTTGTTTGATTAAAGCTAAAACCGCTCTAATCCGGCTGAAACGTCGATATATGCAATAAAAACAGAATTTCTCTCCTAATCAATATCTTACTCGCTAATTAACGAGGTACGAATAGTTGATTGAAAATAATGTATTTAATGTGAATTTGCAATAAATTACGCGTATACGTCAGATTTGTCGCATATGTAATGAATTAATAACAATAAACTGACAATCCGTATCCAAGGAGAGAAATCCTGATTTATTGCATATTTCGACGTTTCAGCCGCATTAGAGCTGTTTTTGCAGTACATCTTTTTTCTGTAACATACACAGAAAATCTGGAACATTTTAGTTAATTCTAATGAAAAACACATTGATTTCTGTGATTTGAACGAATATGGACTATCTCGTCGTATTTCCCACGTTTTTAAGGATTGCCAGTTTATTGTTATTAATTCATTACATATGCGACAAATGTGACGTATATACGAGACTCAAGGACAGGTTTACGAAGAAGGAAAGATTGGGAAAGATGAAGACCAGAGCTATCAGAAGAAAAGTGAGAACCCAGTTCAGTAGCAACCTGCAACGGGTCCGCCACAAGAGTACCACGGAGGTGAGGGACCGGGGAAACATCGGGAACGAACTTACCCGCTATCTTGCGGATACGCTTCCAGATCTGTGGCATGGGAGTTTCGGACGTAATTGTGGAGACATAAGAAGTCCGACAGTCACGTTTAGCCGTACGGATGGCCCTACGGGCCACCGCACTCGCTTTCCGAAAGAAAAGAAAAGAAAAGAATCGGTTGTCTGCCGACGGCGGTGCCTCTTCCAGGCTGCACGCTTACAGCGGAGAGGCCGAGCACAGTCCGCATTCCACAAGGGAACGCACTTCCGTGGACCCCGAGAGGAAAAGCGAGGAACAGAGTGAAGAGGCAGCGAGGGCAGCGTTGAAGACAGTGTCATGAAAAAGGAGGAGAGCGCGAGGGAGAGGCAGAAGGGAGAGGTCAGAGAGAGCAGCACTGAGTGTAAATAGGTTCCAGTCCGCTTTAGCAAACTGCCACCTAGGAAAAAGAGTGGGAAGGGCGAAAAGAGAAAAAGGAAACAAGGATAGGGAAATGATCACTACCATGGAGGTCATCAAGAACCTGCCACGTGAAATCTAAGTAAAGAGAAGAAGAGCAGAGAGAAAGATCAAGACAGGAAAGGGTGCGAGTCCGAGAGTCCAAATGAGTGGGCTCACCAGAATTCAGAAGAGACAGGGAAGAAGAGAGGAGAAACGGCTCAAGAAGGCGACCCCGGGTATTTGTCAAAACGTCACCCCAAAGAGAATGACGACAATTGAAGTCACCCAGCAGGAGCACAGGCTCCGGCAAGGAGTCCAAGAGGTGTTTCAAATCAGGAAGAGAAAGCGGGACACTTGGGGGGAGATAAATGGAACAAACTGTGTACCATTTCCCCACAAAGATACGAGCAGCAGAACAATGGAGAGGCAAAGGAAAAAGTAAGGGGACAAAGGGAACATCAGAGCGAATCAAGAGAGCAGAAGAATTAGGAGCCCCAGCAACGGCTGGGGGGGGGGGGAGAAAGGAATAGCCACGAAAACGACCAGGACGAGCACCAAGCATCGGCTCCTGGAGACAGACACAAAGGGGCGAAAACCGCGAAATTAGAAGTTGGAGTTCGAGGAAATTGGCGTAATAACCTCGAACGTTCCATTGAAGAATAGACAGCGACGAGAAGAGAAAGGACAACAACAGAAAACAAAGAAGAAACAAAGGCGAAAGAGCAACACAGCACGTTAAAGAATATCAGGGTCGGGATCAGGGTCAGCAAAGTCAGGGTTAGGGGGCATGGGTAAACTGAGCAAAGACGGAAGGAAGGAACGGGAGAACAGACCAGAGGTGGGCGGGCGGGGTCCAGAGGAGGAAGAGGAGGAGACAACGGAGAGAAGCAGTCAAGGACAGCAGCAGGAAGAGATGGAGTAGAAAGAGGGGAGCGCACCTCAGCAAGGGCAGCAACCGAAAGGGAAGCAGGGGCCAAAGAAACCTCCATAGCAGGAACAGGGGGCGCAACCACTGAAATGGGAGGGGAAGGAGTAATAGAGCCAGTAGTAGGGGTCGAGGAAGAAAGCGAAGCCTTCTTACCCACCGAGGAGGAGGAAGGAGAGGAGCCAGGCTTACGCTTCTGACTTAAAGAGACCGGTGTCCCAGCAACTACATACCGGGCAACGGATTCCAGTGTCTCAACAGGAGAAGCTGAACGAGAGCACACACGACGGCCGTTAGGAGAGCGATGGACATCCGCCTGCACCGACAGGCGGCGGGGAGAGGCAATAGATAGAGGAGGAGGACTGGAAGGAGGATCGGAGGGAGACGAGGAAGAAGACACAGGAGACACGACAGACAGGATAGAAAGAAGGGGAACCCCAGACAGAGGACCAGGAGGGGGACCCTTTGGGACAGAACTCAATGGGACAGAGGAGGGAGCAGTGGGCATATCAGGGTCCAAGGCCCGGAAACGGTTGTGAGTCGGAGGAAGGTGGGAAGGACGAGGAGAGGAAGAGCGCAACACGCGAGCATAAGAGACGTTAGCATAAGGCGGGAGCCGGCGAACCTGGCGCCTCGATCAGGAAAAGATAAACGCTCCCGGTGCTTCAAGTTGAGGACGGCCGCCTCAAGCTTGTAATGGATACAGGCACGGGAGAAGGTAGGATGGGCCTCACCACAGTTGAGGCAGCGAGCTTGGGGAGAAGTGCACTCCGACTTAGAGTGACCTTCACCCCCACACAAAGGACAGAGAGAAACAGTCCCAGAGCAGCGGAGGGCACCATGCCCAAACCTCCAGCACTTGTTACAAAGCCTAGGAGAAGGAATATACTCCTGGACAGAGCACCTGGCGCCAGCGAGAATGACTGAGGATGGAACGGTCCTACCATCAAAGGTGACCTTCACAACTCGAAGGGGTTGACGGCGGCGACCACGAGGGGGACGAGTAAACGAGTCAACCTGGAGGACAGAATGGCCTTGGGCATCAAGGATATGCCGAATGTCATCGTGGCAGTCCTGCAGATTCCGAACACCGGTTGCAACATGGGGCGGGAGGAGAATAGTGCCAACACTGGCATTCAACCGAGTGTTCTTAGAGACCCGAACAGGGATCTCACCAAAGCAGGATAAGGCAGCCATGCAGGAAGCTGCATCCTGAGGAGCAGCAGCAACGACACGTGTACCGAGACGAGTGGGGTTGAAGGTGACATACGCATCCACGGAATCAACGAGATGCCGATGGAGAGAGAAATCGTCAGGAGGCGCGGAATCAAGAGGGAGGAGATCAAAGTATTTGGCCCATGAAGCAGGACCAAACAAGGCCTGATACGCATCAGTAGAGGAAGGAAACAAGCGAATGCGGCCGGTTCGCTGACGGCGATGAGAACCCCCTGAGAGAGAGGGGGACAAAAGGCGCAGTAGAGGGTGAAAGAAACTCTGCCTATTTGTTTCTGCTACCACCAAGGATCGAACCCGGAACCTCAGGACTACGAATCCGAAGCGCTGTCCACTCAGATGTCAGGCCCCGCCTGACGGGCCCTGCCAACCTGTCCCGATGGGACGGGCTGGCATATAAACCATCTATTGGGACGTGTGTATAAACCCATCACAATGGGACAGGCTAGCTTATCTGTAAGAGTATATCTGAAAATTTCTTCCGTATTTTCTCTGGCAAATCCTTTCTTCAATGTTGAAATCCTGTTAGAGAGGGTAATGTGAAATGCCACCCGTCCCCCTACCACAGCCAGTGGAGAACCAAGGACTGCAGTCCTTGCAGTCCTTATTTTTATACATAATAGTGAATTGATTCTTTACCTCTTGTGGATGGGATAAGCATGAACTTCAACTAAAGTCCGACCAACTAACCCTCGGTGGGGTGTTGTGTTATATGCTTCTATGATATCCGGCAATACAGTGTCGGGGTTTCACGGTGTTCTCGTTAATGAAGGGTTAAAGCAACAGTAGACTGGATCTCCTTTCCAGGTGGTTGCTCCAACAATAACCCTTACTCACCGTCGTTCGGCGGGTCTTCCCTCAATCCTCTAGGCTCCACTGCTGGCCTCGGAGAGTACCCCAGTCGGTCTCACAACCGGCCTTTATATTGTAAGATGAGTGGGGGCACAGATCGTTCCCTCAATCTGTGGCCCGCCCCGGCACCGAACTCTTATACAGCCTTCAAGGTCGCCAACTGGTTTTTTAGATGTCCAGTAACATTGCAGTGGTCAGGTGTAATTGTGGCAAGAGCAAATTCCAGTTATATAGTATCAGGCAGGTCACTCAGCTTCACTTCGTTACACGGTCACAAGATAAATGGAGGGGATGATATCAAACACCAAAGGGTTTTGGTATTTTACTTAAAAGACAACGAGAAATATATATGCATCAATGTATCAGGATTAATATATGACAATTACTCCATTCATAGCATAATATTCTATAGCGCACCGATATGGTAACATCGGCACGTGTCACCTGTCAGACTCAGCTGGCCGGGACCCTCGCGATCGTGGGAACAGACTAGTACTTGTTTTCTAATTGTCGCGATCCCCGTTTATTTAACTTTTTCCAAAACACTATTCAACGTTCACGTGGTTTACTTATGATTTCACTGGCCTCACGATCAACATCTATATTCACAATACTCTCACAGTGACTTTTCACCGTACCAAAAGATTACTCTATTCTTAATAATATTTACTGTGAATGCACTCACTTGATCACTGAACTTTTCTTTATATCTATACTTTCTCTTAAAGAGATATCACTGACGATCACTCCACGTATATGATATTATTCAGTACACAGGCATGTCATATATAAATCGGTAATCAAATGTCAGGCATATATATATATACATCATGAAGATCAAAACACAGGCATTTATATTAATAGATCATAGAGATCAATACACAGGCATTTATATCGATAGATTATAGAGATCAACACTGGCACTTATATCAATAGATTATAGAGATCAATCCACAGGCATTTATATCAATAGATTATAGAGATCAATACACCAATATCTGGTTTACTACCAATATATATAATAATAATAATCACAGATCAATAATAATAATAGTCACAGTAAATTCTCTGATGAATCTTGGTGCTTGCACACACCCACACATAGATATATATGTAAACTGATACTGTGAGCGCTCTGGGTAGCCTCACCACATACTGTGCTCTCTGTGACTTAGACTCAAGTGAGACTTGCTCACGACATATAAAATATTCTGACAAGAATATATATATATATAGCTAACTAAAGGGGAAATGGGAGGGTAACTGTAAACACCTACTTCACCTATCCTAGGATGACAGTTGGGTTGTAGCTCCTGGTCCAGGCTCTCGCCTCGTTCACCATCCAGAAACACAAGCCCCACACCTTAGGATGTCGCGTCTCGCCGCTTCTGTACACAGCAGGTCCGTGCTTCTTCTTCTACAGTACGTCGCAGGGTCGAAGTCGGTCTCCTGGCCGTCAACTTTCCTCCCAACTACGGCAGCCAGCCTACGTCTCGGCGGTCGTCGCACGTTTCCCAATTAGTCCTTGTCACTGTACTCCTAGAGGAACTGTCTCTCACCACTACGAAGTCACGGTGAAGTTACCAGCCGTACCAGACGATGCTGCTTAAGCTTCACACGCACAGCACCCGACTTCAGAGCACTTGAAGCTCACAACACTGTCAATTCCCTCGTCGTCTAGATATATCGCTAGGTATTTGGGAAGACTTCTCGACGTGCTTGCATCCAACTGTTGACTCGTAGGGTTCCACGAAGGTGGGGTTACTGTCAAACTTGACAGGATCGTCGATCACACGTTCAACCTGGTTGGCAAGGCTGTCAACCCGGTTCACTCACGGTGGGTGGCCCGGCCACTAAGCTGTCTCTGATACTGGTGAACTGCCAACGACGACACACGTCGATGCCCGGCCCACTTCTTGCAACACACCTGTCCCTGAGCACTTGTTGCTCAATATTCTGTCAATTCCTTATCTGAGCCACTACTGGGTTGCAGGAAGACCTCACAGAGTGCGTGCCAACAACTGGAGACGCTTAAATCCACCGGAGTTCGGTAAATCCGTCACTCTGACAGGACGACCGATCGCGCGTCCTACCTCTCGGACGTGTCGTGAAAGACTGATGTCGCCTGGCGCCAACACGGGCGGACCCCCTATGCCTATGTGACGTCACTTTTCCCAAAGTTGGTTTTCATTGGCTCCCAGTGCCATGTCGCTGACGGTGACCAATCTGGCGCCACTGACGTCACACAGTTTTGGCGGGAGAACAGACTTGCCAGCGCCATATTGGCTCCCTAAAGGGCCTATCCCACAGGCCAAAATGTTCTATTTTGCAAATTTCTCGGCTCTTCGAGAATACTGTTCTCTCCCACACATGTTCAATTGATGCCTGCAATGTAGAGAACGCTCGGGAATGGTGGACATGACTCTTACAGCAGGCGTGGGAGAATTAGAAGGGTGGGAACACCGTCACAACAGGCATATATCTCATAGTATTGTGCGCAGTCATATATATAAATCTTAATTTTCATCGTATGTATAAAGTTTTCGTCGATCGCAGCTTTGGTTTCTTGCAAGAATACACTATACTGTTTAATATTTTTAGCTGCTAACATTCGCCGAGAATTATACAATTCACCCCCTCGATCAGTATTAATTTTACGTATTCCTTGGGAATATGGGGATTCCAATATGATTTTCAAAACTATACTCACACTGTCCATCTTTTTGTTTCAGAGGTGCGTCTTGCATATACTGGTAAAAAATATCAACACACTAGTAAATATTTTATATCAATATGTTTAGCCAATAATCTCATTTCTGCTAAATCACAGCACAAAAATATGCAAGGTTTAGGACTCGGTATCTCTCGTAGCTTGAATTTGCGAGGTTTTAATGCGTGTAGAGTGTAAGCTTGAGACGATTTCAAGTAATTTTTAACATAAGATTTTATTGGGCTGTATTGTTTTAGCTACTTTACACAATCTATAAACCCTTTGACCAAGCATCTATGTGACTCCAAAAATTTACTATAACCCAGCATCCAATGGCAGGTTAGGGGTAACCTGCCAGGGAGTGCTGGGTCATTGTAAATTTTCTAGTACGTTCACTATTGGTATACAATTTCGTATGGTTTCTCACCTGCAATGTTGCTACGAAAGGTAATATGTTTTGGAGTTTTTACTCCCATAACAAACAATAAATACCCGTTAGGTTTACTAATGGCTTTTTTATATATATCCAAAAATATTTTCCGATCTTCTTTACCGAAAAATTTTCAACCTATCGTATTAATTGATCTAAATCTCTGGATTTGACTAGTTAGAAATGAGAGGCGTTTAAACTTATACTACGGGCGTATTTGCCAGAGAAATATATATTTTCTGCAATTAATATATTTGAAATAACGTGATGCCGGCCTTTAGTATATATATCAAACAATTTTTTAATTTCCTGAATCGATAAAGAAGTCGTCAATTAATCAAAATAGCGGATTCGTCTGTGCGTTCGTCTAAAGGATTGACAATTTCGGCTTGACCTATTATTATCTAGTTAATTTAATTAATGGATCTGCTAGCAATGCTCGATAACTGCCTCTGCATATAATGATATTGGAGAATTTAGAATTATATTTTTGAACGAGTTTATTGCACAAATAAGATTTGCCACTATTTGAAAAGCCTGCAATAATTATTCTGCTGGATTCGTTAAAACTATCGAGGAGTTCTGTTATGGGTGAACTATCCACGACTCGTGTTGTAATCATACTGAGGTGTCATAAGTACAGCATACATAACCATATGGGTTTTATAAAAACATAAAAGTATACATATTATAATTTATCATACGTATGGAACACAGAGCATAACATGAATGATAACATTTGACAGAGCTAAACATCCATATTGAGCAAAACATATCATTAACATGGTGGGCAAAACTTAATTTACCTTAAACTTAATTTACTTTTACATAGAGTATAATTTTGTTTACATTATTTTCACACGTTCAGAGCAATTTTAACATAGGTTAGGAGAGTATATATATTTTTTAAATTAAAGGTTAGGGGGAAACATTTTTTCAACACAAATTACAGGTTACGGGGTATATTTTGTTTGCTAACACATCTTGTTTACCCCACATATTAAATATAGGATAAACTCCACGTCTTACAGGTTGTGCAGCAACAGTTGCAGCAGATACCTCCTCCTCATTGATTACAGCTTGAGGAATATTGGGATGCCCATACATGAAGGATTGTTTAGGGCTCAAGCCATATCGTTTATCGTCATATGTAGACAAACCATTTCTTTCACACACACACACACACACACACACACACACACACACACACACACACACACACACACGCACGCACACACACACACTCACTCACTCACTCACACACACTCACTCACACACACACACACACTCACACACACACACACACACACTCACTCACACACACACACACACTCACTCACTCACACACACACACTCACACACACTCACGGTTAGAAATAGAGGCTAGATCATAGTATTTGGCCTCACGCAGAGTGCAGCAGGCAGGGTGCAACGTGCCGTAGTGAACTTGCAAACGATAGAACAACTGGAGTAAAGAAACCAAACTGAAGTGACAACATATCGCTGGATGAGAGGAGACTCGCCGTAAAACTCACCGTGAAACTCGCCTAGCTGTGCTTGTGGAAGGTGAGTGCTTGTGGGGACTGGCGAATGCCTCTCTGACGTCTACAACAGTGTGCAAGGTTAAAAAAAATATATCGTAATCACTAATGCATTCTCATTCAATAGTAGGATATAATAGTAATCTGGTTACAGAAAGAGGCATTTAAGGAACCTCACTCAGTGACCTCACTGGGAACTAAATACTATGTTAATCTCCGCACCTCCCGCCTCCCACCCGCTGGGAGACAAAGGCACACACACACACAAAGGCTCACCCACAACACCCATTCACACACTGAAACACACACACACACACACACACACACACACACACACACACACACACACACACACACACACGCACACGCACGCACACACGCACACAGGGGCCTTGTAGCCTGGTGGATAGCATGCAGGACTCGTAATTCTGTGGCGCGGGTTAGATTCCCACGAGGCAGAAACAAATGGGCAAAGTTTCTTTCACCCTGAATGCCCCTGTTATCTAGCAGTAAACAGGTACCTGGGAGTTAGTCAGCTGTCACGGGCTGCTTACCGGGTGTGTGTGTGTTGTGGGGGAAAAAAGTAGTTAGTAAACAGTTACTTGACAGTCGAGAGGCAGGCCGAAAGAGCAAAGCTCAACCCCCGCAAACACAACTAGGTGAATACACACGCACACACACGCACGCACGCACACACATGCACGTGCACACACACACTCTGTGTCCCTATTGGGACACTCTTGCCCTTTCCCTCTCTTGCCCTCTTCCCCTCTCTCAACTTCCCCACCCCCACTCTCCCCCTCTCCCTATCTTTCTTGCTCTTTCTCTCTCTCTCTCTCTCTCTCTCTCTCTCTCTCTCTCTCTCTCTCTCTTCGCCCCCACCCCTGCCTAACCCTATCAAAACATATCAGGGAAAGGGACAAGATGGCAGGACACAAGGAATGGTCAAAGTGGCCAAACGAAGGAAATGTTAGCTCAAGTCATAGAGAAATTTAGGAGGGAGATGCATGAAATGAGGATTACAATTGACAACCTGCAAAGTGAGCTGACATCAGCAAGGGAGGAGATCAAATCCCTCACAGAGAAAAATAAAGAGGCTGAGCATCAGATTATCATCCAAAGGGAAGGTGGGAATGTTGCATTGGAAGGAAATGCCTCTGTACCAGAAACATTTGCAGAAATACTGAGAAAGAGCTCAGAAGCAATGAACACAGTGAGGGAGGTTGCCATGCAAGCAGCTACCTCACAGGAAGTAGCAAAGTGCACCAGTCAGCTGCTGAAAAGAAAGAGATCAGTGGTAGTTGTAGGCATCAAAGAACAGGAAGGATCCAATAGGCAGGAATGGAATAGCAAGGACAGAGAGGCAGTACATGGGATACTGAAGGGGTTACAGATGGAAGGGGCTGAACAAAACATTGATAAGGTTTTCAGGTTGGGCTGGTACAACAAGGACAGAAACCAACTGGTAAAGGTGGTGTTTACAAATGGGGACCACGAAGGAGGCTATTATAGAAAGGAAGAGTCATCTGCAGTATGTGGAGGAATACAAAAAAGTATTCCTGCAGAGAGACAAGATGGAGGAGAGAGCCAGGGCAGCAGAGGTAAGGCGGAAGCGCAGGGAGAGAAGAGTGAACCAGGAAATCACAGCCCCTAACACGACAGTCCCCTCTGCATAAAAACCCTCCCTTCCCCCTCACCCTACCTGCCCCCACTCAAATGCTCCCCCAACCCTTCCTTCCCCTCCCCCACCTCATTCCGACCCTGTTACCCCTCCCCCACCTCATTCCGACCCTGTTACCCCTCCCCCACCTCATTCCGACCCTGTTACCCCTCCCCCACCTCATTCCGACCCTGTTACCCCCTCCCACTTTTCCCCCCGTCCCCCCTCCCCCTTCATCTCATACCCTCCCTATCCCTCCTCCCCCTCACCCCGTATCCTCCATGTCCCCCTATCTCCGTACCCCATAAACTACCAGTTCCCCCTTCCCTTGAACCCAAACCCCTCACCCCAAAATCCTTTGAGATCCTGCAAACCACCTCAAAGATCTTCACACCCAGGGAACAGCTTTCCCCAACAGCAGAACGATCACCAAGAAGTGGAAATGAAAATGAACAGAAGAAAGTGAGCTTCAAGGCAATGTACACTAACATAGATGGAATTACAAACAAAACAAGTGAACTCTGAGAATGGGCACTAGAAGAAAACCCAGACATAATAGCACTCACAGAAACAAAGGTAACAAAAACCATAACACTTGCAATGTTACCACAGTACTACATTGTGAGGAAAGGGAGAGAAGAGAGAGGAGGTGGTGGTGTAGCTTTGCTGATAAGAAAAGGTTGGAGTTTTGAAGAGATGGTTAATCAGAGCTGAGAAGGCTTCAGTGACTACATATTAGGCACTATAGCAACTGGAGGACAGAAAATTATAGTAGTAGTCACATATAACCCTCCACCAAACGACATAAGACCCAGACAGGAATATGATAGAAACAGGGCCATCATCAACATAAGAGAGAGAGCAGCTTCTGTGGTTACAGGACCGGATACAGACTACTAATCATGAGAGACTTCAACCACGGGATGATAGATTGGGAGAACAGAGACCCACATCGAGGCTCAGACACATGGAGAGCTAAGCTGCTGGACAAGGCAACAAGAAACATTCTAAGTCATCACATCAAGGGACCAACACGAATGAGAGGAGAGGATGAGCCAGCTTTGCTTGATCTGATATTAACCCTAAATGAGTATGAGTCAGATATAAGGGAAGTTAAGTTGGTAGCTCCCTTGGGAATGAGTGATCATAGAATTTTGAGCTTTGAGTACCGAGTTGAGCTAGGAATTATTTCCCCATAAAAAGAACTGGGAAACAAAGGGCTGGCATACCGAAAGGAGAACTATGAGGAGATGAATAAATTCCTAAGGGATATACCATGAGACACAAAACTCAGAACTATGACCATAAAAAACATGATGGACTATGTCACCCAAAAGTGTCAGGAGGCGGTAAACAGGTTTATCCCGGCCCGACAGGAAAAAACGAGAAGCAAAAGAAGAATCCGTGATATAATAGAGAAGTACGAAAGCAAAGGAGCTGAAGAAAAGGGCGAGGAGGAACTTCCGTAATAGCAGAACACCAGAAAGCAGAGAGAGATACCATAAAACCAGGAACGAGTATGTTAGTGAGAGAAGAGCAGCTGAGAAAAGGAATGAAAAATGATATAGCTAATAAGCCAAGACCGAACCAAAGCTATTGCACAGTCACATCAGGAGGGAAAAAAACAGTGAAGGAACAGGTGATGAAACTTAGAACGGGTGAGGACAAGTACTCAGAGAATGAAAAAGAGGTGTTGTGATGAACTCAACAAGAGGCTCCAGGAGGTCTTTACAATAGAACAAGGAGAGATCATGGCGCTAGAAGAGGTGGCAGCAAACCAGGCGACCTTCGAAGGGTTCAACATTACAAGAGATGAGGTCAAGAGGCACCTATTGGAGCTGACGTGGAGAAAGTAAGAAAGAAATTATAACAAACAAGGGCACCAAACTGGGAAGGCTATGTAGCACTATCAAAAAATGCGCGGGATAATCAGAGGGAGCTAAACATCACCAAGGATGGCAATAGGAGAACAGAAATGCACAAGGAGAATGATATCAAAAGTATCTGAGTCACCAAGAATACTATCGAGGGACAAGTGACCACGCAGGGAAGGTTGGAAAACAAGACACACGCTCGTCCTGGAAGTTAGGACATTCAACAAGGATATGTTCGACCGTGAGAGGGACAATGCAATAAGGACAATAGGAGCAGGGCGGCGCTCCATTAAGTGGCCATGAGTTAAACAAGTATGGCCAATAAGCAACCTCGCCAGAGCCATTTTCCCAACGCCGGTTATGGTGGTAGGATGACGGCCACAAGGACACACAACTCTTAAGAGTATGTAGTTTGTTACCAGTAACAGACGACCAATAAGCCTGCCAAAGGGTAAGGGATGGAGGAATAGATAACCGGCTATATCGGAATGAGGAATACCTTTACGAGAGATGGGACAAGAGCGACAGCTTCCCTAGCGGCAGCATTCGCATGCTTATTTAAAGAGACACCAACATAGGTCGGATCCCAACAAAAACTCAATCAATTTAAATTTACTGTGAACAAGAAATAGCCAATGCAGGATCTCGACAACCACTGGATGAACCGAATTAAAGGACCCAGCTCGTCCCGGGAAGGGAGCCGGCTGGCCGAGCAGACAGCACGCGGGACTTGTGATCCTGTGTCCTGGGTTCGATCCCAGGCGCCGGTGAGAAACAATGGGCAGAGTTTCTTTCACCCTATGCCCCTGTTACCTAGCAGTAAAATAGGTACCTGGGTGTTAGTCAGCTGTCAGAGGCTGCTTCCTGGGGTGGAGGCCTGGTCGAGGACCGGGCTGTGGGGACACTAAAAAAGCCATTACCAAGAATTCTATCGAAGGACAAGCGACTGCGGGGGATGGTCGGAAAAACAAGACACACGCTCATCCTGGAAGTCAAGACATTCAACAAGGATATGTACGACTGTAAGAGCGACAATGCAATGGACAATAAGAGCAGGGGCAGCGCTCCATTAAGTGACCATGAGTTAAACGGGTACGGTCAATACGTAACTTAGCCAGAGCCGTTTCCCACCGCCGGTTACAGTGGCAGGAGGAAGGCCACTGGGACACACGACTCTTAAGAGTTACGCAGCTTGTTACAATAACAGAAGACCAACAACTCTGCCCATCGGGCAAGGATGGAGGCATGAATAACTGGGTAAAAGTCGGAATAAGGAACACCTTTATGGGAGATGGGACAAGTGCGGATAGCCTCCTTAGCGGCAGCATCCGCACGCTCATTTAAAGAGACACAAACACAGCTAGGAACCCAGCAAAACGCAACCGACTTAAATTTACTGTGAGATAAGAAACAGCCAATGTTGAATCTCGATGACCACATGGTGGACTGGATTAAAGGACCTTAAAGCCATGGCACTACGAGAGTCACTACAAGAGTCAACTACTCCCACGAAGGAGACTGCCCCCGGGAAAGCAGGAGACGAAGAGCATAGAGAATAGCATAGAGTACTGCTGTGAAGATGCTAGCCTCCGGAGGAAGGCGACACATATAAGTGTGGTCAGGAAAAACAACAGAGTAGCCCACACCGTCAGCAGACCTTGACCCGTCGGTGAAGATGGGAACGGAGTGGGAGTGAGAAGAAAAGTGCCTAAGGAAAGGGCGTTTCCGAACTGTAGGAGGGGTAAAAGCTTTAGTGATGCGGGTCAGAAGTACAAAATTTGGGAAGGGGGACCCACCACGGGGGCAAGGATGGAACAATATGAGGAGAAACATTAGTAAGACGAACCGAAAGAGAATCTTGTAAGCGAGACAAACGGACAGAAAGAGGAAGGTGGTGAAAAGGAACAGGAACTACAGGAGGGCGGTTAAAAGTCTAAGCACGATAGAGGCGAGAGTGAGGATGCTGTACCCACTAAACACACACCGAAACTACGACGTTGGTACAACGTTCGAACAAGATTTAACACTTCCTACCAGTTATAACAACCAATATAGCAAGTTTGTAACGACGTTCTAACACGTCATAAACACGTTAAGCCAAGATGTAGCAACTTTAATACAAGTTGTAACAAGCGGAAAATAGAGACAGTTGCGGTTTGTGTTTCCAGGGTAAGGATCGCGCAAGATAGAGAAGACTGTAGCGATCACGGCGATCCTGGTGAGACAGAAAGCCAGTGTCAGCGTACAAAGCTGAGGGTTGGAGTTGACGAAAAGGACCAGAGTTGAGGCGCAACCCAGTATGGTGCAAAGGATCAAGATGGCGAAGAGTAGAAGGAGAAGCAGAAGAGTATGCAGGGCAAACATAATCGAGCTTAGACAGGACGAGAGAGGAATGCAAATAGAGGAGCATGCGCCTATCCGCTCTCATAGAAGTATGGGACAAAACCTGAAGTAGGTTAAGGGCCTTAGAGCATTCAACACGGAGGTAAGAGACATGGGGCGACCAAGACAAACGAGAATCAAAGATTAACCCCATAAGCTTCGTGGAATCTTCGTACTCAAGGGGATGACCATAAACTGACAAAGAGGGACGAAGAACGACCCCCTTCTGAGTAAAAGTCATGGCGCAAGTTCTAGTAGTAGAGAACTTGAAGCCATGATTGGTAGCCCAAGACGACACGGCATCAATCGCAAGATGAAGCCGCGATTGAAGGAAAGGCGAATCATCACCTCGACAGCAAAGAGTAAGATCATCAACATAAAGAGCGCAGAAGATGCCCAGAAGGCAGGAAAGGAGACCATTGAGGGCATCCAGAAAAAAGGAGTAGTACTCAAAACACTACTTGGGGCACACCTTCATACTGCCGAAAAGAGGCAGAGCGAGTGGCACCAAGCCTGACTCGAAAGGTACGGCGAGAGAAAAAGCTTTGAAGGAAGAGAGTGAGATTACCACGAAGGCCAAAAGAACGAAGTTGGGACAGAATTTGGTATCTCCAAGTCGTGTCATAAGCATTTTCCAAGTCAAAAAGAACAGCAAAAACGGAGGTCTTCGCAGCAAAAGCAGTGCAAATATAGACCTCCAAGTTCACCAGGACATCAGTCATGCTGCGGCACTTGCGAAAAACCAAATTGAGAAGGAGAGGGTGGTGATGGTGTTTCAAGAACTACATCAGACGGACATTTACCATACGCTCAAACTGCTTGCAAACATAACTCGTGAGAGCAATAGGGCGGAAGTCCTTAGGGGGACGTACCGAGAGACCCTGGTTTCCGAATAGGGAGTACAACGGCATTGAGCCAGTCCTCAGTGACTGACGACGACTCCCAACCTGGTTATACGGATTCAGTAAATACTGAAACATGCACGGAGGGAGATGGCAAAGCATCTCATAATAAACGTCATCCGAGCCCGCTGCCGTAGATCCACAGAGGGCCAGGGCAGATTGAAGTTCAGAAAGAGGAAGGATCGTTATAAGGAAGGCAGAGATAAGTGTGGAAATCTAAAGGGACAAGATTCAAGGAACAGGCTTACGAAGAAGGAAGGATTGAGGAAGTGAGAATCAGAGCTAACAGAAGAAAAGTGGGAACTCGGTTCGGCTGCGACCTTCACTGGATCCGCCACAAGAGTCTCACGGAGGTGTAGAACCGGCAAGACATCTGGAACAAACTTGCCCGCAATCTTGCAGATCTTCTTCCAGATCTGTGGGTAGATGAGTATCGGACGTAATGGTGGAAACATAAGACTTACAACTCTCGCATTTAGCAGT
>WNGS01034527.1:0-11522 GCA_020271785.1 Procambarus virginalis | reverse complement strand
TGATGGTACAGTGAACTAGAGTGGCAGCACAAAACCACAACAGTAGTGATGGTGAGGGTACAGTGAACTAGAGTGGCAGCACAACACCACAGTAGTGATGGTGGTGGTACAGTGAACTAGAGTGGCAGCACAACACCACAGTAGTGGTGGTACAGTGAACTAGAGTGGCAGCACAACACCACAGTAGTGATGGTGATGGTACAGTGAACTAGAGTGGCAGCACAACACCACAGTAGTGATGGTGGTGGTACAGTGAACAAGAGTGGCAGCACAACACCACAGTAGTGATGGTACAGTGAACTAGAGTGGCAGCACAACACCACAGTAGTGATGGTACAGTGAACTAGAGTGGCAGCACAACACCACAGTAGTGATGGTACAGTGAACTAGAGTGGCAGCACAACACCACAGTAGTGATGGTACAGTGAACTAGAGTGGCAGCACAACACCACAGTAGTGATGGTACAGTGAACTAGAGTGGCAGCACAACACCACAGTAGTGATGGTACAGTGAACTAGAGTGGCAGCACAACACCACAGTAGTGATGGTACAGTGAACTAGAGTGGCAGCACAACACCACAGTAGGTTGGTACAGTGAACTAGAGTGGCAGCACAACACCACAGTAGTGATGGTACAGTGAACTAGAGTGGCAGCACAACACCACAGTAGGTGTGGTGGTACAGTGAACTAGAGTGGCAGCACAACACCACAGTAGTGATGTGGTGGCAGTGAACTAGAGTGGCAGCACAACACCACAGTAGTGATGGTGGTGGTACAGTGAACTAGAGTGGCAGCACAACACCACAGTAGTGAGTTGTGGTACAGTGAACTAGAGTGGCAGCACAACACCACAGTAGTGATGGTACAGTGAACTAGAGTGGCAGCACAACACCACAGTAGTGATGGTACAGTGAACTAGAGTGGCAGCACAACACCACAGTAGTGATGGTACAGTGAACTAGAGTGGCAGCCAACACCACAGAATGATGGTGATGGTGATGGTACAGTGAACTAGAGTGGCAGCCAACACCACAGTAGTGATGGTACAGTGAACAGAGTGGGGCAGCACAACACCACAGTAGTGATGTGATGGTACAGTGAACTAGAGTGGCAGCACAACACACACAGTAGTGATGGGTGGTGATGGTACAGTGAACTAGAGTGGCAGCACAACACCACAGTAGTGATGGTACAGTGAACTAGAGTGGCAGCACAACACCACAGTAGTGATGGTACAGTGAACTAGAGTGGCAGCACAACACCACAGTAGTGATGGTGATGGTACAGTGAACTAGAGTGGCAGCACAACACCACAGTAGTGATGTGGTACAGTGAACTAGAGTGGCAGCACAACACCACAGTAGTGATGGTACAGTGAACTAGAGTGGCAGCACAACACCACAGTAGTGATGGTGGTGGTACAGTGAACTAGAGTGGCAGCACAACACCACAGTAGTGATGGTGGTGGTACAGTGAACTAGAGTGGCAGCACAACCACCCAGTAGTGATGGTACAGTGAACTAGAGTGGCAGCACAACACCACAGTAGTGATGGTACAGTGAACTAGAGTGGCAGCACAACACCAGTAGTGATGGTGGTGGTACAGTGAACTAGAGTGGCAGCACAACACCACAGTAGTGATGGTGGGTACAGTGAACTAGAGTGGCAGCACAACACCACAGTAGTGATGGTACAGTGAACTAGAGTGGCAGCACAAACCACAGTAGTGATGGTGGTGGTACAGTGAACTAGAGTGGCAGCACAACACCACAGTAGTGATGGTACAGTGAACTAGAGTGGCAGCACAACACCACAGTAGTGATGGTGGTACAGTGAACTAGAGTGGCAGCACAACACCACAGTAGTGATGGTGGTGGTACAGTGAACTAGAGTGGCAGCACAACACCACAGTAGTGATGGTGATGGTACAGTGAACTAGAGTGGCAGCACAACACCACAGTAGTGATGGTGGTGGTACAGTGAACTAGAGTGGCAGCACACACCACAGTAGTGATGGTGGTACAGTGAACTAGGTGGCAGCACAACACCACAGTAGTGATGGTGGTGGTACAGTGAACTAGAGTGGCAGCACAACACCACAGTAGTGATGGTGGTGGTACAGTGAACTAGAGTGGCAGCACAACACACAGTAGTGATGGTGGTGGTACAGTGAACTAGAGTGGCAGCACAACACCACAGTAGTGATGGTGATGGTACAGTGAACTAGAGTGGCAGCACAACACCACAGTAGTGATGGTGATGGTACAGTGAACTAGAGTGGCAGCACAACACCACAGTAGTGATGGTGGATGGTACAGTGAACTAGAGTGGCAGCACAAACACACAGTAGTGATGGTACAGTGAACTAGAGTGGCAGCACAACACCACAGTAGTGATGGTACAGTGAACTAGAGTGGCAGCACAACACCACAGTAGTGATGGTGTGGTACAGTGAACTAGAGGGCAGCACACACACCACAGTAGTGATGGTGGTGGTACAGTGAACTAGAGTGGCAGCACAACACCACAGTAGTGATGGTGGTGGTACAGTGAACTAGAGTGGCAGCACAACACCACAGTAGTGATGGTACAGTGAACTAGAGTGGCAGCACAACACCACAGTAGTGATGGTGGTGGTACAGTGAACTAGAGTGGCAGCACAACACCACAGTAGTGATGGTGTGGTACAGTGAACTAGAGTGGCAGCACAACACCACAGTAGTGATGGTGATGGTACAGTGAACTAGAGTGGCAGCACAAACCACCGTAGTGATGGTGATGGTACAGTGAACTAGAGTGGCAGCACACACCACAGTAGTGATGGTACAGTGAACTAGAGTGGCAGCACAACACCACAGTAGTGATGGTACAGTGAACTAGAGTGGCAGCACAACACCACAGTAGTGATGGTACAGTGAACTAGAGTGGCAGCACAACACCACAGTAGTGATGGTGATGGTACAGTGAACTAGAGTGGCAGCACAACACCACAGTAGTGATGGTACAGTGAACTAGAGTGGCAGCACAACACCACAGTTGATGGTGGTGGTACAGTGAACTAGAGTGGCAGCACAACACCACAGTAGTGATGGTGATGGTACAGTGAACTAGAGTGGCAGCACAACACCACAGTAGTGATGGTGGTGGTACAGTGAACTAGAGTGGCAGCACAACACCACAGTAGTGATGGTACAGTGAACTAGAGTGGCAGCACAACACACAGTAGTGATGGTGGTGGTACAGTGAACTAGAGTGGCAGCACAACACCACAGTAGTGATGGTGGTGGTACAGTGAACTAGAGTGGCAGCACAACACCACAGTAGTGATGGTGGTGGTACAGTGAACTAGAGTGGCAGCACAACACCACAGTAGTGATGGTACAGTGAACTAGAGTGGCAGCACAACACCACAGTAGTGATGGTGGTGGTACAGTGAACTAGAGTGGCAGCACAACACACAGTAGTGATGGTGGTGGTACAGTGAACTAGAGTGGCAGCACAACACCACAGTAGTGATGGTGGTGGTACAGTGAACTAGAGTGGCAGCACAACACCACAGTAGTGATGGTACAGTGAACTAGAGTGGCAGCACAACACCACAGTTAGTGATGGTACAGTGAACTAGAGTGGCAGCACAACACCACAGTAGTGATGGTACAGTGAACTAGAGTGGCAGCACAACACCACAGTAGTGATGGTACAGTGAACTAGAGTGGCAGCACAACACCACAGTAGTGATGGTACAGTGAACTAGAGTGGCAGCACAACACCACAGTGATGGTGATGGTGATGGTACAGTGAACTAGAGTGGCAGCACAACACCACAGTAGTGATGGTACAGTGAACTAGAGTGGCAGCACAACACCACAGTAGTGATGGATGGTGATGGTACAGTGAACTAGAGTGGCAGCACAACACCACAGTAGTGATGGTACAGTGAACTAGAGTGGCAGCACAACACCACAGTAGTGATGGTACAGTGAACTAGAGTGGCAGCACAACACCACAGTAGTGATGGTGGTGGTACAGTGAACTAGAGTGGCAGCACAAACACCACAGTAGTGATGGTGATGGTACAGTGAACTAGAGTGGCAGCACAACACCACAGTAGTGATGGTACAGTGAACTAGAGTGGCAGCACAACACCACAGTAGTGATGGTGGTGGTACAGTGAACTAGAGTGGCAGCACAACACCACAGTAGTGATGGTGTGTGGTACAGTGAACTAGAGTGGCAGCACAACACCACAGTAGTGATGGTACAGTGAACTAGAGTGGCAGCACAACACCACAGTAGTGATGGTACAGTGAACTAGAGTGGCAGCACAACACCACAGTAGTGATGGTGTGGTACAGTGAACTAGAGTGGCAGCACAACACCACAGTAGTGATGGTGGTGGTACAGTGAACTAGAGTGGCAGCACAACACCACAGTATGATGGTACAGTGAACTAGAGTGGCAGCACAACACCACAGTAGTGATGGTGGTGGTACAGTGAACTAGAGTGGCAGCACAACACCACAGTAGTGATGGTACAGTGAACTAGAGTGGCAGCACAACACCACAGTAGTGATGGTGATGGTACAGTGAACTAGAGTGGCAGCACAACACCACAGTAGTGATGGTACAGTGAACTAGAGTGGCAGCACAACACCACAGTAGTGATGGTGGTGGTACAGTGAACTAGAGTGGCAGCACAACACCACAGTAGTGATGGTGATGGTACAGTGAACTAGAGTGGCAGCACAACACCACAGTAGTGATGGTGGTGGTACAGTGAACTAGAGTGGCAGCACAACACCACAGTAGTGATGGTACAGTGAACTAGAGTGGCAGCACAACACCACAGTAGTGATGGTATGGTACAGTGAACTAGAGTGGCAGCACAACACCACAGTAGTGATGGTGGTGGTACAGTGAACTAGAGTGGCAGCACAACACCACAGTAGTGATGGTGGTGGTACAGTGAACTAGAGTGGCAGCACAACACCACAGTAGTGATGGTGGTGGTACAGTGAACTAGAGTGGCAGCACAACACCACAGTAGTGATGGTGGTGGTACAGTGAACTAGAGTGGCAGCACAACACCACAGTAGTGATGGTACAGTGAACTAGAGTGGCAGCACAACACCACAGTAGTGATGGTAGTGGTGTACAGTGAACTAGAGTGGCAGCACAACACCACAGTAGTGATGGTGTGGTACAGTGAACTAGAGTGGCAGCACAACACCACAGTAGATGGTGGTGGTACAGTGAACTAGAGTGGCAGCACAACACCACAGTAGTGATGGTACAGTGAACTAGAGTGGCAGCACAACACCACAGTAGTGATGGTACAGTGAACTAGAGTGGCAGCACAACACCACAGTAGTGTGGTACAGTGAACTAGAGTGGCAGCACAACACCACAGTAGTGATGGTACAGTGAACTAGAGTGGCAGCACAACACCACAGTAGTGATGGTACAGTGAACTAGAGTGGCAGCACAACACACAGTAGTGATGGTGATGGTACAGTGAACTAGAGTGGCAGCACAACACCACAGTAGTGATGTGATGGTACAGTGAACTAGAGTGGCAGCACAACACCACAGTAGTGATGGTGAGGTGGTACAGTGAACTAGAGTGGCAGCACAACACCACAGTAGTGATGGTACAGTGAACTAGAGTGGCAGCACAACACCACAGTAGTGATGGTACAGTGAACTAGAGTGGCAGCACAACACCACAGTAGTGATGGTGATGGTACAGTGAACTAGAGTGGCAGCACAACACCACAGTAGTGATGGTGGGGTACAGTGAACTAGAGTGGCAGCACAACACCACAGTAGTGATGGTACAGTGAACTAGAGTGGCAGCACAACACCACAGTAGTGATGGTGGTGGTACAGTGAACTAGAGTGGCAGCACAACACCACAGTAGTGATGGTGGTGGTACAGTGAACTAGAGTGGCAGCACAACACCACAGTAGTGATGGTACAGTGAACTAGAGTGGCAGCACAACACCACAGTAGTGATGGTACAGTGAACTAGAGTGGCAGCACAACACCACAGTAGTGATGGTGGTGGTACAGTGAACTAGAGTGGCAGCACAACACCACAGTAGTGATGGTGGTGGTACAGTGAACTAGAGTGGCAGCACAGCACAACACCACAGTAGTGATGGTACAGTGAACTAGAGTGGCAGCACAACAACAGTAGTGATGGTGGTGGTACAGTGAACTAGAGTGGCAGCACAACACCACAGTAGTGATGGTGGTGGTACAGTGAACTAGAGTGGCAGCACAACACCACAGTAGTGATGGTGATGGTACAGTGAACTAGAGTGGCAGCACAACACCACAGTAGTGATGGTGGTGGTACAGTGAACTAGAGTGGCAGCACAACACCACAGTAGTGATGGTGGTACAGTGAACTAGAGTGGCAGCACAACACCACAGTAGTGATGGTGGTGGTACAGTGAACTAGAGTGGCAGCACAACACCACAGTAGTGATGGTGGTGGTACAGTGAACTAGAGTGGCAGCACAACACCACAGTAGTGATGGTGGTGGTACAGTGAACTAGAGTGGCAGCACAACACCACAGTAGTGATGGTGGTGGTACAGTGAACTAGAGTGGCAGCACAACACCACAGTAGTGATGGTGGTGGTACAGTGAACTAGAGTGGCAGCACAACACCACAGTAGTGATGGTGGTGGTACAGTGAACTAGAGTGGCAGCACAAACCACAGTAGTGATGGTGATGGTACAGTGAACTAGAGTGGCAGCACAACACCACAGTAGTGTGGTACAGTGAACTAGAGTGGCAGCACAACACCACAGTAGTGATGGTGGTGGTACAGTGAACTAGAGTGGCAGCACAACACCACAGTAGTGATGGTGGTGGTACAGTGAACTAGAGTGGCAGCACAACACCACAGTAGTGATGGTGGTGGTACAGTGAACTAGAGTGGCAGCACAACACCACAGTAGTGATGGTGGGGTACAGTGAACTAGAGTGGCAGCACAACACCACAGTAGTGATGGTACAGTGAACTAGAGTGGCAGCACAACACCACAGTAGTGATGGAGTGGTACAGTGAACTAGAGTGGCAGCACAACACCACAGTAGTGATGGTGGTGGTACAGTGAACTAGAGTGGCAGCACAACACCACAGTAGTGATGGTGATGGTACAGTGAACTAGAGTGGCAGCACAACACCACAGTAGTGAGTGATGGTACAGTGAACTAGAGTGGCAGCACAACACCACAGTAGTGATGGTACAGTGAACTAGAGTGGCAGCACAACACCACAGTAGTGATGGTACAGTGAACTAGAGTGGCAGCACAACACCACAGTAGTGATGGTACAGTGAACTAGAGTGGCAGCACAACACCACAGTAGTGATGGTGATGGTACAGTGAACTAGAGTGGCAGCACAAACACCACAGTAGTGATGGTACAGTGAACTAGAGTGGCAGCACAACACACAGTAGTGATGGTGTACAGTGAACTAGAGTGGCAGCACAACACCACAGTAGTGATGGTGGTGGTACAGTGAACTAGAGTGGCAGCACAACACCACAGTAGTGATGGGGTGGTACAGTGAACTAGAGTGGCAGCACAACACCACAGTAGTGATGGTGGTGGTACAGTGAACTAGAGTGGCAGCACAACACCACAGTAGTGATGGTGGTGGTACAGTGAACTAGAGTGGCAGCACAACACCACAGTAGTGTGGTACAGTGAACTAGAGGCAGCACAACACCACAGTAGTGATGGTGGTGGTACAGTGAACTAGAGTGGCAGCACACACCACAGTAGTGAGTGGTGGTGGTACAGTGAACTAGAGTGGCAGCACAACACCACAGTAGTGATGGTGGTGGTACAGTGAACTAGAGTGGCAGCACAACACCACAGTAGTGATGGTGGGGACAGTGAACTAGAGTGGCAGCACAACACCACAGTAGTGATGGTGGTGGTACAGTGAACTAGAGTGGCAGCACACCACACAGTAGTGATGGTGGTGGTACAGTGAACTAGAGTGGCAGCACAACACCACAGTAGTGATGGTACAGTGAACTAGAGTGGCAGCACAACACCACAGTAGTGATGGTACAGTGAACTAGAGTGGCAGCACAACACCACAGTAGTGATGGTACAGTGAACTAGAGTGGCAGCACAACACCACAGTGATGATGGTGGTGGTACAGTGAACTAGAGTGGCAGCACAACACCACAGTAGTGATGGTACAGTGAACTAGAGTGGCAGCACAACACCACAGTAGTGATGATGGTACAGTGAACTAGAGTGGCAGCACAACACCACAGTAGTGATGATGGTGATGGTACAGTGAACTAGAGTGGCAGCACAACACCACAGTAGTGATGGTACAGTGAACTAGAGTGGCAGCACAACACCACAGTAGTGATGGTACAGTGAACTAGAGTGGCAGCACAACACACAGTAGTGATGGTGATGGTACAGTGAACTAGAGTGGCAGCACAACACCACAGTAGTGATGGTGATGGTACAGTGAACTAGAGTGGCAGCACAACACCACAGTAGTGATGGTACAGTGAACTAGAGTGGCAGCACAACACCACAGTAGTGATGGTGGTGGTACAGTGAACTAGAGTGGCAGCACAACACCACAGTAGTGATGGTGGTGGTACAGTGAACTAGAGTGGCAGCACAACACCACAGTAGTGATGGTACAGTGAACTAGAGTGGCAGCACAACACCACAGTAGTGATGGTACAGTGAACTAGAGTGGCAGCACAACACCACAGTAGTGATGGTGGTGGTACAGTGAACTAGAGTGGCAGCACAACACCACAGTAGTGATGGTGGTGGTACAGTGAACTAGAGTGGCAGCACAACACCACAGTAGTGATGGTACAGTGAACTAGAGTGGGCAGCACAACACCACAGTAGTGATGGTGGTGGTACAGTGAACTAGAGTGGCAGCACAACACCACAGTAGTGATGGTACAGTGAACTAGAGTGGCAGCACAACACCACAGTAGTGATGGTGGTGGTACAGTGAACTAGAGTGGCAGCACAACACCACAGTAGTGATGGTGGTGGTACAGTGAACTAGAGTGGCAGCACAAACACACAGTAGTGATGGTGATGGTACAGTGAACTAGAGTGGCAGCACAACACCACAGTAGTGATGGTGGTGGTACAGTGAACTAGAGTGGCAGCACAACACCACAGTAGTGAGGTGGTGGTACAGTGAACTAGAGTGGCAGCACAACACCACAGTAGTGATGGTGGTGGTACAGTGAACTAGAGTGGCAGCACAACCACAGTAGTGATGGTGGTGGTACAGTGAACTAGAGTGGCAGCACAACACCACAGTAGTGATGGTGGGGTACAGTGAACTAGAGTGGCAGCACAACACCACAGTAGTGATGGTGGTGGTACAGTGAACTAGAGTGGCAGCACAACACCACAGTAGTGATGGTGTGGTACAGTGAACTAGAGTGGCAGCACAACACCACAGTAGTGATGGTGATGGTACAGTGAACTAGAGTGGCAGCACAACACCACAGTAGTGATGGTGATGGTACAGTGAACTAGAGTGGCAGCACAACACCACAGTAGTGATGGTACAGTGAACTAGAGTGGCAGCACAACACCACAGTAGTGATGGTGGTGGTACAGTGAACTAGAGTGGCAGCACAACACCACAGTAGTGATGGTGGTGGTACAGTGAACTAGAGTGGCAGCACAACACCACAGTAGTGATGGTGGTGGTACAGTGAACTAGAGTGGCAGCACAACACCACAGTAGTGATGGTGTGGTACAGTGAACTAGAGTGGCAGCACAACACCACAGTAGTGATGGGTACAGTGAACTAGAGTGGCAGCACAACACCACAGTAGTGATGGTGGTGGTACAGTGAACTAGAGTGGCAGCACAACACCACAGTAGTGATGGTGGTGGTACAGTGAACTAGAGTGGCAGCACAACACCACAGTAGTGATGGTGATGGTACAGTGAACTAGAGTGGCAGCACAAACCACAGTAGTGATGGTGGTGATGGTACAGTGAACTAGAGTGGCAGCACAACACCACAGTAGTGATGGTACAGTGAACTAGAGTGGCAGCACAACACCACAGTAGTGATGGTACAGTGAACTAGAGTGGCAGCACAACACCACAGTAGTGATGGTACAGTGAACTAGAGTGGCAGCACAACACCACAGTAGTGATGTGATGGTACAGTGAACTAGAGTGGCAGCACAACACCACAGTAGTGATGGTACAGTGAACTAGAGTGGCAGCACAACACCACAGTAGTGATGGTGGTGGTACAGTGAACTAGAGTGGCAGCACAACACCAGTAGTGATGGTGGTGGTACAGTGAACTAGAGTGGCAGCACAACACCACAGTAGTGATGGTGGTGGTACAGTGAACTAGAGTGGCAGCACAACACCACAGTAGTGATGGTGGTGGTACAGTGAACTAGAGTGGCAGCACAACACCACAGTAGTGATGGTGGTGGTACAGTGAACTAGAGTGGCAGCACAACACCACAGTAGTGATGGTACAGTGAACTAGAGTGGCAGCACAACACCACAGTAGTGATGGTGGTGGTACAGTGAACTAGAGTGGCAGCACAACACCACAGTAGTGTGGTGGTGGTACAGTGAACTAGAGTGGCAGCACAACACCACAGTAGTGTGGGTACAGTGAACTAGAGTGGCAGCACAACACCACAGTAGTGATGGTGGTGGTACAGTGAACTAGAGTGGCAGCACAACACCACAGTAGTGATGGTGGTGGTACAGTGAACTAGAGTGGCAGCACAACACCACAGTAGTGATGGTACAGTGAACTAGAGTGGCAGCACAACACCACAGTAGTGATGGTGATGGTACAGTGAACTAGAGTGCAGCACAACACCACAGTAGTGATGGTGATGGTACAGTGAACTAGAGTGGCAGCACAACACCACAGTAGTGATGGTACAGTGAACTAGAGTGGCAGCACAACACCACAGTAGTGATGGTGGTGTACAGTGAACTAGAGTGGCAGCACAACACCACAGTAGTGATGGTGGTGGTACAGTGAACTAGAGTGGCAGCACAACACCACAGTAGTGATGGTGGTGGTACAGTGAACTAGAGTGGCAGCACAACACCACAGTAGTGATGGTACAGTGAACTAGAGTGGCAGCACAACACCACAGGTCCACCACAGTCACCTCCTTAATGTACTGTGGGGACTGCGGCCCTCACCACATCAGGCCGATTCACCACATCCCGAAGGACACGTGAACCACTGGCCAACATCTGGTGGTCACCTGGTGATGATGGCGAACTGGGCACTGTTGGGGACCCCCCGGCCCAACCCAGGCCAACACAGCTCATGCCCGGCCTGACCCCGAGTATGCCCCTGGAGGTCAGGCAGCAGTGGGCTCCTCCTCACCATCATACTCTCGTAGTCTCCACCCGCCACACGCTCCCCGGCTGACCCTTGTTCCTCACCTGCAACAGTTTAGTGTTGCGGTAGGTGTGGCCC
>WNGS01034524.1:0-13522 GCA_020271785.1 Procambarus virginalis | reverse complement strand
AGACCACATCCTCAGAATGCAGCCAGGTAAAGCAGGCTAACTCCCTGTACCTATTTCCTGCTAGGTGTTACCGGATGACACAATATCTTCTCACGAAACCTTTAGATTCGTGATCCTGGTTCTTTACTTAATGTATGTGATATTACTTCAGTATTTAAGTCTCTCTAATCAAGGGTTATCCCCTATTATGAAACGGGTGGGGGTGGTGGTGTTCAAACTCACCTTGTGAATACGGCATGAAAACGCGTTTAGTTCCCTAATTTCCTTATCATTCTCTGTATATTTCACCTACCCACCACTTTGTTTACAATAGTATCTTTTAGTTCCAACTATTCAAGTTGTAAACGATTAACACGTTGTTCCATTTATGCCTTTGTTTTATATGCGATGCCGTGTTTTGGTTCCAGACAAGCGGTCACAAGAAGTGATTGAATTTTAGACTTCCAACACGCAATCGGAAACTAATGGGAGTGAGGCCGTTCGGTTCACGTGGCCCATTATCAAGATGCATTGAAAGGGAGTGGGTTGAAATAGTCAGTTTGTACTAGTGTCATAGGGTACTGGGTCGAATGCGAACACAGAAATAGGCAGTCTACCCACCCTTTTTCTCGTTCTTCCTACATTTGTTATGTCGCCTGGTCTAGAATTCTATTAATCTATAGGCAAGATTTACCATTGTCTGTCTTTCTCTTTTCTCTCTCTTTCTCCTCTCTCTTCTCTCTCTCTCCCTCTCTCTCCCTCTCTTCTCTCTCTCCTCCCTCTCCTCTCTCCTCTCCTCTCCTCTCCTCTTCTCTCTCCCTCCTCTCCCTCTCCTCCCCCCCTCTCTCCTCCCTCTCTCCCTCCTCTCTCCTCCCCCCTCCTCTCCTCTCTCTCCCCTCCCTCCGCTCCGACTCCTCTTCCCCCTCCCTCTCTCCTCTCTCCCTACCGTGTGCCTCCTCTCTTTCTCGCTCGCTTTCTCTCTCTCTCTAACCCAATCACCGACATTCAGAATCACTGAGAGGGAGCTAATAATTGCGGTACCCAATAAAAAACACAATCTCTTAACTGTTGGTTCGATAGTGGAGCTGCCGGGTCTTAATTGCACCTCTGAGTGCAGGTTATTTTCAGTGGCAATATGCAACCTGCGGGTATATATATAGGACATTACGGACGAGTTTCACCTGTGGTTTACTTTACAACATTCGGGATGTTATATTACTGGTTATAATTATGACTCGTTGTTGGGCGGGTTTACAGTGTTGTATACTTTGTGGGTTGTTGAACTTTCCTTCGTGTTGGGGATTTGTACGTGTGTCGCTTGTTTTGTGTTTGTTATTGTTAAGGTGTTTTATGATGCTTTGTGTGTGTGTGTGTGTGTGTGTGGTTGTGTGTGTGTGTGTGCGTGCGTGGTCGGGCGTGCGTGTAAAGGGTGGTGTGTGTGTGTGTGTGTGTGTATTCCACCTAGTTGTGTTTGCGGGGGTTGAGCGTTTGCTCTTTCAGCCCACGCCTCTCAACTGGCAATCAACTGTGTACTACTACTATTCCCCCACCCACACACACACACACACACACACACCACACCCCAGGAAGCAGCCCGTGACAGCTGACTAACTCCCAGGGGTACCTATTTACTTGTAGGAAACAGGAGCAGTCAGTGTGAAAGAAATTCTGCCCATTGTCTGTGTGTGTGTGTGTGGTGTGTTGTGTGTGTGTGGAGTGTGTGTTGTTGTGTGTGTGGGTGTGTATCACTTAGTTGTATTTTACGGGGGTTTTGAGCTTTGTCTCTTTCGGCCCGGCCGCTCTCAACTGTCAATCACTGTTATCTAACTACACTAACTACGTTTTTTTTTCCCCACACACACACACACCCAACACACACACCCCAGAAGCAGCCCGTGACAGCTGGACTACTTCCCAGGTACCTATTTATGCTAGGTTAACCGGGGCATCAGGGTGAAAGGAACTTTGCCCATTTGTTTCTGCCGGGTTGCGGGAATCGAACCCTCGCCACACAATTACAAGTCCTGCACGCTATTCCTACCAGGCCTACCTGGCCCCCCCTGTGTGTGTGTGTGTTTGTGTGTGTGTGTGTTGTTGTTGTGTGGGTTGTGTTGTGTGTGTGTTGGTGTGTGTGTGGTTACTATTTGTATCTGCAGAATCGAGCTATTTGCTCTTTGACCCCTCTTGTGGGGATCGAACTCGGAACCTAAGTACTACGAATCCCGAGCGCTGTCCACTCAGCCATCAGGGCCTCCCCCTGACCCAATAGGTTCAAAATGTGAAGAAAGATACCACAGGAGAGTCCCACAGACATGTGTAGGCTGAATGGACACAGAGACACCTCAGCAAACACACGCGCCGCGCACCCTGACCCATAAATGAGGGTACACCTCCTGGACGGGGAGCCGGAAAAATGAGGATAACAATGAGGGATAAAAAGAAATTCCCCACAATGATGTACCTTTGATCATTAGTTCTATTCCTTGAGGAGGGAGAAGCAGGGGGGGGGGGGACTTCGATGGAATTAAGTCTATATTTATATTTCGAAACTCTGAATTTTATCATGCCAGTTATACCAAAAAGTAGTTCATTAATATCAAATAAGTTTAAGTAACCGAATTCAATTTAAGTAACCGAACTCAATTTAAGTAACCGAACTCAATTTAAGTAACCGAATTCAATTTAAGTAACCGAATTCAATTTAAGTAACCGAACTCAATTTAAGTAACCGAACTCAATTTAAGTAACCGAATTCAATTTAAGTAACCGAATTCAATTTAAGTAACCGAATTCAATTTAAGTAACCGAATTCAATTTAAGTAACCGAACTCAATTTAAGTAACCGAACTCAATTTAAGCAACCAGAAGCAATTCAAGCAACCAGAGCCACACCGAAGATACGGATATGTGTGTGGTGTGTGTGTGTGTGGTGTGTGTGTGTGTGTGTGGTGTGTGTGTGGTGTGTGTGTGTGTGTGTGTGTGTGTACTCACCTATATGTGTCTGCAGGATCGAGCATTGACTCTTGGATCCCGCCTTTCGAGCATCAGTTGTTTACAGCAATGACTCCTGTCCCATTTCCCTATCATACCTGGTTTTAAAATTATGAATAGTATTTGCTTCCACAACCTGTTCCTTAAGTGCATTCCATTTCCCACTACTCTCACGCTAAAAGAAAACTTCCTAACATCTCTGTGACTCATCTGAGTTTCCAACTTCCATCCATGTCCCCTCGTTCTGTTACTATTCCGTGTGAACATTTCGTCTATGTCCACTCTGTCAATCCCTCTGAGTATTTTATACGTTCCTATCATGTCCCCTCTCTCCCTTCTTCTTTCTAGTGTCGTAAGGCACAGTTCCCTCAGGCGCTCCTCATACCCCATCCCTCGTAGCTCTGGGACGAGTCTCGTTGCAAACCTCTGAACCTTTTCCAGTTTCATTATATGCTTCTTCAGATGGGGACTCCATGATGAGGCGGCATACTCTAAGACTGGCCTCACGTAGGCAGTGTAAAGCGCCCTAAATGCCTCCTTACTTAGGTTTCTGAATGATGTTCTAACTTTTGCCAGTGTAGAGTACGCTGCTGTCGTTATCCTATTTATATGTGCCTCAGGAGATAGATTAGGTGTTACGTCCACACCCAGGTCTCTTTCGCGCGTCGTCACATGTAGGCTGTTCCCCTTCATTGTGTACTGACCCTTTGGTCTCCTATCTCCTAGTCCCATTTCCATAAATTTGCATTTGCTCGTGTTGAATTCCAGTAGCCATTTCTCTGACCATCTCTGCAACCTTTCAGGTCCTCTTGCAGGATCCTGCAATCCTCATCTGTCACAACTCTTCTCATCAACTTTGCATCATCCGCAAACATCGACATGTAGGACTCTACACCCGTAAACATATCGTTAACATATACAAGAAATAGAATTGGTCCCAACACCGATCCTTGTGGTACTCCACTTGTTACTGTTCGCCAGTCCGACTTCTCGCCCCTTACCGTAACTCTTTGGCTCCTTCCTGTTAGGTAGTTCCTTATCCATGCTAGGACCTTTCCCCCCACCCCCGGCTACCTCTCGAGTTTGAACAGCAGTCTCATGTGCGGTACTGTATCAAAGGCTTTTTGGCAGTCCAGAAATATGAAGTCTGCCCAACCATCTCTGTCCTGTCTTATCCTCGTTATTTTATCATAGAATTCCAGAAGGTTTGTTAGGCACGATTTCCCTGTCCAGAACCCATGTTGATGTTTGTTCGCAAACCTAACGTTCTCCAGGTGTGCAACCAGTCGTAGCCTAATTATTCTTTCCAGTATTTTACAGGGGATGCTTGTCAGGATACAGGTCTATAGTTAAGTGCCTTCTCCCTATCGCCTTTCTTGAAGATCGGCACGACATTTGCCTTCTTCCAGCAACTGGGCAATTCTCCCGATATAAGTGACTCATTAAAGATCATTGCCAAAGGCACGCTGAGGGCCTGCGCCGCTTCTTTTAGTATCCACGGTGATACTTTGTCTGGTCCTACTGCTTTAGATGCATCTAGAGTTGTCAACTGTTTCATTACCTCCTCTGCTGTCACCTCTATATCTGATAGTCTTTCATCTAGGGTAACCCCTTCCAACAATGGGAGCTGCTCAGGCTCGGTAGTGAACACTCCATGGAAACTGGCATTCAGTGGAGGAGCCTATGCCACGCTTTCTAACTTCAGAATTGCTTTTAAATATATGGATGGCGATATACTAAAGAAATTGTTCACGGCTTTTGTTAGGCCAAAGCTGGAATATGTTGGACGCCAGTTAGGCACCAGACACATAGGATGACCTATACCCTCTTAAGCTAAACAACTTAATAAGTATCAACAACGTGGTCAGCGTGGTCAGCAGATTTTAATGCAATCTGCCCTACCCAGCAGAGCTCAGACCAGACTGAGCCTGGGCATTGGAGCATCCACACGCGATCCCTTACACACATTAGCTAGCTCCTGGCCCGGTGTACAAGAATATATATATTTATAATAAAAACTAAGGAAAAGCAGCAGACGTTTGGTACTCCAATTCCTGCCCACAACTAATCATTCTACAACAACTTCGTCAGATGAAACAAATATACAGCGATTGTGTGGTGCCCATATCTTAAGAAGCACATCAACAAACTGGAAAAGGTGCAAAGACACGCTACTAAATGGCTCCCAAAACTGAAGGGCAAGAGCTACGAGGAGAGGTTAGAGGCATTAAATATGCAAAAACTAGAAGATAGAAGAAAAAGATGTGATACGATCACTACATACAAAATTGTAACAGGAATTGATAAAATCGATAGGAAAGATTTCCTGAGACCTGGAACTTTAAGAACAAGAGGTCATAGATTTAAACTAGCTAAACACAGATGCCGAAGAAATATAAGAAAATTCACTTTCGCAAACAGAGTGGTAGACGGTTGGAACAAGTTAGGTGAGAAGGTGGTGGAGGCCAAGACCGTCAGTAGTTTCAAAGCGTTATATGACAAAGAGTGTTGGGAAGACGGGACACCACGAGCGTAGCTCTCATCCTGTAACTACTCTTAGGTAATTACACACACACACACACACACACACACACACACACAGCTATAGGGGGTCTGGTAGCTGAGTGGACAGCGCGCAGGACTCTTAATTCTGTGGCCCGTGTTCGATTCCCGGACCAGGCAGAAACTAACGGAGAAAGTTTCTTTCACCCTGATGCCCCAGTTACCTAACAATAAATAGGTACCAGGAAGTTAGACAGCTGTTACAGGCTGCTTCCTGGGGAGGGGGTAGTGAAAAAAATTGTTAGTAATAAGTAACAGTTGATTGATAGTTGAGAGGCGGGCTGAAAGAGCAGAACTCAACCCCGCAAGCACAACTAGATGAATACAACTAGGTGAACACACAGTAGTAGGAGCCCAGTAGGCTCTGGAATCTGTATGCCAGTTGGTTGACAGTCGAGAGGCGGGACCAAAGAGCCAAAACTCAACCCCCCACGAGCACAACCAGGTGAATACACACACGATTGTTGGTGCTAGGAGACTTCAACTTGAAATCAATAGACTGGGAGGCCTCCAAAGCAAAAATTGAGGATGTTTGGCCTGGCAGATTCGTAAATCTGAGCCTGGAGACAGATATTCATATATCTATCATATAGAGACTCATAATTATAGATATTCATATAACAATGCTTGATTTGGTTTTTACCGGGAAAGACAAGAGTTAATTACCCTTCAGTGCTTTCCCACTTCCTTGGGTAAGAGCTACCGTATATCCTCTTGGAAAGAAATTAAACAATCCATTATAGTCTAGAAGATAATGGAGGGAAAATTCACAATTGATAAAACTTATTTTCAGGAGAGGACACTGTCAGGAACTTGGAACATGTTTTAATGCATTTTTTTAATTGGAAATAGTTGCTGTTAAACGAGGAATTAAACAACATGTCACATTTTGTGAGATATGAGATGAAGGCGCAACAATTTATACCAAGACAGTTGAAGGACCAGAAAACAGGATTGATTAAACGGAAGTTCCGCGAGGACGAGTGAAGAAAAGATTAACCATTTGTTCAGTACAGGAGGAAGCCTAATGAACCATTTGTTCAGTACAAGAGGAAGCCTAATGAACCATTTGTTCAGTACAAGAGGAAGCCTAATGAACCATTTGTTCAGTACAAGAGGAAGCCTAATGAACCATTTGTTCAGTACAAGAGGAAGCCTAATGAGCCATTTGTTCAGTACAAGAGGAAGCCTAATGAACCATTTGTTCAGTACAAGAGGAAGCCTAATGAACCATTTGTTCAGTACAAGAGGAAGCCTAATGAACCATTTGTTCAGTACAAGAGGAAGCCTAATGAACCATTTGTTCAGTACAAGAGGAAGCCTAATGAACCATTTGTTCAGTACAAGAGGAAGCCTAATAAACCATTTGTTCAGTACAAGAGGAAGCCTAATAAACCATTTGTTCAGTACAAGAGGAAGCCTAATAACCATTTGTTCAGTACAAGAGGAAGCCTAATGAACCATTTGTTCAGTACAAGAGGAAGCCTAATGAACCATTTGTTCAGTACAGGATGAAGCATAATCTTAAAAACACACACACCAGCACTCCAAACAAACAGGAAAACAACTACATGTCACTTGAGGAAGCAGAAAGCAACTTTGAGAAAGGTACACAGAACAATTATAAAACAGATCCCTGGCCTGTCCTCTAAATTAATTAAAAAGCAAATTGCATGTAAAGGATATAATCCAGAGGTTGAGAATGGGGGGCAACAGATTCACGCAGCAAATCACATTTCCTGTGTGAATCTGCACCTAAAAAAAAAAAAAAAAAGACCAGTAAACCGTGGACTTAAAAAAAAAGGCTTTTGACCGAGCACCACACAAAAGGTCGCTCTGGAAATTGGAACATGCTGGAGGGCTGAGAGAGACTTAACACGGATGAGAACTTTTTTTTCAACTCCCAGAAAGACGAGGCAGAAAATTTTCCTTTTTAAGACTACTCATAGCCCAGTTGATAGCGCTACTGCCTCTCAAACGTAGTCGTCCAGGGTTCGAGTCTCCTAGAGCCCCAGGTGAATGGAATGAGGCAGTGTTACCAGCTGAGAACCACAGGGGTTCAGTTCTTGCATCAGTAATGTTCAATGTCTATACACACGACCTACCAGAATGAATGTAGAATTATATGCACATGTTTGCTGATAATGATAAGCCACTATGGGAAGATAAGAGGCTCTGATAGTTGCCATAGCCTTCAGGATGACTTAGATAATATAAGTGAATGGAGCATCATGTGGCAAATGGAATTCAATGTGAGTAACTGCCATGTTATGGAATGTGATTTCCATAAAGGTTTCCCAAAAAAGGTTTGAAAAAAGGCAAGTCCCAAATCGTTGACGAGGGTGGGAAGTGGAAGGGGGGTCACTTAGGATGCCAATATTTCTTAAAGAATGGCACTGGGGCAAACCCCCCTGACTGGCATATATAACACCTGCCTACCCCCCCCCCTCCCCCCTCCCTCGTTTCCTATGTGAGGCTAGCCCCAAACTTCTGGCCTTCTACTTTGAACAGACACGAGCAGATAAACATTCTGATTTGATAGATACTGTATAGATGAAATATCATGGCATAGTCACTCAGGATAAGTTATAGAAAAGTCGTCATCAAGGTCTCTCAGTAGATGGAAGGACGACAACTTTACAAGTCTGAAGGACTTAAGATATAAGAGCTATACACAACGTAAGTCTGACGGCTGAGTGGACAGCGCTCGGGATTCCTAGTCCTGAGATTCCAGGTTCGATCCCCAGCGGAAACAAATGGGCAGAGTTTCTTTCACCCTGATGTTACTGTTCATCTAGCAGTAAATAGGTACCTGGGAGTTAGACAGCTGCTACGGGGTGTTTCCTGGTAGGTGTGTAACAAAAAGGAGGCCTGGTCGAGGACCGGCCGCGGGGACGGTAGTGAGTGCTGTCCACTCAGCTATCCCAGTAGAAGTAGTTACCATTAAACTACCATTAGTAGATTAATCTAACATCTTAGCTAAAATCTACCGTTTAATTACAGTAAAATTAAATCATGAACCCCCTCTAAAAAAAAAGTATGAAGGGAAAATTCACTAATGACAAATTTTATAAAATACAATCCACTTAGAAGCAATAAACACAAACTCTTAAAATAACAATCAAAAACACAATCAGCAGAATTCCCCACATTCTGTCTCCCCGATACAATGAATTATCAATTACATAAATACATGGAATGTGTATTAGGCTCCACTGCCTTGCCTGCGTCGACCACCCCAACGTCCAGTGTGCGGTCGGCCGAGCGGACAGCACACTGGACTTGTGATCCTGTGGTCCTGGGTTCGATCCCAGGCGCCGGCGAGAAACGATGGGCAGAGTTTCTTTCACCCTATGCCCCTGTTACCTAGCAGTAAAATAGGTACCTGGGTGTTAGTCAGCTGTCACGGGCTGCTTCCTGGGGTGGAGGCCTGGTCGAGGACCGGGCCGCGGGGACACTAAAAAAAAAAAAAAAAAAAGCCCCGAAATCATCTCAAGATAACCTCAAGATAACGCTAAACGTAAATTCAATTATTATTATTATTATTATTATTATTATTATTATTAATTGCTTGAGTTATTTTATTTTCTATTTTTTTCTATTTCTTGGATGGATTTATGTTATTGTTGGATTGTATCATTCTGGTATGACTATTTTTTTTTGCTCTGTTTCCGTGATTTATTTTTTGTGTATTGTCCGCTGGCCAGGTGTATGGACCGCTGGCCAGGTGTATGGTCCGCTGGCCAGGTGTATGGACCGCTGGCCAGGTGTATGGACACTGGCCAGGTGTATGGTCCGCTGGCCAGGTGTATGGTCCACTGGTCAGGTGTGTATGGTCCACTGGTCAGGTGTGTATGGTCCACTGGTCAGGTGTGTATGGTCCACTGGCCAGGTGTATGGTCCACTGGCCAGGTGTATGGTCCACTGGCCAGGTGTATGGTCCACTGGCCAGGGGTGTATGGTCCACTGGCCAGGTGTATGGTCCACTGGTCAGGGGTCAGGGGTGTATGGTCCGCTGGTCAGGTGTATGGTCCGCTGGTCAGGTGTATGGTCCGCTGGTCAGGTGTATGGTCCGCTGGCCAGGTGTATGGTCCGCTGGCCAGGTATATGGTCCGCTGGCCAGGTGTATGGTCCGCTGGCCAGGTGTATGGTCCGCTGGCCAGGTGTATGGTCCGCTGGCCAGGTGTATGGTCCGCTGGCCAGGTGTATGGTCCGCTGGCCAGGTGTATGGTCCACTGGCCAGGTGTATGGTCCACTGGCCAGGTGTATGGTCCACTGGCCAGGTGTATGGTCCACTGGCCAGGTGTATGGTCCACTGGTCAGGAGTGTATGGTCCACTGGCCAGGTGTATCGTCCACTGGCCGAGTGTATGGTCCACTGGCCAGGTGTATGGTCCACTGGCCAGGCGTATGGTCCACGGGCCAGGCGTATGGTCCACTGGTCAGGTGTACGGTCCTCTGGCCAGGTGTATGGTCCACTGGCCAGGTGTATGGTCCACTGGCCAGGTGTATGGTCCACTGGCCAGGTGTATGGTCCACTGGCCAGGTGTATGGTCCACTGGCCAGGTGTATGGTCCACTGGCCAGGTGTATGGTCCACTGGCCAGGTGTATGGTCCACTGGCCAGGTGTATGGTCCACTGGCCAGGTGTATGGTCCACTGGCCAGGTGTATGGTCCACGGGCCAGGCGTATGGTCCACGGGCCAGGCGTATGGTCCACTGGCCAGGTGTATGGTCCTCTGGCCAGGTGTATGGTCCACTGGCCAGGTGTATGGTCCACTGGCCAGGTGTATGGTCCACTGGCCAGGTGTATGGTCCACTGGCCAGGTGTATGGTCCACTGGCCAGGTGTATGGTCCACTGGCCAGGTGTATGGTCCACTGGCCAGGTGTATGGTCCACTGGCCAGGTGTATGGTCCACTGGCCAGGTGTATGGTCCACTGGCCAGGTGTATGGTCCACTGGCCAGGTGTATGGTCCACTGGCCAGGTGTATGGTCCACTGGCCAGGTGTATGGTCCACTAGCCAGGGGTGTATGGTCCACCTCACCCTAACAACCCTCCCCTGAGCGCTAGACCAACAAACAAGACAATTGGGTCGTCGCCCTCCTAAGGAACCCCATTCTTGTGTGTAAGTTGAAACGGAGGCCAGGTGGGAGGCCATCCATTCCCCCTCTCCCTCCCTCTCCCTCTCCCTCCCCTCTCCCTCTCCCTCCCTCTCCCTCTCCCTCCCTCTCCCTCTCCCCTTCCTCTACCTATCCACGCCTGACAAACGGAAGTGCAGAACAGTTAGCGGTGATGAGGAGGAAGGAGTGAGGAATGGCTATGGAAGATTAGACATAAGGGAGTGAGGGAGAGTGAGAGGGGGAGAGAGAGGGGGAGAGAGAGGGGGAGAGAAGCACGTACGGAAGGAAAGGGGGGAGAGAGGGGGAAGGGAAATGGGTAAATAGGCAGGGAGGAGATGTGAAGAACTGGGATTTATTATATCGTTTAGAACTGGGAGTAGGCTGAGTGTTGAGGGCTGTGGAATCGCCTTGTTTGAGGCGCTGTTCGCTTGAGACAGTTAAGCAAGTCCCAGCTGTGTCTGGGTACAAGTGACAGGATGAACAACCCAGCGGGTTTTCTTCCTATTGGGGAGTGTTGTACATGCTGCTATGGCGGTGTGTCCACTCACAGGATGAGTGACGCTTCCCAATACTGTCACTATGGCGGTGTGTCTACTCACAGGATGAGTGACGCTGCCCAATACTGTCACTATGGCGGTGTGTCCACTCACAGGATGAGTGACGCTGCCCAATACTGTCACTATGGCGGTGTGTCCACTCACAGGATGAGTGGCGCTGCCCAATACTGTCACTATGGCGGTGTGTCCACTCACAGGATGAGTGGCGCTGCCCAATACTGTCACTATGGCGGTGTGTTCACTCACAGGATGAGTGACGCTGCCCAATACTGTCACTATGGCGGTGTGTCCACTCACAGGATGAGTGGCGCTGCCCAATACTGTCACTATGGCGGTGTGTCCACTCACAGGACGAGTGACGCTGCCCAATACTGTCACTATGGCGGTGTGTCCACTCACAGGATGAGTGGCGCTGCAAAATACTGTCACTATGGCGGTGTGTCCACTCACAGGATGAGTGACGCTGCCCAATACTGTCACTATGGCGGTGTGTCCACTCACAGGATGAGTGGCGCTGCCCAATACTGTCACTATGGCGGTGTGTCCACTCACAGGATGAGTGGCGCTGCCCAATACTGTCACTATGGCGGTGTGTCCACTCACAGGATGAGTGGCGCTGCCCAATACTGTCACTATGGCGGTTTTGTCCACTCACAGGATGAGTAACGCTGCCCAATACTGTCACTATGGCGGTGTGTCCTTTCACAGGATGAGTGGCGCTGCCCAATACTGTCACTATGGCGGTGTGTCCACTCACAGGATGAGTGGCGCTGCCCAATACTGTCACTATGGCGGTGTGTCCACTCACAGGATGAGTGGCGCTGCCCAATACTGTCACTATGGCGGTGTGTCCACTCACAGGATGAGTGGCGCTGCCCAATACTGTCACTATGGCGGTGTGTCCACTCACAGGATGAGTGGCGCTGCCCAATACTGTCACTATGGCGGTGTGTCCACTCACAGGATGAGTGGCGCTGCCCAATACTGTCACTATGGCGGTGTGTCCTTTCACAGGATGAGTGGCGCTGCCCAATACTGTCACTATGGCGGTGTGTCCACTCACAGGATGAGTGACGCTGCCCAATACTGTCACTATGGCGGTGTGTCCACTCACAGGATGAGTGGCGCTGAACAATACTGTCACTATGGCGGTGTGTCCACTCACAGGATGAGTGATGCTGCCCAATACTGTCACTATGGCGGTGTGTCCACTCACAGGATGAGTGGCGCTGAACAATACTGTCACTATGGCGGTGTGTCCACTCACAGGATGAGTGATGCTGCCCAATACTGTCACTATGGCGGTGTGTCCACTCACAGGATGAGTGGCGCTGCCCAATACTGTCACTATGGCGGTGTGTCCACTCACAGGATGAGTGGCGCTGAACAATACTGTCACTATGGCGGTGTGTCCACTCACAGGATGAGTGGTGCTGCCCAATACTGTCACTATGGCGGTGTGTCCACTCACAGGATGAGTGGCGCTGCCCAATACTGTCACTATGGCGGTGTGTCCACTCACAGGATGAGTGGCGCTGCCCAGTACTGTCACTATGGCGGTGTGTCCACTCACAGGATGAGTGGCGCTGCCCAATACTGTCACTATGGTGGTATGTCCACTCACAGGATGAGTGGCGCTGCCCAATACTGTCACTATGGCGGGTGTGTCCACTCACAGGATGAGTGGCGCTGCCCAATACTGTCACTATGGCGGTGTGTCCACTCACAGGATGAGTGGCGCTGCCCAATACTGTCACTATGGTGTGTGTCTACTCACAGGATGAGTGGCGCTGCCCAATACTGTCACTATGGCGGTGTGTCCACTTCACAGGACGAGTGACGCTGCCCAATACTGTCACTATGGCGGTGTGTCCACTCACAGGACGAGTGGCGCTGCAAAATACTGTCACTATGGCGGTGTGTCCACTCACAGGATGAGTGAGTGACGCTGCCCAATACTGTCACTATGGCGGTGTGTCCACTCACAGGATGAGTGCGCTGCCCAATACTGTCACTATGGCGGGTTTTGTCCACTCACAGGATGAGTAACGCTGCCCAATACTGTCACTATGGCGGTGTGTCCTTTCACAGGATGAGTGGCGCTGCCCAATACTGTCACTATGGCGGTGTGTCCACTCACAGGATGATTGGCGCTGCCCAATACTGTCACTATGGCGGTGTGTCACTCACAGGATGAGTGGCGCTGCCCAATACTGTCACTATGGCGGTGTGTCCACTCACAGGATGAGTGGCGCTGAACAATACTGTCACTATGGCGGTGTGTCCACTCACAGGATGAGTGACGCTGCCCA
>WNGS01034518.1:0-12834 GCA_020271785.1 Procambarus virginalis | reverse complement strand
TTGCTATTTTGGCTTTAATACCAAGTAAAAAAATGAGGGGGATGAGGTGAACATGTCCCCTCATTTGATGAGTTTGACCTACATAAAGTGAAAAGCTGCTGCATTTAGGTTTACATTGAATAAAAAAATAACACATCAGAATGTTTTACCTTGGATTGAGATTTTATGTGATGGGAGTCTGACTGTCGACGAAGTTTTTTTTTTTTTACTTTCGCGGAATAAACAGATTGATGTGAGCCCTCCTTAAACTGGACAATGTAACATGGATTTTTCTGTTTTTATTACTGTTATGTTTTCCAAGTTTCCCGAGGAAAAATACAGACACTCAGAGCTAAGGTGAGGATATGACTTAAGAAATTGACAGGTAATGGATGAGATGGCAGGTGACTGAGGAGGGTGTGGATGGGATTGGGGTATAAGAGATGAATGTGACTTTAAACGATTAGGGGTGATGGGCAGTATCAGACTGCTGGAGTGTTTTTACTTCTACAGCCGAAATTGGATATTAGGCTGTGACATATTGCTTAAGTTCTGTGTCACTGTGTGAGAAAACCCACTCCATGTGTTGATGTACCGCCACTATGGAGGCTAGAAACAACACCTTCAGATTGTCGACATAGGACAGACTACCCTTTTCCTTAATGTCTGTCTTATAAAAAAAAAGTGAGTTAGGGGCTGTCTGGCTGCTGGCGGCGGAAATCTGGGTACCCCGTCCGACCCATCCCCCCTCCGCCCCTCCTCTCACATTACCACTAATGCCCTCGCATGCCACGTCTCTTCAGCTTCCCACGCATTTCCTAACCTAACCTTACAACATAATATACCCAGTCTCCTAGTCATGAGTTGTCATGTGGGGGACAGCTCCTGCTCTCATCATGCTCAACTCTTACCACACATATACTTCTAACTTACTATACATGTACACCCGTGTAACTCTACGCTCCCTTTACATACTTTCATCTTACACATATGTTGGTGCACACCTGTTATGCTTACTCCTACCCTTATACGTCCCTTTTTCAACCTCCTTTCACCCCTGGCGAACCAGAATGTGCATAGAGACGTCACCAGGGAACGCCCGCACCCTTTAAGACGTGTCCCCGGTGCCTACCTTGTGACAGGTGTGCACACTGGCATATCTGTCACAAGTGTCGCACACAGTCTGTCTTAATTTACGCTACTGCAGTGAATGGGTACATCGTTGTTAAACGATTTGGTGGGTCATATGCCAGGAAAAATTCAGATTAAGGACTTGCTCAAAATGCTACGCATGCTATAACATATAGGAAATAATATTCAGAATAAGTCGACAAGTCTCTCAGCTCTGGTTTTAATATGGTGAGTCTCCCATCATGCACCAGAGATGCATCTCTGAGTACGTTTTTTTATTATTAATCAGGAGTTGATTTTAATTAATTTGATAATTGACAATGTAATTAATTTTGGAAGTAGATTTTGTTCAGTCTTAAAACGGTTTTTTTAGAGGTAATTAATTAATAGCATTTTGTGTGGTCTAGTGATGTGTATATATGTTTCTCGTTTTCTGGAGTACACATGTCACGTACGCCATCCTTTACAGGATTAATTAAAGTAATTTGTTACTAATACAGTAACAGCAGTATTTTATGTATGCTGCAACAAATAATCTATGGGTGATGTGGAATGTTTTTCCACAATAAATAAAACCCTGAATCCAAAAGTTTTATGAGCAGTCTTCATTTAATTGCTCTGTAATATCTTGTAATATCACTATAAAATCCTGCATCAGTGATGTAATATCACTGTAGTTCAGGGGGATCCTGTGCTTCCCTTCCACCTCTTCTTTATAGGTACAACTTTATAGTACAACTGTACAGTATAGTACAACTGGTATAAATTCATTACGCATTTACGTATTATTGTCACAAGTATGCACACCAAAATGGTATTTTTTACAGGAAAGTACAATGTATTTGTTTTTTCAATATTTACACTAAAATTCATTTGATATATACATGTATTTACAAAAGTACTAGACAGTTTGTAGTCCTGGAGACTGATACTGTGCGAAACAGTCGACATGGCACAGAGGAACTGCACACGTTTCGCACCATGTTAACACCAATTTAAGTTTCTGTGGGCTCATTTTTGTGCTATAACACACAACGCACCGACGCTGGCCTGCTGCACGCACTCCAGTTGGTGGTAATTTCTTCATTTGGTGTACCAGAAAGGCCTCCCTGTAAGCGAGCCTGGGTGCAGGAGCGTGGTCCAATATTAGGTCTCGAATGGGTATTTGTATGCCAGAGGTGTCTTTGCAAACTTGCTTAGTAATTGTTTCACAAATTGAAAACTAAACGAAAGGAAATATGGTTTTCTACCTTTTTCACAAGATACATGTTATAACTGTTCAGCATTGTTACGTCAATAAGGTGGAAAATCATCTTGGTCCACTTCACTTTTCTGTACACACACATACAGCACCCACCATCATGTCACATTTATCGACTAAACGCATGTTGATGATGTAGGCCATCACACAATCTGGCTTATATATTATTTGTTTTGTTGTTCTGTTCACCTTGCCACTGTCCACCATTGTACCGGGTGAATGCTGGTCAACATGTTCACTTCGTCTGTCTTTCCACCGGACTGAAACCATTGCACCACTTTTTCTTACCTTGCAATCACCTACTTGCATAGCAGTGTCAAAGGCCTTTCCCTTCGTTTTGGCTTTACTGTGCCACACACTCCAGATTTATTATCAAGCAAGAACCTGGTTAGTAAGGGACAGGTATATTAGTTATTTGTGTACAATATATGACCCTTGTTCAAATATGGTGCAAGCAGTGCCTTCACCACACTACCTGAGAAGCCCTGTTGGTCATTAGCAGGAATGTCAACATTTGTAGCCGAATACAGTATCATGTGCAACACCAGTCCTGATTCAGTCACAGAGCACAAAGAATTTCAATCCAAATCAGTGGCATTTTGAGGAATATATTGCTTGAAGGCTGCACGTCCTTTGAAAGCACACAGGGATTCATCAATAACCAGCTTCTGAGCTGGTACGAAGTAATCTCTGAACTTTCCAATCAGGTCATTTAGCACGTGCCTTACCCTCCAAAGCCTATCATCCTGTCTCTCGTCTGCATTATTTGCAAAATGAAGACACAGTAGGAGTATCAGAAAACGGTATCGGGATTCACATTTCGCGAACAATAGTGTTGGAACAGTGTTGTCTTTGCTCCGATAATCGGATATTACGTGTTTCACAATGTTTCATCAACATACAAATGGCGAAAACACACAGTTCACCTACAGTCGTCTCTTTCCAATGCTGTAATCGTGAAAATTCTGGTACCTCCTCACCTTCAATGAAATCAGTTGCAAGTCTGTTCGTTTCGTGAACAATATGTTTCATGAGCGGCTCAAAATATGCAGGGAAGAAGTTCATTCACTTATTTCGTCACCTGTATCAGGGGAAAGATCTGAAATTCCCACATCTCTATTGTCAAAGTCAGGAATTTGTGGAACAGAATCTTCCCCATCACTCCACACAAATAAACCTGCTGTCTTCGATAGCCATTAACTGCACCACGGCGAGGAATCCGGGGACCAGGAGCTGAAGCAGGTCTAGCAACAGTAGGGGGCAGGAAGGGACGATGAGGGAAAAGTATTGGAAGATGAGGGGATTTGTTCCTCATTGTCGCATTTTTTCCAGCCGGCGCTTAGCTGAACGGGCAGCTGATGCGACGAAACTTTGACTGGCACTAGCAGGCGTAGCAAAACTATTCTCAGATTTTAAATTACTAAAACTAGAGAATGATTCACCTGCTTCAAACTCGTCAATCATATCATAATCTGGCAATGGAACACATGAATTAGGTGCTGGGCACAAAGTGGTGTTTAGTAGTAGCGGGTGACTCGTGGCATCCTCATCCTCGTGGCACCAACATGTTCACTCTCACTATCCGTTGTTTCTGTATCTTCAGGCTGTGTATAGTCCTCATCTATATCCAAGTCGTCAATATCAGATTCGTCAACGTCTTTGAACAATTCATTAGTAATTACGTCTTCGGTCAATGACGGCGCGGTGCGCTGAGCACGGTCGGACGCTGGGTCGTGAAGCACTCGCCAAGATGTCTGGTCAGTAACTAAGGCCTGGGAAACAAAGGAGGCCTGCACTAGATTTTTTCATAATGACATCTGTTTACAATCACCGATATGGGTGACCCCTTTGCACCGCGTGACACTTGAATGGTGCCTGGCACCCTATGGCGTATATATACGCCATGCTCATGGGGGGACATGTTACTCATGGATATATGCCATATATATATACGCCATGCACAGTTAAAGGGTTAAATGAGCGTGTGGACACTGCCGCCAAGAAAGCTATCTGTGCCTGTCCCATCTCAAAGGTATTCCTTATTCCAACTTCTACCCAGTTATTCATTCCTCAATCCTTGGCCGTTGGCAGTGTTTTTGATCTTCTGTTACTGGTAACAAGCTGCGTGCTCTTAAGAATAGCGTCCCCATGGCCTTCCTCCTACCACCGTAACCGGCATTGGGGAAACGGCTCTGGTGAGTTACGTAATGGCCATATCTGTTTAACTCGCGAGCACTTAGAGCGCCGCCATTTTCCTTATTGGCCGAATTGCATTGTCCCTCTTATGGTCGTGCATATCCTTGTTGAATGGCTTGATTTCTAGAATGTGCATGCGTCTTGCTTCCCGACTCTCCCTCGCGGTAACCTGTCCGTCAATAGAATCCTTGGTGAATCAGATGTTTTTGATGTTCACCTTATGCGCTTTTGTTCTCGTATTGGCATTCTTAGTGATATTTAGTGCTTTTTGAATATTCCACACTTTTGACGGTGCTACATAGCCTTCCCGGCATTGTGCCTTGTTTTGATAATTACTGGCTCACTTTATCGAAACACCCCATACAGAGCATGAACTGCACCAAAATATGCTGACCATAGTGTTACTTGACCACAATTTTTTCCCTAAAGATGTCAATTCATTCCAGCGATGAGTAGAACCAGCACAAAATTAATACATATGCAGAACAGTCAAAGAATTTGACAGTCTGTTGACCACAGTCTGCTACTTTTACTTCCACTAAGTTCAGGTTGTGTCCAGCAAAGGGGACAAAGGTGGCACATGTTATCTTATGCGTTAACGTATGCTTACGAGGTATTATTGTATGACTGACCACAGCAGTTTGATAGTGAAATTTTCTCATTAAGAAAATCCACGATAGTGTTAGATCCTTGGCTCCATGAGAAAAGATGGGGATGAACATAAACGTTCCACAGGCTCAGTTTTTAATTAATGTATCAGACAGTAAATGTTAATTTGTGTGTGAAAGATGTCTGGAGAGAATTCTACACTTATTGAATAATACTTTGACTATTTTTCTTCAAGTATTGTTTATAGAACCTGTTGTCCCATCAATTCAATAAATTCCTCACAAATCTTTGTAGATAAATATGACAGATTCCATTGTCCAGATATTTCATTCATTGAGATGTTCTTACAAGAAAGGGTCAAATTCACTCAGCATCTCTAGTATACCTAAATAGTTTCATTTTTTGCCGACTCAATAATCAGGATTTTTTCAACAAAATTGCAAACCTATAGAGGCAGGAAAGTGAATTACAGAAACCACAGTGACAACACTTTATGGCAATATTCCTGCTGACCGATGTTGCTCGAGTAATAAAGAATCTACACTTCCATTTTTTTGTTGTATCAAATATGATGTCGTGCACTTTCAATGTTCTCCATTTTCTTGTTCTACAATATATTTCTGTGCTTCCAGTCATTGAACCCCAAATGTACAAGACATTAATTCTTGGACAATAGGCAACATGCAAAGCAGTACAAACGGTCTTGGGATAGTGAATGGAGTAACCATTCACGTTTTACATAATTGCCATTCTGCAGTTCACGTTTGAACACATTGTTTGGTAAATAACTTTCCTTCATATTCTCTAATCTAACTGTTTTATACACTCTGCGTGAATTTGAAAGGTTGCTGTAATGATCATGATGAGGTGTAATGATCTGGTGCTCAGTTCATGCTTCTCCCCTCCTTCCTTCTCCCTCTCTCTCCTTTTCTTCCCTCCCCTTGCCCATCATTCGTCTCCCCCTCTTCCCCCCCCCCTTTTCGCCCATTTGTCAAGGGCCAAGAGGGTGACCTGAGGGTGGTCGTGCTAGCGGGTGCTCTCAGTGCCTAGGCTCCCCCACTCCATTCCCTCTCCATCCACCTGTTAATTCCCTCTCTTCCCCTCTCACCTGTTCCTTCCCCATACCAGACGAGTCAAATGTCCCTACCCTTTATCTTGGAGGAGACGGGGTTGAACATAATTTATCAGTTTCCATTAACATTGCTCCGATGGGCCCCAGGCTCGGGTCGTGAATGAAACTTAAACATGGGTCTAGTTTGTACAGATCAGTGCGAACATTAAAAGTATTGGGGCTGGTTAATTAGGGCTTACTGGATACAATTTGGTTCAACAAAACCTCTTCAACTAGCAATATGTTTCGCCTCGTCAATTAGTATTATGGTTATATAAACTGCCATGTAAATACAACACACTAGATTGTTGAGCCATTTTAATCGCACAATGTTGAGATAAGAGTGAACTCAGATTTACCAGTTTGTCCAAGGTTCACAAACTTGGTTGTTGCAAGGGCTCGAATACATACACACTGCTGCAGACAGGCGAGTTCCTGATGAAAATGGGCTTAATTATTTTATAATTTTAAGCATTGATTGATATTAAAGGTTTAAAGAACTGGGGAAAGTTTAGCTTGTCGTTAAGAGTAAGACAGGTGAATTTCTAATTTCCAATTTAACTTGGGGGGGGGGGGGGCATGATAGTAGAATGAATGTTTCTCTTTAGGGCAGGCAAGCCAGAGCCAAAAATTTACGGGTACTGTAAACACTTCCTAATTTTATATTATATAACTATTTTTTGTGTAAAAAAAAAAAAAAAAAAATTATTTAGGTAGCAGACCCTCAGGGCTGCAAGAAACATTCCCGAAAGTACTGCTCCCTTTAGTCTCCGTGGAGTAGTGGTAAGACACTCGCCTGGCGTTCCGCGAGCGCTTTGTCTTGGGTTCGTATCCTGGCCGGGGAGGATTTACTGGGCGCAAATCCTTAACTGTAGCCTCTTGTTTAACGCAGCAGTAAAAGGTGTACTTGTTAGTAACAACGATTCTTCGCGGTGGGGATCATATTCCAGGGACCTGCCAGAAACGCTGCGAGTACTAGTGGCTGTACATGAATGTATCAACTCTTGTATATATATCCCCCCCCCCCAAAAAAAAAAAAATCATGATGTTGATTTGAGTAAATTAAGTTTCCTATAAACAGTTTATAGGTTTCCTGTAAACATATTAGAAATTCCTACCTGATCTCTGATGTTCATTGGGGATTTGGCTGCCATGTGAAGGTAAGGTGACCCCGTTGCTGCGGCTGCTTCTCTTTTCCTGCGATTGCTATTGCATCCTTTTAAATTTTAATTATTTCCTCTCTGGTAACCACTAAACATAAGATAGTATTCATAAAGTTTTTTGGTACTTTGTTTTATAATAGTCATTTAAATGTTTTTCTTTGTCATGAGTAATTTGACTTAATTTTTAATGGCCAGGTATCTTTGTTTCATCTATTCTGGTGAAACCCTGAAATTTTTTTTTTAAATATATTTCTAACAAATACTTTTGTCATTATTCGTTTGTATTAAGCCATTGGTTTTCTGATAAGGTTCTTTAGTTCAATGGTTATTCATTTTGGGTCACTACTATTTACTCTAAACAATCTATAGTATGCCACGTCCCTGGACTATATTTTTAAATTTTTTAATTAAAACATTGCTCTACATCGTAAGTGACCCGTCGGTAAAGCAGATGTGTCGCAAGAACTGCCAAAATCTCATGTGCAAGTCTGCCAAATTTATATTTCGCAAGGAACCCCTTAATTATGATTCAGATGTGAGACCTGACAGATGTACACCTGACTGCACGTAAGCCTATCTGTTAGGGGGCCAATTTTGGAGGAAATTGGTTTGTCAACCTCAGCCACACATGGGAGCACCTTAGACTTCATTTCTTAATCATTTCTTTTCAAGTAACATAAACGTAACTACTTCTTTCATTTTTTATTCAATTTACATGAAACTTACAACTTGTATGCAGAGTTTGTCTCTACAATCTGTGTGAAGCGTTTTTTCCTAAGTTCATTTTTTGATTTTATAAATAAATATATATTTATATATTATATCTAATAGTAAAAAACTATATATATATATATATATATATATATATATATATATATATATATATATATATATATATATATATATATATATATATATATATAAAAGCGATAGCAGGTGGCTAGATATCTGCGAGGCACTACACATCAACAAGTCAACACCAGCAATCAACAGCCAATTAACGCACAATTATATTCTACCCACTTCAACACTCCGCTCCAATATAGAAGTATCAAGAAATATGGGCCAATAGGCCCTCTGCAGTTACTTCTATTCTTCCCTTTAGCTTATACCCATTGTTTCGTGTTCTGTGTTGTGTTGAAAGTTTTTCACCTCATCCAAAACCATTGTAACATGTCACCTCACCCAAATGCAGGTATAAAAAAGAAAGTCAAAGCTGTTTAAACTCTGTTCAGTTATAGTTGTGTGTGTGTAAACTAAAGTCTTTGAAAATGTAGAAAATGTATAAAATCAATTAGTCTGAAACGACACTTGAACGCGTTTCGTAATAACTAATTACATTTTCAAAGACTTTTAGTTTACACACACACACACACACCTATAACCTGCAAGCACTAAACAGAGTTCTTTACTATGCTATGATTTAAACAGATAGATTGATAAGGATTAAGCCACCCAAGAGGTGGCACGGGCATGAATAGCCCGTAAGTGGTACAATTTTTTTTTTTTCTCCGTAATTCTTTTCATTATTCTGACATTGCATTTAATCATCGAGCTGTTATCGCGGGGGAGGATACTGCTTCACAGTCTTTATGAGGGCGTGCAGCTGCTGGACACCTTTGTTGACCAGGAGAGTGGCTCTGTTGATGGCTTCAGGGTGGCCACAGCAAGATTCAGGAACTCTTAAAGCTCTTCTAAGGTCGTTGGTTGCTTCACATTCTAGAAGATAGTGAAGTAATGGCTTTTCTGTGACAGTTTGGCAGAAGATGCACTCTCTCTGTCGGGGTTCACCAATCTCCCAGTTGCATCTGTAACCTAGACGTAGTCTATATAACCTAACTGCTATTTCCCTGTGGATTCCTTTTGGGATATTTAATCTTTCTAATTTAGTTGCCTGAAGATACCATGTTGCAGAGGGCGAGCCTTCAGCTATTCTCTGGTGTAGGTAGGCTTTGTTGAGGTGTGAGAGTTTTTTGATGATGATGTTTTTAATGTTCTCTAGGCTGGGTTGAATTGTTTTATCTATCACTGGATGACGAGTTGCCAGTTTAGCAATTTCATCAGCTTTCTCATTTAATGGGATTCCAATATGGGATGGGATCCAGTTCAAGATTATGTTGAGTCCTTTGCCTTTAGCGACTGCTCCAAGATACAAAATGGTGGTAATTATCTCCACGTTATCTTTCCACTGTTTTTGTCCTAGTATTTGAAGTGCAGCTTTTGAGTCTGTGTGTATGATGGCATTTTGAGTGTTTTGTGCAATCACATATGCGAATGCCTGTTGTATGGCAAACAGCTCAGTTTGGGTTGATGATACTAGTCCTCCCAGTCTCCAATATGCCTGTATGCTGGCCGTGCAAAGAGCAGCGCCAGCACTTTCATATTCTGTGTCCACCGATCCGTCTGTGAAAATGTGGGTGGCTCCTGCTACTGCTATGCTATACATTTGCTCTTCTATTATGCGCCTTAGGATTGTCGGATCATAGGCAGCCTTTTTCATTGGGAGACTTTCTATTACTATTTTGAAAGTAGGCTCTTCCCACGGTGCAGCAGGAGTGAAATTTGGGTGTGGATGATCACCCTCTCTATCGAGAATCATGCTTTTTAACTGTAGTCTGTTTAGGACTTTTCCTGCTCTTGCAGCCCAAGAGTTTCCATTGTTTTGCCCTAGTCCAACCACCAAGGCCTGCCGTACTGGGATTGGATCAGAAGAAATAATTATTTTACTAATAATTGTAGCTGTCCTTTGAGATATTCTTTCCTGTAGAGAGGGCAAACCCGTCTCCAGTCTAAGTGTTTCAAGCTTGGTCCACATGGGGGCTCCCAGTGCGGCTCTCATAGCATTGTTTTGGGCAACTTCAAGCTTTTTCCACTGTTGGTGTGATAGATTTGTGAGTGCAGGTGCTGCATAATCGATCACTGATCTGACTGCCTGTACATAGTATGTGCGAAGGACTTGCAGATTGGCTCCTCCAGAGAGGGAGGTTAGCGACCTGAGGATTGCCGTCCTGGCCGCAGTTCGCTCTCTCAAGTAAGTGACCTCAGCATTAAAATTCATGTGTGTGTCCAGGATTATTCCTAGGTACTGATAGGTGTCCACCCATTCGATTGGTTGACCCTGTACTGTGAGTTGGATATTGGGCTTCGCATTTAAACAGCTTTCATTTTTCATTTTATACCTGCGTTTTGGGTGAGGTGATATGTTACAACCGTTTTTAATGAGGTGAACAAAACTTTCAACAAAGGACAGAACACGAAACAATGGGTATTAATTGGATATTAATTGCGTAAATTGAAGGTAAGAATGGAAGTAACTGCAGAAGGGCCTATTGGCCCATATTTCTTGATGCTTCTATATTGGAGCGAAGTCTTGAAGTGGATAGAATTGTTGACTTCTTGATGTGTAGTGCCTCACAGATGTCAAGCCGCCTGCTATCGCTCTATTTATCGATGATTTCTGTGTTGTTTGCTAAGATTTCTCTGGTGATGGTTTGGTTGTGGGAAGAGATTATATGTTCCTTAATGGAGCCCTGTTGCTTATGCATCGTTAAACGCCTGGAAAGAGATGTTGTCTTGCCTATATACCGAGTTTTTTTGAGACTTACAGTCCCCAAGAGGGCATTTGAAGGCATAGACGACGTTGGTCTCTCTTAAAGCGTTCTGGTCTGTGACTGGAGAGTTTCTCATGAGTAGGCTGATTGATTGATTGATGAAGATTAAGCCACCCAAAAGGTGGCATGGGCATGAATAGCCCGTAAGTGGTGGCCCTTTTGAGCCATCCAGTATCAATAGATGATACTGGAGATCTGTGGAGGTGCGAGTGCACCCTGCGTGACGGGAGATGTCTCCCGGACCAAATGGTGACCAAATGGTGAAGTAGGCTGGCCGTTTTCTTGGTTTTATAGTAAATCGTCAGATGTATTTTCTGATTGTCTGTAGGGATAACGTTTCTATTAACGATCTTTCAGGACCCTTTCCTCCGTTTTATGAGCTGTGGAAAAGACGTTCCTGTAAAATAGTCTAATACGGGGTATAGGCGTTGTGATAATTGTCTCTTCAGAGGTTGCATGGCGTTTCACTTTCCTTCTTATGATGTCTTCAACGAAACCATTGGAGAAGCCGTTGTTGACTAGGACCTGCCTTACCCTACAGAGTTCTTCGTCGACTTGCTTCCATTCTGAGCTGTGGCTGAGAGCACGGTCGACATAAGCGTTAACAACACTCCTCTTGTACCTGTCTGGGCAGTCACTGTTGGCATTGAGGCACATTCCTATGTTTGTTTCCTTAGTGTAGACTGCAGTGTGGAAACCTCCGCTCCTTTCCATGACTGTTACATCTAGAAAGGGCAGCTTTCCATCCTTCTCCATCTCGTAAGTGAAACGCAACACAGAATTCTGCTCAAACGCCTCCTTCAGCTCCTGCAGATGTCTGTCATCAGGTACTTGTGTAAAAATGTCGTCAACATACCTGCAGTATATGGCCGGTTTCAAGTTCATGTCGACTAAGACTTTTTTCTCGATGGTACCCATGTAGAAGTTCGCAAACAGGACACCTAGGGGAGAGAACCCATGGCGACCCCATCTACTTGCTTATACATGTGCCCATCCGGGCTCAAGAAGGGTGCCTCTTTAGTACAAGCTTGGAGTAGTTTCCTCAGAATGTTTTCCGGTATGTCAAGAGGAGTACAGGCCGGATCACGATACAATCTGTCCGCTATCATCGCGATTGTTTCATCCACAGGTACGTTGGTAAACAGTGATTCTACGTCCAACGAGGCTCTTATCCCTGTGGCCCGTGTTCCCCGCAGTAAGTCAACAAATTCCTTTGGAGACTTTAGGCTGAAGGCGCAAGGTACATAAGGAGTCAGCAAGCCGTTGAGTCGTTTCGGCAGTCTGTATGTGGGTGTGGGTATCTGGCTGATGATTGGCCGAAGTGGGTTTCAAGGCTTATGTGTCTTAACATTTCCATACGCATATCCAGGTTTATATTCCCCAATAATCTTTGGCAGGTGGAGTCCGGTTTTCTTGGCGTTCAGTTTTGATCAATTTGTTGACCTTTGCTTTCAACTCGCCTGTAATGTCCTTCGTTACCCTTTGGAATTTAGTTTGGTGATTTGGTCCTCGGTGAGGTTGATTAACCTCACCGAGGACCAAATCACTCTCCTAAATCTGGGTATAAACTGTCACGTTATGTCCAGACCAAGTGAGTTGGCCCGGAAAGTGGAGTTGGAAATTCTGTTGGACGACATATTCGACCTTTAAGCACAGAATTTGGTCACCACTTCATTTGGTTTGGACTTCGCTCCAATATAGAAGCATCAAGAAATATGGGCCAATAGGCCCTTCTGCAGTTGCTTCCATTCTTGCCTTCAATTTACGCAATTA
>WNGS01034510.1:0-13747 GCA_020271785.1 Procambarus virginalis | reverse complement strand
GGAGTTTATATATATATATATATATATATATATATTATATATATATATATATACAATACTACACAATATATATATATATAATATATCATTACGTAAATATATATATTATATATATATATATAATAATATATTATATATATATAGGTATATATGTGTCAGCAGATATATATAATATATATATATATATATATATATATACTTATATATATATATTATATATTCTATATATATATATAATACACATAATACTGCTGAACATGTACCTAACAGCTATCAAACGTATTGGAACACTAAAGGGAGATCTCGCACTCCTAAATTCATCATGGGTGAGTGATTTATCGATCCACGGCATGTGACGAATAAACACTCCCGAGTTTATTTATTTACCTTTATTTACCTTTAGAGTAATTAATTTACTATCCTCAAGATACAATAATTAAACAGTTAAATACTCAACCTTTCTCACTGGCTCAGCAATTTACAATAAGGTATGAATTCCGCCTGAGGCCTTCCATACTCAGACCATATTCAGTGGTGGCTAATAACAGTAATTACGCACCATGTTTACGTTATTCTACAATGACGTTACTCTTCCCACGAGCCAATCAAGTGCCGGTACTTCCGGATATAAATATATCATATGCTTATATAGGATGGGGCAACTCTCGCCCCATCTCTTGGAGATTCTGTTGATCTATTGACCCAAACTACCCAAAGCTCCTAGCATTACGTAGGATTGAAGAAAATAGGAGTAGTATCATACTCACTAATTGTTTGTGAACAGGCAATGCAAAATATATTTTATGATGTCGGTTTCGGTTCCTGTTGTTCCATGCGCGAAAAGACATCGGAGATTTTATATAAGTACAGTACATGGTAGCGAATGTATACAAACGAATTACGATAGTATCTATATAACAACACATGGGTCCTATGGGAGTTCGATTAACTTCCAGTACAGCATTTTTAAATATAAATTTAAAGGTTTTCTGGCTGGTTTGATGGTTCAGATATTATTAAAATTACGCATTCTACTTGTTAATATCATAAATTAAATTTGCGCAAATTTCAGCAGAGAAGTGCGACAACTGGATCACGGTGTACAGGAAGCTGACATGGCAGCAAACACACTCCAGACGACCATATATCTGGGATAAGTCGCTCCACAAGAGTGTCTTCTTGGGCCCGGTCCGACTTCCTGTGATGGCCAAACATATATACGATCTTATTCCATTTATAAAATTATATTTCAGAGTACAAATATGTTCTCTTATGTTCTACATTCAGTACTCTAACATTGATTTGTGAGGTAAATATAGCCACATTTCTTAATTACTTATGTATTACTAAGAGGCTTTGCGTTGCTTTGGGTCATTAGGTGGACAGCATCTCCAATAAATGGGGCGAGAGTCGCTATTAGGGGAAACTTATTTTTAAAACTGATAATATCTTTGTTCTCCAACAAGATACTATTCCTTTCACTTTGGTGCACCTCATAACACGTGGTATATTTTTGGTTCTTTCTGAAGGCAATATAATATTTTTATGCTTTTCTTATTCATATCTTTGTATTATACAATAGATCAGCCCAGTGTGCTAGGTACATCTGCACTCCATGATCAACACGGCTACTGAAACGCTAAATATTCGAAAAACGTATGTATCTTCAATTGAGCTTTAAATATTTCTATGGTAAAAATTATTGAAAATGAAGAATATATTTCTGTCTTTCGTAAGACATATGACCACATTTATGTTTATTATCGAATTTACGTGAAATAAACATTGATCGGAGAGAGAGAGAGAGAGTTGCTTTGATATAAAAGTAGAGATATTGATGTAACGATGGACAAGATAAGGCTGGGACACACAAAATTGGCAGCACTACAGTTAACGTACAAACAGACATTCAACGAACTCTGCCAGACTGTAAGGTGCCTGAAACAATCGAACAATATCTCTTCATGCTTCAACTCATAGTGCCAGAGTACAATTTCAAAACATTATTTAGATACATAAAATATCCTTTTCCATCGAGCATCTCCCTGTAACATACACCTCGTTTTAGTCGCGGTCCTCTGTTACAGGCCACAATGCAACAAGCACGTTTCAACTTTTCATCCAACATAAAGGCATCTACAACATTGTGGGTAACGACCTGCGAAGTAGAATTAGAAGTGAATTTTGATTTTATTCGCAGGGCGGTTCCCACACTGTTGGGAGAGTCGTTTATGTTGAGGATGATAAGAGGTTCAAAAGTGCTTGTTGCATTGTGCTGTCGACAGCGGACCGGCGACTAAAACAGAGGTGGGATGTTACAGGGAGATGCTCGATGGAAAAGGATATTTAGAGTGATAAATATATGTTTGAAATTTATTCTGGCACTATGATGTTGGAAGCAGTGAAGGAGATCGTGTTCGATTGTTTCAGGCACATGACAGTGAATGCAGAGTTCATTGATGTCCGATCTGTACTTAGAGCTGTGTGCTTCCAGTTTGGTGTGTCCCAGCCTTATTCTGGTCATCGTTACATCAACTTCTCTGCTTTTATATCCAATAGCATAAATCACTCACCCATGTGATTTAGGAGTGCGAGATCTCCTTAGTGTTCCCAATAACGTTTGATAGCTGTAGGCTACATGTGTCAGCAGTAATTGTATATATATATATATATATATATCTATATATATATATATATATAGATATATATATATATATATACTGCTGACACATATATATATATATTATATATTATATATATATATATATATATATATATATAATATGTCAGCAGTAATTGTATATATATAATATATATATATATATATATATATATATATATAATATATATATATATATATATATATATATATATATATATAATCGTAGTGTCACGGTGCCCAGTGTTATTGTGTTATTTACTGTGTGGTGATTGCAAATTTGGGACCTATGTTCTAGGGGTTATTGAGAGCACTGGGGTCATTTGCAACAGTAAGTAAGTAAGTAAGTGTTGAGCAGTATTCTAATGTTTGGAAATTAGAGTACTTGCAGTGTGTGTTGTTGCAAAGGGGTTGTCATTGTTAGTGATTGTTGCTAGAGTTGAGCAATCACCGTGGGTAACTGCAGTTCAGTAAAGCCATTGAGGGGGCAGTGTTCTAGAGGGTTCATGTCCTGTATGTTATTTTACTAGGTTCTGCAGTATTGTCATTGCAACCGGATTGTAACGTAAATCACTGTGATTTGTTAGTGTGATTGTCATTGTCGTGGGTGAACTCGGCTGTAGACGAGTACTTGGATATACATATATTCTCCTGTTTATCTGGTAGGACATCGAAGTCCAGTATTCAGTGAGGTGATTGCGAGGCAATTAATATAACGTAACCGAGGGAACGCCCATTGCTTAAGAGAATTTGTTCTTTTACAATATGAGTAACGTAGAATACGCTTGGGTTAATTTACTTTCCTGCAAGCAGCTACGGTAGTCTCAAGGAGCCTAGCCACCAGCCAGATAAGAATTAGAGTATTGTCTGTCGTAATTAACGGTCAGTGGGCCGGGTAATTGACGTGTTTCAGGAAGTCAAAGTGATTAATCTCGATCCTTGTTGATCGACTCACACGAAGGCTACATTGTTCCATTAACGTAACGTCGTTATTTATATCCGGAAGTACCGGCACTTGATTGACTCGTGGGAAGAGTAACGTCATTTTAGAATAACGTAAACATGGTGCTAATTACTGTTATTAGCCACCTGAATTGGTCTGAGTATGGAAGGCTCAGACGGAATTCATACCTTAATGTAAATTGCTGAGCCAGTGTGAAAGGTTGCGTATTTAACTGTTTAATTATTGATCTTGAGGATAGTAATTAATTACTCTAAAGGTAATCACGAGTGATTACCGTTCTCTTACACTTTGGACATTGTAAATCAGAGTTTACCATCGCTGAGTGATTAGTAACCGATTAACGTAAATTAACGTAACTAGTAAAGAGATTAATCAGCTGTCTTGTAGTACAGGGATTAATGGGATTTTCTCACTGAATGCTCGACGGGTAGTGTTGTGTAATTTCCGCGTTACTAGTGACAGTTGTAAGAGAAGGTTATTATATTAACGTAAATGTTATTGTTATTAACGTAAATCAATTGTATTGTTACTTGATCGTCCGTGGGACGAAGTGTTAACGTAAAGATTAATTTGAGGAAGGGTGCTGGAGTTGCCAGTGAACCCATTAGTTATTGATGTCATTGAAAGACTACTGATTTGATTGCATTGCAACCGCTATTGCAGGTGTAGACTGCACTGAGGCGTAGAACAGTTAGGAGGTTACTGGAGACGTGTTTCAGAACTCACTGTGTCATTTGTTGTAATTGTGATTATAGATCTGTTAGTTCTTGCTTGCTTGTTGATTCGTCTGTGGTCACGCTTATGTTCGAGTTAGTTCATTATGCAGTCCGAGGGGCTGGTGTCTAGCTGTCATCGATAGTGTCACAGGAAGGATTTCGAGTAACGTCATTGACATTCTTTTGTTTTGTTGTAGTAGTTAGTACTTTATTGAATAAACTAAGTTGTTATGTTAACACTGTCTTTTCGTTACACCCCCACACATTATTATTGTTATGCAAATGTTCTTCACACTCGACTATTGGAGACTTATTTCTGAGCTTTGGATCAAATATACGGCACTACACAACAATAAATTATTGTTGTGAGAGCCCAGGACCTACTCGTTAGATTCGCTTCGGCGATTAGCGAAGGTCGACGACCCAAGTGGAGGGGATTTCAATTTCATTGGGGTCTCGGCGTTTGCTCGCGCCTAGTCAATTGTTCGTACAGGGTCCCAAAGTGAGGAATGAGCTGCTTACTACACTGGTGTGTTAGCTAAGCAAGTCCTTCCTCAGGCGACCTAGTTGAATATCACGACAGGAATAATGGTTAAAGAATAAAGAAAATTCTTAGAAATTTTCCGAGCTCAATTCCTTATACCAATTGCATTTATTCCAATGTACTGACGTAAGTCAGCACACCACAAAACTCTCACACTGCCTACATTATCTCCATTGGTCCTGGTGCCCGAGCTCATCCGACCCGGATCTACATGCTCCAACAGTGACCCAGGACGCATCAATCGTGCACATTCTTCTTTCCTGCTACACCTATCCTCCATGATCTTAGTGATCGGGCCAGTCCACCCAAATAAACTGACGCTGTAACCAAGACTATACTAAATAAATATAAGAAGCCACTTTACTCTTTGTGTCTTATTACCCAAATACGTAGACATAAAGAAGGTAGGAAAAGGACTGTCTGAGTATGCTACAGGGCTGACATGGCATTAGCAGAGGATGTTGCTGATCTGCATAATGTGATTAAAGCAGCATCAGAAACCCAAACCCTAATAATAGGGGATTTTAACCATGAGTCTGTAGATTGGGTAAATCTAACGACACAAGAGGAAAACATTTTCTAGCTCTGATACAGGACTCCTTTCTCATACAGAATGTAGTAAACCCCACACGAGGTAACAGCATACCAGATCTTGTGCTGACGTCGGAAGAGGGAACGATTGATCAAGTTTAGGTGAGGGAAAGCTAACCCCCTCATGTGGTAACCATATTTTATGATGGACTACAAATACAGAAACCCACATAAACCCTCATGAGTAAATAAATGGTGTACATATATTTATACACATATCTTTATATACGTATATTTTCAAAGTTATACATATTGATCACAATCTTTGACTCAAAAATACAACTTGTTAGAGCGAAAAAACTAAATAAAGAAAGTAAGAAACATTGAAAATATATAGACAAATAAATTCCCATGAGACAACACACCTCATTTAAACACTAAAAACGCCACTTCTCCAGGCCACTACAGCTAAACTACACGAGGTAGAGACTTTTTACTTTGATTTTCGTGCTTCTTGGGTGCTACTTAACAATATCAAAAGAAAAACGCAAAATGTTCTAATTTTTTTTGTTCTTGCGCACCACAGGAATATCATTTTAAAAGATGCACAGCACAGGGGCTAACAACCCAGTCAATCTGATGATAGACCTCAATACGCATTATAATACATTCCACCACAACAACATCAATCATGGTGAGCAACTACACCAACTTTTCCTACTAAAAACATCCTTTAAATTCTAGGACATGATTTGAAAACAGATTATTGACCCACTGGAACTGGCATACATGATATTATATTTGCTAACAAACTAGGCACACATTTTCAACACAACATATAACCTGGTCACATTCTTGCAAAATTACCCTCTCTCACAACCGATACTCTTTGAAACCATTCCTTATTTTTCATACAAAAACGACTAACAGCAATACATTCAAACAAACATTATTCTAACACTGGCATATGATAGAAATACGCCCACTGACGTAGACGAACAAACCACAATGAAACATGCAGCACAAACATCAATACCAAAAATTCAAAAAAGCGATACATATTCTCCTCACCCATCAAATCAAAACATCACCTCATGTGTTATAACAAATGTATTCAAGATACACAGACGTCTATGCTGAAGGGCGTTGGCAGTGGGATTTAAAGAGGCCGGTAGGCGGTGTAGGTGGTGGGATTTAGAGCTCCTAATTTAGAGTCTGTTTTTCCAGGTGATAAGATCATGACACTAGTGCAAAGTGGCAGACTAGCGTATTAAGTGTTCAAGCTGTGATAGAGCATCAATATAGCATCAGTAACGCTGTATGAGTGGCAGTAAGAGGCCTGCGGCTTGAAAGGAAATCTAACGTTGGTGTTCAAGACCACACAACGTATTCTTGGAGACAGCCAGGGAGGAGCCGCCCATTGGCATCATACCAAGTATAAGGAGAATGCGCAGTAACTCTCTAGTGTATTGTATATTTTGTATTTTATATTGTAATAAACATACAATTAATGCACCGAACAATATGATAAATAAATAAATAAACAAATAAATAAATAAATATCCATTTGGGTGAATAACTCCCCTCCTCCAGCGGAAGAGAAGCCAGGTGATCAAAGTAAACACTCAGTTCGCAGCAAGAGCCAAAGGACTAAAATTATCAACCAAAAGACAATATAAATACACACTATATTTTACTGAGTACATAACCTAGCTGAGAGTAGCAGGGACGATAGTAAGCAATATTATTTAAATGTGGTCATTGTAACTGTGCAGTTGGGCTGAGGACACAGTCAGATGTGAGGGTTGCAAACTGATATACCACAGTCCTTGTCCTAACATCTCGGACGCCATATGTGAGGCATACAACAACCAGAGAACTGAAGGCAAAGGCTTCTTTCACTTTTACCTCATTAAATGCAATGGCAAACTGAGGAGTAGCATGAACAATAATGATGAAACAATTCATTAGAATAATGATGGAACCGTAGAGGAAAAATCTATGAGAACAGTTGCCCTCAAGCTAGAGGAGGAGCAGGAGGATGTGTCCGTCCTCCTGTTTGACATAGACCTAGGCCTAGGGTCTAGTCTTCAGTGCGCCAAACAGGTCAGCTACAGCGTTACTAAGTGTGTACCGTCCCTCCTACCAACTGTGGTAGGCCCTGGACGTGTGGATTGGCCAGAAATTAAGGCAGTAATTGTTAATGTGGCAATATCGAGGCCTGCTGAGGGGAGAGTTGTGAGGTAGGTGGGCCGTCCCGCGGTACCTGAGGCCTGGGGCACCACGCGCGGGAAAAATAGTCGTTGTGCCCTCCCTACCCAAGGTCGCGGTTTGTGTGTGCGACTAGTGTGTTTACACAAGAGACTGCCAGGACACCCCCATAGAGTGCCCCTACACTACGTGTGAGTGTGAACCTTGTGCCTTGTAGGTGGCTATATGTACATGTGTGTGTGTGTAGGGCAGAGTGCAGTGTTGAAGACATACCACCCAACAACACATGAAGTGAGCCGCAGCACATAGATGGTTTATAAAACGAGAAGTATGACTTTGAGACAACGAGTGAACATGGCTGGTGTGCCTGAGAGCCAGTGCGGCCCCCCGGCGGGGGCTCCTGTCCCCGCCAGGGGCCCCTGGATGCTGATCTCCACCAGGGGCCCTCCAGTGAGGATCCCCACCCGGGACCCCCCAACAGTAATGCTACAGGTGACTCAGCAACAGAGGATGATGACGATAACTACCATCTAATCCAAAGCAGAAGCGCAAGGAAGCGGGACAAGTTACAGCGACAGGATGAGCAGCAGCAGCAACCTCAACAACAACAACAACAACAACAACAAGACGAAGACCGTGAGTGGCACACCCTAATCTTTCCTGCAATGGGATTGACAGCAGCAGAGAAGTATAGATGGATTGTTGCGGCCGCCCGCGCCCACAGAGCAGAGTATCGCTTAGAGAGCAGGTGTGTAGGTGGCAATGTTAGTGCACGGGTGCAGGGTTACAGTGCCCTGAAGTTCTTCACAGACACCAGTCTCGAGTATAACGGTAAGAATGTTAAATTGTTGGAAGCAAACCCACAGACAAGACAAACTAAAATTATAATTAAGAACTATAGTATTCATGTTGACGTGAACTTTCTCGAGGACCATGAACAGATTGTTTGGGTCAAGCGCAACACTGGACCAGGGGGACTGGCCAAAAATCAAGCAATTGCTATGTGGAAGGGTGACCTGCCCCAAGTCATTAAAATACCAGGTATGAGGCCGTGCAAAGTGGAGAGGTATATTGGCAGTCCGTCCTTATGTGGCAACTGTCAACGGTGGGATCACAGAACGTGGCAATGTGATCGCGCAATTAGGTGTGGGTGTTGCAGTGGCTCTCACGACACCAAGCAGTGTCTGGCCAAGCTTACACCAGGTGGGGGTGGCGGGGTAATACCTAAATGTGTCAACTGCAAGCAGCCCCATCATGCCTGGAACAGGTACTGCAGCAAGAGGCCTGGCTGGCAGGGCTTGAGAAGGACGCCGACGCAGACAGCAGGTGGACCAGTGAACAGGGGCGGGAATGGCTCCGTGAGCAGTACTACAGCAAGTCAGGGTACAGCCTCCAGTAGGCAGACACCAGCCTGGGGTAGTGGTGGAGTGACCCACCACCACCCCGCACAAGCCCCATCAGACCCCATTTCTCTCACAAACCCACTTACCTCTACCCCACTCACCAACCCCAACCCAGCTCAGGGATCAGCCCAGGGTACAGTTCAGGGACCAGCCCAGCGACCAGCTCACAGTAGACCGACAACAGTCTGGGGTAGTGTTCACTCAGCGAATAGGGGAACCCAGGGTGGGGGTGGAGGGAATCAGGCGTGGGGCGGGGGCGGTGTAGCCAGCCACCACAGCTCCCCCATCCCTGAGGCCTTCCCGCCTCCCCCCCCCCCTCCAGGTTTCCCACCTACCCACACCTCAATCTCTACCCGCGGTGTCACACCTCCACCACCTAACCTCCAAACCCATACCAATGAATCAGACCCCTCCACTGTCTCCCATCTACCTCCCCCTCCAGGCACTCTTGACCCCAGGAGGTCGTCACTCAGGTCTGTGTTACAGCAATATTAGACCGCATGATAAGATCTCATCCAGTTGTCCAACAAATATTGCAAAAGCAGATGGAACTTGAGAAAGCCCTCTGCCAGATTAAGAAGACTCAGGAACAAATCCTCCAAATCCTGCAACGGCAGAGTCCATCAAGTAGAGGTCCTGCAAGCCAGAGCCTGGTGCAAGATGATGCAACACATACTGCCGAGGTACGTCAGCAGACACAGCCAGGACACCAGCACATCAGCGCACACAGTAGCGCCAGTGCACACAGTGACACCAGTGTGCACAGTGACGCCAGTACACACAGTGACACCAGTACACACAGTAACACCAAACACCATGAAATACACGTTGACACATGTGAACATAATAATTGCACACGTACAGCTGATGACAAACAACCTCAAAATGGATAATCACAATGAACAACATCTCACTATACTGCAATGGAACTGTAATGGAGTTCGCAATAGAATTAATGACATCATACAATACGCTCGTGAACACCAAACTGACGTCATAGTGCTACAGGAGACGATGGTAGGTGATGACTTCAACCCAAGGTTCAGCGGTTATCGCAAGTTCTCCCTGCCCTCTGGGGAAAGAAAACGGGGTCTCATCACTTTTGTAAATAACAACATTCCCGCACAGATTATCAATGAACTGCACATGGGGGATGAGTTTGAGTCACTGGGAGTAACCCTTCACTTAAACAATAATGCCTTACATATAATCAACCTATATGTGCCACAGAGTAAACTTGACCTTGACACACTGCCTGAATTTGTTAATGAAGAACCTACCCTGCTGGTCGGTGACCTGAATGCCAGACACCCACACTTTGGTGCCAACTGTCATCAGCCCAATGTCAATGGACGGAAACTGTCACTCTTTGTCAGGGGAAGTGAAAACCTTAGAGTCCTGGGTGATGAACAGCCAACTCACCTCAGAGGAGGAAGATTAGACTATGCTCTCCTGCTGAATGCACAGGACACGGATGCCAGTACACACATTGTGCACAGTTTATGTAGTGACCACTGGGCACTGATTACCACCGTCGACATGAGTAAGAGAAGGAAAGAGACAAATAAAAGAAAAAGGTTATCACTCGGACCGGATATGAGGCCGCATTTCATAAACAGGATGAGTGACTGGTTCACGGAATACCAAATCCCAGAAGACATTGACACATTTGTTGATGACCTTAATCACCAAATTGAGAGCTGTCTAAGAGTTCCGCGCCGTACACCTGGGCGAAGTAACCCTCAGAGGAAGAAAATAAAATGGTATGAGAATGATTACATAAAGATGCTTAACGCAAATGTACGAGACATGAGTAGAGAGTACCGGAGACATCCCACTGAGAGTAACCAAGAGTTGTTTAAAACTGTGTGTCAAGTAGCCAGGGAAGAGAAGATTAAAGAGCGGGAAAGACAATGGCTTGAGTTCACTAGCTCTATTGGACGGGAAACATCTGCAAGACAGGTGTGGGCAAAAATTCAGATAGCTAAGGGTGGCAGAGCCCGGCCTGCGGCTCACAAAGACCCCCAGGGTAAGGCTGAAGAACTAATTCACAAGTGGAGTGATGCAGCATCCTCCTCCTCCCTTCCTGCAGAAATCAGCAGGGAACAGCTCCTGCGACATGATGACAGAAGAATTAGGATAACAAGAGCACTGTCTAGTGATGATGAATATGGGGACCCAATCACAGCCCAGGAAGTAAGGGGCGCTATGAAAAAGGGTAAAAGTACAGCACCTGGTGAAGATGGCGTCACCTACGACATACTCAATGCACTGTGTGAAGTGTCTGGGAATCCACTACTCCACCTGTTTAACAAGTCATTCCTAAGTGGAGTGTTGCCCACACAATGGAAACACGCAATAATTGTTCCCATACCGAAGCCCAATGACCCTGGTAATTACAGACCTATCAGTCTCGTGTCATGCACTTGCAAGATGCTTGAAAGGATCATCCTAAACCGACTGTTGCACAAAATAGGCAGGTTAGGGGAGGGGGTCAATGGATTTGTTAAAGGACGGAGCACAGCAAATTGTATAGTTAATTACTTGGCTAATGACACGGCTAGGTACTCTGTATTTGTGGACATCAAAGGAGCCTTCGACAAAGCACAGGGGATTGCGATCCTAGACGAGCTTGCATGCATGGGTGTCAAGGGGAGACTCATGAAATGGGTTCAAGACTACCTCACAGGAAGGAAAGCCAAGGTTTTCTTCAATGGAGCAGTCTCCAGAACAATGAATATGGAACTCGGGACCCCCCAAGGCGGAGTCTTAAGCCCTACACTATTCAATGTACTTATGAACGCCATTGCAAATATTGATTTTCCGGAAGGAACACAACAAGTGGGATATGCAGATGATGTTCTAATACAAGCTCCCACCTTGGGAAAAATTGAACAGTCCATTGAACTCCTTGGAAGGAAGTGTATTGAGCTCGGTTTCACTCTCTCCACAAACAAGACGAAGGCATACTCCCATCACAAGCGGAGAGCAAATGAAGAACTGCAAATTAATGGTGTAACACTTGAATGGGTTGACCACTATCGGTATCTTGGCGTCACTGTCGGCTCTAACAAGGGGAAGAAAGAGGAGCTCAATCAACTCATAGGAACATGCAAAAGTCGACTCAGGGCACTGAAAGCTATGACCTGGAATGGACATGGAGCCTCTATTGCCGTGCTTAAAATGATGTACACAGCCTATGTGCGCTCCGTCATAGACTATGCCGCACCAGTTCTGTGCACCTACTCCCAAAGCGATATGAAAAGGCTTGAAAGCATTCAAAATGAAGCCATGACAATCATTCTTGGAGTTCCAAGAACTGCCAAAACGTCTAATCTACGAGAGGAGTTGTCCCTTCCCAGTGTTAAAAGCAGAATTCAGGAGCTGAATGCTAAGTTGCCAGTAGGGCTCACATAGGATGGCATCCAGATCACAGTCTGCTACCTCGAAGAGCTTCACCTGCTTGAGCAAGCCCGTGAGCTCCTGCCTGTAGAGAGGTTACCTCCCTGGGAGGATGACTCATGCAAGATCATCATCAATGAAATGGCGATGAAAAAATCCAACATGTTACCACAAGAAATGAGGCACAAGTATCTCGAGGAAATTTATAAAGAAGCCGGAGATGAACTAGATCAAATCTACACTGACGGGTCATCTAATCCTGTCAATGGCAGGGCTGGTGCAGGATACACGGTAATCAAGGATAATACTTTCCAACGCAGAAATGAAGAAAAAGCACGTATTGAGAACTATGCCTCTTCAACGCAAGCAGAGCTAACTGCCATTGTTATGGCGCTAAAGTTTCTTGAACGGAACACTAATGGTGCAGTGATTTGCACCGATTCAAAAGCAGCACTACAAAGCCTAAGTAAAAATCAGGCAGAAAATCTTGCAATAGTCGCTGAAATTAAGAGATCTGTGAGAGTTCTTACCAATCAGGGAAGAGTCATCAAGTTTCTGTGGATCCCCTCCCATGTTGGGATATGTGGGAATGAACGAGCAGATGTGCTGGCTGCTGAAGGCGCTGAAGGAGACCATATTGAATACTTCATACCCAAGACTCTACTACAAATTAGAGGTATTGTCAGGCAACATCACCGTGACAAGGTAACTGAGGAAAGGAGGATAGAAGCACAAACCAGTGAATCTGTACGATGGTACAACATGGTTGCAGCTGGCAATCCCAATCATTATGGCCGAAGAGGAGGAGGACGAGGGAGAGAATCAGTAATAGCGAGAATCCGTCTTGGATACATATCCATGGAGATATGGAATGGAAACAACAGTTGAGCAGCGAAGTTGCAGAATCTGTGGTGAGAGTGATGGACACCGCCTTGACCACTACCTGAGAGAATGTGAACACCTGCGAGACATCAGAAATATGTGTAGATTAATAAACCCACATTGTTTGAGTTAGGAAAACACTATCTGTCAAATATTGATACTGTTCTTAAAAGATTTCCCCATTTTGCACCCGCAAGATAACGTAAGCTTTTAAGGGTTGATAGATGTTAATCTTCTTGTTTGAGGAGCTGTTCACTTGAGACAGTTAAGCAAGTCCCAGCTGTGTCTGGGTACAAGTGACAGGATGAACAACCCAGCGGGTTTTCTTCCTATTGGGGAGTGTTGTACATGCTGCTATGGCGGTGTGTCCACTCACAAGATGAGTGGCGCTGCCCAATAAACTCGCCCCGGGGCAAAATTTAAAATTTAAAAATT
>WNGS01034506.1:0-10704 GCA_020271785.1 Procambarus virginalis | reverse complement strand
ACAGAGGAGGACAGCTTGAGACTTCAAGAAGACCTGGACAAGCTGCAGGAATGGTCGAACAAATGGCTGTTAGAGTTTAACCCAAGCAAATGTAATGTAATGAAGATAGGGGTAGGAAGCAGGAGACCAGATACAAGGTATCATTGGGAGATGAAATACTTCAAGAGTCAGAGAGAGAGAAGACCTGGGGTTGATATCACGCCAGACCTGTCCCCTGAAGCAATATCAAGAGGATAACATCAGCAGCATATGCAGGTTGGCTAACATAAGAACGGCCTTTAGAACTTGTGTAAGGAATCTTTCAGAACACTATATACCACATATGTCAGACCAATCCGGAGTATGCGGCTCCAGCATGGAGTCCACCCTATCTAGTCAGCATAAGCTAAACTGGAGAAGGTTCAAAGGTTTGCCCACCAGACTAGTACCCGAGCTGAGAGGTATGAGCTAGCGAGGAGCGACTGAAGGAATTAAACCTCACTTCGTTGGAAGACAGAAGAGTTAGCGGGGACATGATCACCTACATTCAAGATTCTCAGGGGAATCGACAGGGTTGAAAAGACAGGCTGTTTAACACAAGGGGCACACGCACATAGCGGACACAGGTGGAAGCTGAGTGCCCAAATGAGCACAGAGATATTGGAAAGAACTTTTTTAGTGTCAGAGTGGTTGACAAAGTAATGCATTAGGAAGCGATGTGGTGGAGGCTGACTCCATACACAGTTTCAAGTGTAGATATGATAGAGCCCATTAGGCTCAGGAAACTGTACACCTGTGGATTGACGGTTGAGAGGCGGGACAAAAGAGCCAAGCTCAACCCCCGCAAGCACAATTAGTGAGTACAATTAGGTGAGTACACAACACAACACACACACACACACACAACACACACACACACACACCACACACACACACCACACAACACACAAAACAACACACACACACACACACACACACACACATACAAAAAGGGTGACAGACAAGAGCACTGGAACTACAGGCCAGTGTCCTTAACTTGTATACCATGCAAGGTGATGGAGAAGATTGTGAGAAAAAACCTAGTGACACATCTGGAGAGAAGAGACTTCGTGACAACCCATCAACATGGGTTCAGGGAGGGTAAATCTGCCTTACAGGCTTGATAGAATTCTACGATCAGGTGACAAGAATTAAGCAAGAAAGAGAAGGGTGGGCGGACTGCATTTTTTGGACTGTCGGAAAGCCTTTGACACAGTACCCCATAAAAGGTTGATGCATAAGCTGGAGAAACAGGCAGGAGTAACAGGTAGGGCGCTCCAGTGGATAAGGGAGTACCTAAGCAATAGGAAGCAGAGAGTTACAGTGAGGGGTGAGACCTCAGACTGGCGTGAAGTCACCAGTGGAGTCCCACAGGGCTCTGTACTTGGACCTATCCTGTTTCTGATATACGTAAATGATCTCCCAGAGGGTATAGACTCATTCCTCTCAATGTTTGCTGACGACGCCAAAATTATGAGAAGGATTAAGACAGAGGAGGACAGCTTGAGACTTCAAGAAGACCTGGACAAGCTGCAAGAATGGTCGAAACAAATGGCTGTTAGAGTTTAACCCAAGCAAATGTAATGTAATGAAGATAGGGGTAGGAAGCAGGAGACCAGATACAAGGTATCATTTGGGAGATGAAATACTTCAAGAGTCAGAGAGAGAGAAAGACCGGGGGTTGATATCACGCCAGACCTGTCCCTGAAGCTCATATCAAGAGGATAACATCAGCAGCATATGCCAGGTTGGCTAACATAAGAACGGCCTTTAGAAACTTGTGTAAGGAATCTTTCAGAACATTATATATCACATATGTCAGACCAATCCTGGAGTATGCAGCTCCAGCATGGAGTCCCTATCTAGTCAAGCATAAGACTAAATGGAAAAGGTTCAAAGGTTTGCCACCAGACTAGTACCCGAGCTGAGAGGTATGAGCTACGAGGAGCGACTGCAGGAATTAAACCTCACTTCGTTGGAAGACAGAAGAGTTAGGGGGGACATGATCACCACATTCAAGATTCTCAGGGGAATCGACAGGGTTGATAAAGACAGGCTGTTTAACACAAGGGGCACACGCACTAGCGGACACAGGTGGAAGCTGAGTGCCCAAATGAGCCACAGAGATATTGGAAAGAACTTTTTTAGTGTCAGAGTGGTTGACAAATGTAATGCATTAGGAAGCGATGTGGTGGAGGCTGACTCCATACACAGTTTCAAGTGTAGATATGATAGAGCCATTAGGCTCAGGAAACTGTACACCTGTTGATTGACGGTTGAGAGGCGGGACCAAAGAGCCAGAGCTCAACCCCCGCAAGCACAACTAGGTGAGTACAACTAGGTGAGTACACACACCAGAAATATGGAAGACTGCTAATTGTCGGGGTTTCACGGTGTACTCGTTAGGGGAGGGTTAAAGCAACAATAGACTGGATCTCCTTCCCAGGTGGTTGCTCCAACAATAACCCTTACTCACCGTCGTTCGGCGGGTCTTCCCTCAATCCTCTAGGCTCCACTGCTGGCCTCGGTGAGTATCCCAGTCGATCTCACAACCGGCCTTTAGATTATAAGATGAGTGAGAGCACAGATCGTTCCCTCAATCTGTGGCCCACCCCGACACCGAACTCTTACACAGCCTTCAAGGTCGCCAACTGGTTTTTTGTGTCCAGTAACACTGCAGTGGTCAGGTGTAATTGTGGCAAGAGCAAATTCCAATAATGGTATCAGGCAGGTCACTCAGCTTTACTTCGTTACACGGTCACAAGATGAATGGAGGGGATGATATCAAACGCCAAAGAGTTTTGGTATTTTACTTAAAAGACAACGAGAAATATATATGCATCAATGTATCAGGATTAATATATGACAATTGCTCCATTCATAGCATAATATTCTAGAGCACACCGATATGGTAACATCGGCCGCGCACGCGTCACCTGTCAGACTCAGCTGACCGGGACCCTCGCGATCGTGGGAACAGACTAGTACTTGTTTTCTAATTGTCACGATCCCGTTTATTTAACTTTTTCCAAAACACTATTCAACGTTCACATGGTTTACTTATGATTTCACTGGCCTCACGATCAACATCTTATTCACAATACTCTCACAGTGACTTTCACCGTACCAAAAGATTACTCTATTCTTAATAATATTTACTGTGAATGCACTCACTTGATCACTGAACTTTTCTTTATATCTATACTTCTCTTAAAGAGATATCACTGACAATCACTCACGTATATGATATTATTCAGTACACAGGCATGTCATATATAAATCAGTAATAAAATGTCAGGCATATATCTATATACATCATGAAGATCAATACACAGGCATTTATATTAATAGATATGGAGATCAACACACAGGCATTTATATCGATAGATTATAGAGATCAACACACGGGCACTTATATCAATAGATTATAGAGATCAATCCACAGGCATTTATATCAATAGATTATAGAGATCAAACACAGGCATTTATATCAATAGATTATAGAGATCAATACACCAATATCTGGTTTACTACCAATATATATATAATAATAATACTCACTGTAGATTAATAATAGTCACAGTAAATTCTCTGATGAATCTTGGTGCTTGCACACACCCACACATAGATATATATGTAAACTGATACTGTGAGCGCTCTGGGTAGCCTCACCACATACTGTGCTCTCTGTGACTTAAACTCAGGTGAGACTTGCTCACGACATATAAAATATCCTGACAAGAATATATAGCTAACTAAAGGGGAAATGGGAGGGTAACTGTAAACACCTACTTCACCTATCCTAGGATGACAGTTGGGTTGTAGCTCCTGGTCCAGGCTCTCGCCTCGTTCATCCAGAAACACAAGCCCCACGCCTTAGGATGTCGCGTCTCGCCGCTTCTGTACACAGCAGGTCCGTGCTTCTTCCTCTACAGTACGTCGCAGGGTCGAAGTCGGTCTCCTGGCCGTCATCTTTCCTCCCAACTACGGCAGCCAGCCTACGTCTCGGCGGTCGTCGCACGTTTCCCAATTAGTTTTGTCACTGTCTCCCAGAGGAACTGCCTCTCACCACTACGAAGTCACTGTGAAGTTATCAGCCGTCCCGGACGACACACGCACAGCACCCGACTTCAGAGCACTTGAAGCTCACAACACTGTCAATTCCCTCGTCGTCTAGATATATCACTAGGTATTTGGGAAGACTTCTCGACGTGCTTGCATCCAACTGTTGACTCGTAGGGTTCCACGAAGGTGGGGTTACTGTCAAACTTGACAGGATCGTCGATCACACGTTCAACCTGGTTGACAAGGCTGTCAACCCGGTTCACTCACGGTGGGTGGCCCGGCCACTAAGCTGTCTCTTATACTGGTGAACTGCCAACGACGACACACGTCGATGCCCGGCCCACTTCTTGCAACACACCTGTCCCTGAGCACTTGTTGCTCAATATTCTGTCAATTCCTTATCTGAGCCACTTCTGGGTTGCAGGAAGACCTCACAGAGTGCGTGCCAACAACTGGAGACGCTTAAATCCACCGGAGTTCGGTAAATCCGTCACTCTGACAGGATGACCGATCGCGCGTCCTACCTCTCGGACGTGTCGTGAAAGACTGATGTCGCCTGGCGCCAACACGGCTGGACTCCCCATGCCTATGTGACGTCACTTTTCCAAAGTTGGTTTTCATTGGCTCCCAGTGCCATGTGCTGACGGTGACCAATCTGGCGCCACTGACGTCACACAGTTTTGGCGGGAGAACAGACTTGCCAGCGCCATATTGGCTCCCTAAAGGGCCTATCCCACAGGACAAAATGTTACATTTTCTCAAATTTCTCGGCTCTTCGAGAATACTGCTCTCTCCCACATATGTTCAATTGATGCCTGCAATGTAGAGAACGCTCGGGAATAGTGGACATGACTCTTACAGCAGGCGTGGGAGAATTAGAAGGGGGGAACACCGTCACATACCCCTCCCCTTAAAATAAGAGTCATGTCTGGTTAGTGCATGCGGGACAACGCATCTGCGACTACGCTGTCCTTGCCACTGAAAAGTTTGACTTCCAGCCAGTATCGCAGCCGCCAATGTGTGACACTCCTCATGTGTCTGCAGACCATCTTCAAGGTCATCCTGGGCGTCCACTGCTTACCTATTACAGACCGAGGGCTCCACACCTCGTACCCGTTCACCAGCTGGAACTGTGAGAAGATTAACGGTTCAGCCACTGCTTTGCAAATGGCCAACCCAAACAGGACCCGCTGTCTCTTCCCACCCGTCTTCCTGCTCTATGCAGAACATCCTCAGAGCTGTCTCTGAGGTGGAGTGGAATCTTCCGACCGCCCCCTTCGACTGCGATCGGTAGGGCGACGACCGAATCTGCATCACTCCCCAATTCGTCATTGTTCGTCTGACACATTCAGACCGGAATATATTTCCACTGTCAGCCTGATTTTCCCTGGGCCTCCTCACCCAAGAGAAAAGATGTTGTAGTTGCCCAGCCACTTCTCTCGACGTCGAACGTCGCATCGTGGTCATCCCTAGGTGACCCGCAGAGCCAACAGCGTGCAACGGACTCAACACTGCCGCTCTGCACCCGGCTGGCAATGCTACTTGGTCTCTCGTACCTAGAGAGGCTTTTCCGACCTCCATCCTTACAGGTTTACACTGTCTTATTAATATGCCTTCTTGCCTGGTAAAGTGAGTAGCTTTCTCGGGACCAATACATCCTTCTTTGGCCTTACAAATCAACTTGGGGGATTCTGCCTGCTGCAGCTCCTCGAGCCTAGTGCGGTTCATCCCGAGAGAACTGGTGAGGGTCACCTGTACCTCATCTTCTGGGCTGCCTTCGCCCTCCACTCGCTCTCCTGGTTCCATGACGAGGTGATCATTTTCCAGGCCGGCGGACGTCTCCTCGTCGGCCTTATCAGATCCACGCTCTCCTCGTCCGTCGCATTGCCTCGGAACTACGGCACATACAGGGAACGCCTCCATGGCGGTTCCTTCCTCGTCCCCACAGGCGTCGAACACTTCGCCTTTCTTCTCGAAGTGCTCCAAGCACTCCTCGTCCTTCACAAGGTTCGGTAGGACACGTCCTCCACATGCGTCATTTCCCAAAATGACCTGTGCCTCCCTCGTGGGCATCGTCGCACAGACCCCCACTACTAGGGTTTGGCATCCATAAACCGAACTCAGGGTTACCCGGTGTAGGGGCATCTGCACTGGGCCTCCCACAGTGGTCACACTTGCCTCACCTACACAGGTATTCTCGTGACACTCAGGGAAAAGGGTTCTGCTCACCAGGGTAAATTCCGCCCCAGTATCTCTCAGCATCATTACCGGGATGGGGTCTGCGTCCCCCACCCTTACAGTTCCCTCGCGCACGAATGGGTTAGCCTCCTTCTTCCTACGTACGGGTCCATCCCGCACTCCTTCGGCTAACTGGTCCTCTACCCGTACAAAAGCAACGTAACCCCGCTGCTTAGGACGTCTACATTCGCGTGCCATGTGTCCTATTAACCCGCAGTTGAAACAACGGATCCTTCTTCTTCCGCGGACTCCTCTTGCGCCTTCCAAAGACTCGTGCTCAGCATCTCCGGCCGTGACGATAACAAGATCTCTTGAGCTCTCCCTCGGTGACTTCTTCGGCGGTTCCACAGCACTCTTTTGTCCTCTGCTGTCTCCATTCGAGGGGTAGGACTTGGGATAACTCGGTCCTGTCCTCCAACCGTCCGACCTTCTGTTATTCCTCCCATAACTGGAGAAGGCGGGCGATCGGTGCTGTCCCTCTCGACATGGACGTAAAGCTTCCTCTAGCATGTCTGCTCGATCGGCCGCGGCTCTCAGGTCCTTGATGTCCGCCTCCTTTACTCTCACCCTAATCTCAGGAGAGAGCACGGACATGAACTTTTCCATGACCATCAGCCCCTTGATGTCTTCAGCCGATCTCGCTCCTTCTGACTCCAGCCATTTCACGAATTTCCTTTCCATGTCCCTCGCCGTCTCCGCATACGATTTTCCTGGCGATCGGGTACATTCTCTAAACCTTTTCCTATAGCACTCCGGCGTCAGCTTGAACGAATGGAGCACGGCCCGTTTTACTGCATCATAGTTGGTACACTCCTGGAGGTCGAGCATGTTGTAAGCTTCACGAGCTTCACCAGTGAGCCTTCCTTGAACTAGCTCCGCCCACTCTGCCCTCGGCCACTTCTTCAACGTAGCGACCCTTCGAAATGCTCGAAGAAGCCCTCAGCCTCATTAGGCACGAAGACGGGCAAATCCTCTCTCTCACTCGGCGGTCCTCCTGCTGTTGTGGTGGGGCAGTTGGAACTAGTCCTAGCTCAGCTCGCTTCAACTCAATCTCCTTGTTCGCTTCAACCTCTTGCAGCTTCGTCCTAGCTTCTATTTCGCGCTCCTTCAGCTGTGCTTCTCGTTCTTCTCGTTGCTGCTGTGCCTCTCGTTCTTCCGTTGCTGCTGTGCCTCTCGTTCTTCTGCGCAGCTGTGTTCTTCGCGCTTCAGCTGAGCTTCTCTCTCTGCTTCCTCGCGCCTCAGCTGTGCTTCTCTCTCTGCTTCCTCGCGCCTCAGCTGTGCTTCTCCTCTGCTTCCTCGCGCCTCAGCTGTGCTTCTCTTTCTTCTCGTTGCAGCTGTGCTTCTCTTCTTCTCGTTGCAGCTGTGCTTCTCTTCTTTCTCGCTGCAGCTGTGCTTCCCTTTCTTCTCTGCGCAGCTGTGCTTCTATCTGCATCTTCATATTTCTAGCTTGATACTGCGCCTGCTGCCACTGGATCCCGGCTGCTGCCACCGGTACTCAAGTTCTCTCCTCCACTGGCAGGTGTCTGTGGCCGCTCCTCTCCTAAAGCTTCATCACGTGCCTTGAGAGTGCCATGATCTCAAGTCTTCTCTCTCCCACTTTGGAAGCTCTCAACTTGATCCCAAAGTGGTCGGCGATCGTCTGCAACTGTGCCTTGGTGCACTCCTCCAGTACTTGCTCGTCTCTCGTGTCTATAAACCTGGCTACTTTATCACCCTCCATCTTGTGACAAAGAGTGAAAACCTAGGCCTGATATCTAATACCACAATTACCACCTTGATCTTGCTCTTAATCCTGGCAAGGTCGCCAATGTCGGGGTTTCACGGTGTACTCGTTAGGGGAGGGTTAAAGCAACAATAGACTGGATCTCCTTCCCAGGTGGTTGCTCCAACAATAACCCTTACTCACCGTCGTTCGGCGGGTCTTCCCTCAATCCTCTAGGCTCCACTGCTGGCCTCGGAGAGTATCCCAGTCGATCTCACAACCGGCCTTTAGATTATAAGATGAGTGAGAGCACAGATCGTTCCCTCAATCTGTGGCCCACCCGACACCGAACTCTTACACAGCCTTCAAGGTCGCCAACTGGTTTTTTGTGTCCAGTAACACTGCAGTGGTCAGGTGTAATTGTGGCAAGAGCAAATTCCAATAATGTGGTATCAGGCAGATCACTCAGCCTTCGTTACACGGTCACAAGATAAATGGAGGGGATGATATCAAACACCAAAGAGTTTTGGTATTTTACTTAAAAGACAACGAGAATATATATGCATCAATGTATCAGGATTAATATATGACAATTGCTCCATTCATAGCATAATATTCTAGAGCGCACCGATATGGTAACATCGGCCGCGCCACCTGTCACCTGTCAGACTCAGCTGACCGGGACCCTCGCGATCGTGGGAACAGACTAGTACTTGTTTTCTAATTGTCACGATCCCCGTTTATTTAACTTTTTCCAAAACACTATTCAACGTTCACATGGTTACTTATGATTTCACTGGCCTCACGATCAACATCTTATTCACAATACTCTCACAGTGATTTTCACCGTACCAAAAGATTACTCTATTCTTAATAATATTTACTGTGAATGCACTCACTTGATCACTGAACTTTTCTTATATCTATACTTTCTTAAAGAGATATCACTGACGATCCACTCACGTATATGATATTATTCAGTACACAGCATGTCATATAAATCAGTAATAAAATGTCAGGCATATATATTATATACATCATGAAGATCAATACACAGGCATTTATATTAATAGATATGGAGATCAACACACAGGCATTTATATCGATAGATTATAGAGATCAACACACGGGCACTTATATCAATAGATTATAGAGATCAATCCACAGGCATTTATATCAATAGATATAGAGATCAACACAGGCATTTATATCAATAGATTATAGAGATCAATACACCAATATCTGGTTTACTACCAATATATATATAATAATAATACTCACTGTAGATTATAATAGTCACAGTAAATTCTCTGATGAATCTTGGTGCTTGCACACACCCACACATAGATATATATGTAAACTGATACTGTGAGCGCTCTGGGCAGCCTCACCACATACTGTGCTCTCTGTGACTTAAACTCAGGTGAGACTTGCTCACGACATATAAAATATCCTGACAAGAATATATTAGCTAACTAAAGGGGAAATGGGAGGGTAACTGTAAACACCTACTTCACCTATCCTAGGATGACAGTTGGGTTGTAGCTCCTGGTCCAGGCTCTCGCCTCGTTCATCCAGAAAAACACAGCCCACACCTTAGGATGTCGCGTCTCGCCGCTTCTGTACACAGCAGGTCCGTGCTTCTTCCTCTACAGTACGTCGCAGGGTCGAAGTCGGTCTCCTGGCCGTCAACTTTCCTCCCAACTACGGCAGCCAGCCTACGTCTCGGCGGTCGTCGCACGTTTCCCAATTAGTTCTTGTCACTGTACTCCCAGAGGAACTGCCTCTCACCACTACGAAGTCACACTGAAGTTATCAGCCGTCCCGGACGACACACGCACAGCACCCGACTTCAGAGCACTTGAAGCTCACAACACTGTCAATTCCCTCGTCGTCTAGATATCGCTAGGTATTTGGGAAGACTTCTCGACGTGCTTGCATCCAACTGTTGACTCGTAGGGTTCCACGAAGGTGGGGTTACTGTCAAACTTGACAGGATCGTCGATCACACGTTCAACCTGGTTGACAAGGCTGTCAACCCGGTTCACTCACGGTGGGTGGCCCGGCCACTAAGCTGTCTTATACTGGTGAACTGCCAACGACGACACACGTCGATGCCCGGCCCACTTCTTGCAACACACCTGTCCCTGAGCACTTGTTGCTCAATATTCTGTCAATTCCTTATCTGAGCCACTTCTGGGTTGCAGGAAGACCTCACAGAGTGCGTGCCAACAACTGGAGACGCTTAAATCCACCGGAGTTCGGTAAATCCGTCACTCTGACAGGATGACCGATCGCGCGTCCTACCTCTCGGACGTGTCGTGAAAGACTGATGTCGCCTGGCGCCAACACGGCGGACTCCCATGCCTATGTGACGTCACTTTTCCAAAGTTGGTTTTCATTGGCTCCCAGTGCCATGTCGCTGACGGTGACCAATCTGGCGCCACTGACGTCACACAGTTTTGGCGGGAGAACAGACTTGCCAGCGCCATATTGGCTCCCTAAAGGGCCTATCCCACAGGCCAAAATGTTACATTTCTCAAATTTCTCGGCTCTTCGAGAATACTGCTCTCTCCCACATATGTTCAATTGATGCCTGCAATGTAGAGAACGCTCGGGAATAGTGGACATGACTCTTACAGCAGGCGTGGGAGAATTAGAAGGGGGGGAACACCGTCACA
>WNGS01034499.1:0-19900 GCA_020271785.1 Procambarus virginalis | reverse complement strand
TTTTAATGTAAAGGGGAAACAAACATTTAGAGGTCTAAATAGATGTACGGATTTAAATGAAAATAGGACTCACCTGGTAGAGAGAGAGAGAGAGAGAGAGAGAGAGAGAGAGAGAGAGAGGAGAGAGAGAGGAGAGAGAGGGAGCGGACAAGAGAGATCGAGACGAAGAGAGAGAGAGATAGAGATCGCTCTCGCTCTCCTCTCTCCCTCTCTCTCGCTCTCTCTCTCCCTCTCTCTTCGCTCCTCATCATCTCTCCCCTCTCTCGCGCGTCTCCCTCGCGCTCTCTCGTCTCTCTCTCTCCTCTCTCTCTCTCTCTCCTCTCTCTCTCTCTCTCTCTCTCTCCTCTCTCTCTCTCTCCTCTCCCTTTGATCCTCCTTATCCGTAGCCCGCTCAGACTCATCTCCCTTCCTTCTTTTCCGTGTGTAAGATTACGTAGTACCTTCCCCCAGGCTTCTGGCATTCTTGCTTGGAGTGAGGTCACTACCGGTGAGATAAGGGAGCGGTGGGAGAGGTGTGGGAGGAAGGGGGAGTGGGGTTGTTGAGTTTGAATATGGGACGCAGGTGTGGGAGGACGGGGGAGGGGGTGGTTTGGGTTATATAGTTGTACTCGTTTCTAATAAAGAATTTCTACTTGTAACATATACTGACCTAAATATCTGTTTTTATTTCGGTAAGAAACTCTGAAAATTTGAATTTTCTTTATAAGAACTCTTAAACAAACTTGTATGACATTATTTTCAATCATTGAACATTAACGAACTTCTAAATCATCTCGAAATTATTTTTCTCATTAATAATCCCAATTCCAATTTCTGTGACTGCCCTTTTACCTGAAACCCCTGACGCTCCACACGTGATTTTTCAACAAAAAAAAAAATCACTTTTAGTGAGCGTCATCTCTACTACTGTGGATGTGGGCTGTGTCTCACTCTTGGTAGCTGTGCGGTTTGGTTTGTGTCAAGTCAGCCTGTGGAATTATTTTGGTAAGGCGTGCTAGGGTGTTATTTATGAGTTTTTCTAGCATCTGTTCAAACAATGTGTGACCAGCAATGGTGGCTTTGTTTGGCAGATGTCATTGTCGTGCTGTTTGATAGGGATGCCTTTTTGGTTCAGCCTAGGGTGGGTTTTTGTTACTTGTGTAAAGAGTTAGTTATAAGTCGGTCCAGCGTCTTTTTTAGTGCATTTTCGATGCGTGTGACAAGAGTTTCAACAAGATCATTTTTAATGCGAGTGACAAGTGTTTCACCAGGAAAAAAACAAGATCAGGACCCAGTTGTGCATTTTGTGAAGAGATGGACTTGGGCCTTGGGGTTGTGGTAATGTCGTGGACAGTATATCAGTACACGGCAAATGCTTGTGTTTGAGTGTGAGGTTGTGTTTGATGATGGGCTGTGGTAGGTTGTTTTTCAGTGCAACTACTGTATAGTCAGGTTGTGGGTGGAAACCTTTTTTCTGCTGCTGCTGCTATGTATGAAGTACATTGTTTGAATGTAATGTCGTGGATGCAGGCGAAGATTCCCCATAAAGTGGCTAAGTATGTTGAATCAGACCACACACTAGAAGTTGAAGGGACCGACGACGTTTCGGTCCGTCCTGGACCATTCTCAGTCGCCTTGTCGTGGATCGCACCACATTTGAGCAAGTGTTAAGTGTACCTGATGTACATCTTGCGTGAATGGGAACCAAGCTTTCCCACTTTATGTCCTTTGGTGCAGCCTTTTTCACGTATGGTTAAAAAAACCTTTAAACTAGTCAGTTTTACACAAATAAATCGTGCTAGTAAGCAAGTTCTAGCTCCTGTCCCCCGCCTTAGTTTATCCCGTATCTTCTTTAGCATCCATCATTTTCTTCGAGATTTAAACCACAGCTATTTAGACGTATTAAAATACAATAATTTAGTTAACAAGCTCCAGTTCCTGTCCCCCGCAATAGTTCCCTCTCATATCTTCGTTAATACCTAACCAATCCCCCTGAAATTTTAAACAATCTTTTTTCAGACATAGTAAATCAAATAAATTCAGTAAGCAAGTTCTAGCTCCTGTCCCTCGCCTTAGTTTATCCCCGTATCTTCTTTACTAACAGTCCAATCCCCTAAAATTTTTAATAGCCATATTTCAAATGTAGTACAATACAGTAAATTAGTTACTGAGCTCCAGCTCTTGGCCTCCACCTTAGTTCCATCGCACATCTTCGTTAATAACCCATTAATTTTCATGAAATTTAAACCCGCCATATTTCTAACTGAGTAAGTAAAGATAACACATTTACCAAACTCTAGCTCTTGTCCCCGCCTTAGTTTTCTCTCGTATCTTCGTTAATACCTAATCAAATTCCCTGAAATTTTACCTCTGTATTTCAGGCCCGGTAAATAAGATCAAGTCCATTACCGAACTCCAGCTCTCGTCCCCCACCCTACCTCCCTCACATGTCTTCGTTAATATCCTATCAATTCCCCTGAAATTTATATCCACTGTAATTCAGACATAGTAAAATAGTTCCGAACAATTACCAAACTCTAGCTCATGTTCCCCCGCCTTAGTTTTATTAATACATCTTCTTTAGTATCCAATCATTTTCTTCAAGTTTTAAAACATAGCTATTTCAGACATATTAAAATACAATAATTTAGTTTAACGAGATCCAGCTCCTGTTCCCTGCCTTAGCTCTCTCGTATTTTCGTTAATAACCCATCAATTTTCCTGAAATTTTTACCCTCTGTATTTCAGATCCAGTAAATAAGATCAAATCAGTTACCAATCTCCAGCTCTTGTCTCCCGCCTTAGTTCATTTGTTCAAGTTCTTTAGTAACAGACCAATTTTCTCGAAATTTAAAGTAGATATACTTCAAAGGTAGTAAAGCAAATCAAAACAGTTAACGAGCTCCAACTCTCGTCCCCCACCTTAGTTCTCTCTCGTATCTTCGTAAATAACCAATAAAATTTCCTTTAATTTACAACATAGTTGTTTCAGATGCAGTAAATAAAGTCAGTTCAGATATCAAGTTTTCAACTCTTGTTCCTGCTTAGCTCATTTGCACAAGTTCTTTATTATCTGACCAAATCAGCCGATATTTAAGATCTTAGATCATCAAACATAAATATATTCGATCAAGTCCATCTCCAGCCTAGCTCTTTACCAGAGTAATCGTCTAACCCCAACCTGTGTAATTATCTTTCACCCCCTCCCACATTCCTCCATCTCATCCAAGTCTCATAAATTTAAATGTAGCTGTTAATTTGCTTTCATTCTCCGTTCATAGCATATTCTCTATAAGTTCAGATCAGTATTTAGTCTTACATATTCTCTAGTTCGTTCCATTTTATACAAGACTTAAACAACTATTACTATGCATTCTATCTTATTTTAACATGACTCATATGTAAATATACCCAACTCCTTCCATCCATTACATGTCCCAGCATGTTCACCGCCCAACTCGATACTCTTTATAATTTACATGTTATAGCATGTTTTCCGCGCATCTTGATACCGACGCTTACAATCTCTCTCAATCCTTTACATGTCTCAGCATGTTCGCCTCTCATCTCACTACGCTTTCTACTTTACATGTTGTAGCATGTTTTCCGCACATCTTGATACTCCCACTTACAATCTCTGTCTTAATCCTTTACACGTCACAGCATGTTCCCGTACCCAATTTTCAACCCTTTCTTACAATTTGCCTCCATCCAGCCTCTGCATGTTCTTACCCATTCATTACAGTCCCCTACATATTCTCTATTCATCTTTGTACTAGTTCTTAAACTAGTTGTTTCTGTCATTTTAGTAAGTAGATCTTCGTTAACAACAACAACAGTGTCATTACTAATTCTCAGTGAGTTTCTACAGAGCATTTAATAGTTATCCATTGTTTCAAACGAGGTCAATATAAATCATTCTAAGACATCTTCGTACAATTAAAGATACTTGGTAGTGCACTAGGTCATTACTTACAGTAGCAATGTAATAACAGGGAGCCGGTCGGCCGAGTGGACAGCACGCTGGACTTGTGATCCTGTGGTCCTGGGTTTGATCCTCCCAGGCGCCGGCGAGAAACAATGGGCAGAGTTTCTTTCACCCTATGCCCCTGTTACCTAGCAGTAAAATAGGTACCTGGGTGTTAGTCAGCTGTCACGGGCTGCTTCCTGGGGGGTGGAGGCCTGGTCGAGGACCGGGCCGCAGGGACACTAAAAAGCCCTGAAATCATCTCAAGAAATTTCAAGAAGATAGCATCATAAGGCATTGTTTTCGTAACTCAGTTTTATTAACTGAGTTAATTAGTTTTAAACTGTATCGTTATATGACCCAAGCTAATTCATTAAAATACATTCACATCCTACCAATGGTTGTAGATGTGTACAACAACACATTCCACAGGACGCTGAAAAATACTCCACTTGTCATTCATAAATTGCAAAATATTGAAGATATATGAAGACAGTTTAAGGTCATGTATTTAAACAATGACTCCCCCATAACTCCCATCAGTCCTCAGCTGCACCTTGGGCAGCATGTACGATTGACAAAGCGTAGGAATATATTTCACAAAGGCTTTTGGCCCCAAAATACAGAAGAAATATTTCTAGTGTCACATATTGACAGAACACATCCAATCCCGACCTATAAAATCAAAGATTTAAACAACGAGCCGGTCAGTGATATGTTTTGTGAGCAAGAATTGAACCCAACATCCCTTCCAGACTATTTTCCTATAACGATATTAGGGACTAGGAAAACATCGAAAGGACACAGAGAATATTTCGTCAAGTGGAGAGGGTATCCAGATTCTGCCAATATCTGGATTAATGCTCAAGACATCATGAAATTTAACAAAAAAATGACAGTTCAACAGGACTCTCTCGTAGAGAAACATCATCAATTGTTATTTTTATTAAACAACTTATCACCCAAGAAGCGGAATAAACTAATCAAGGCTCTAAAACGACAGGAAATTGAATCAATTTGTGAAATTTTTGCCAATTTTCTGAAACGAAACATCCCGGTTCAACCACAGATAATTAATGGCTTACAGAGGTATCAGAATGACGTTCGTTCTGTAGCTCGTAAGAAAACTCCACTCTACAAAAAGAAAAACATCCTTACCTCCAGACGAGGTGCTGCTATATTGGCAGCTCTGCTACCTTTGACTGTATCGTTAATTTCCTCCCTAAGAAGGTAATTACGTAAATAAGTAACGAGAGGAAAAAATGGTGAAGGAATATTGTCTGGTACCACGATTCATAGCCGAGAAATATTTATTTAATAAAAACAAGAACACACCATCGCCTCTTAATGTGGAAGGATTGCCCTCCCCCGGTGGAGAAAGTAAGTCCTTCTCTTTAAAAAATGAAAGCAATTCAAGTAATAGTGTTGGCGGTAGCTGTAACCACTCCAGCTGTGACTCTATCGATGGTGATGGGGGGGTGGGGGGGCAGACACTCTCTCCTCTCACCTGAAAAGAAGTTGTGTCCGGCGTTGCCACAAAAGCTCCTCCAGATGGGCGGGGTTGCTCAGACGACTATTAAACGACATTGGTCCTGCCGCCGCCGCCGCGGCCGGCACAGGGCCGCCCTTTAAACAAAAACGCGGCGTGACCGGTGCGGCCTCACCTTTTTTTTTTTTTTTTTTAAAAAAGGGAACATTCCATTCTACCACCCGAAATGCGTGTAATTGTTGCTGGACACACTCCCCATAAAGCTATCATCACAAGTCAAAATCCAGGTCTGGATAACTTAATAAATGTGAATTTTAAAATTGAGGAAATTCCACATGTCAAAACATTATAGAACATGTTTGAACAAAACAGCCAACAGGTGATATGGGATTCCCATGGAAATTTATTAAAACCTGTGCAAAATTTAAATATTTTAGATATAATTAAAACTTTAGCCTTTACAAGAGGAAAGTTTAGGACAACTGACAAGGAGGATGTAAAGAGTTTACTGAAGGTGGCTGGCATAGAGCCGACCTTCATACGTAATTATCATGCCAGATCACAGTTAAAAGGGGGGAGGGGCATCCGTAGGAGACCCCATTGGGACCCGTATTGAAGACCTATATGAACCACATCATAAACGTCATTATATTCAGTTGTGTGTGCACCATGGACCAAGCTTCCAGTCCCCCTCCACCTCCAATTGTGGAAGACAAATCTCCTCTATTGAAGAAGTTGGTTGCTTCTCAACGGTACTACAAGTATGTCGAACACAAAAGTAGATCGATATACGCATTGTAGGATTGTTACGACCGCCTTGTGTTGAGTGCTCCCCCAGAACGATTTTTTTAAGTCATTTGGGGAAACGGTGAAACGTTATGAAGAATATTCATCCCAGGAAATCCAGACGGAGATATGGCAAATGGAAAAATTAACCTTCCAACATCGAGACCAGGTTACAGCCTTCGAGTCTGCGCTGAGTGTCTATGGGCTTATAAGGTGAGGAATGTGGCCTCTACCCCAACACCCCCACTTTCCTCCCCCTCCAGGTGGGGAACACAGGTGTATTTAAAGGTCCCCCACCATCACTCCTGGTCACTGTAGTTGTTGTTGTCGACACCCTCCTCACACTCACCCTTCGCCATGTCCTTGTCGTCCATAAAGTCGATAGACGACGACAAGGTCATTGTGTACGACCTCCCCGCTGCCATTGTGCGTCCTTATGGACTGGCAAGCATGATATGGAAGTCATACAACTACGCCCGTGTGGAACGTGTTGGTCTGAATAATGTCAACAGGGCCACAATACGTTATCTGTCTACCCCAGCGGACATTGAAGTGAAGATAGCTCCCCTACCCTCCGACGGTCCAGATATGATCCAAGAGCCTGTCTTGTTCTTCAGGCCCACCATCGTGGCACTAATTTCTGCATTCGGTGCAGGTGCACCCTTCGAGTTCAACCCTATAGCTCAAGAGCAAGTACAGACTTCTGCCGACACCCACTACATCGCTAATGTCACCCTGGATACAGCCAAGAACAGACTCTTTTGGTTGAAAATGGCCCTAACAAAGGTGGGCAATCTCATGGTGAGAAGTCCATCCATGTTTCGACTAGTGGTACCCCATGGGTTAGGGGCTTCCCGTGATGGTATGGACAGCTGGCACAAGGACATCGGACCCATGCTGATCTCTCTTCACCGTGAATTGTGCAAGCATAATAAGGAACTTGTTATCCTAAAACGCTCCTCGTCTGTTACCCCATCAATGGCGCCCCTCCCGATTGATGACCCCAGAGGGGAGGGTGATAGTACAACTATCACCCTGGACGCTGTGGTGGAGGAGGGGGCCTCCACCCCAGAACCTCTTCTCGTTCTACACCGCCAGCACCACCAGCTACCCCCAGGAAGAAGAGACATCTACAGGAATATACATCCAGCACCACTACCGCTGCCCCTCCACCTCCCCCCACATCATCTGCCACAGCCAAACGTCGGATCGAAACCACTATCGACATCGATTCCCACCCGAATCACCGTATCGAGTCCATCCTCGATGGAGAGTCACAGGAAATATTCCTGTTATCCTCTCCCCCGAAAAAACAACGGAAGCTGTAACCACCCCCAGGGAAGAAGAGGTGGTGGCACCACCACCACCAACAGTAACAGCAGCAGCAGTTGCATCATCTACAACAGCTCCTGCGGTGGTGACAGTAGCAGTAACAGCTCTAGCTGTGGTAGCAGTAGTGGAATCAGCGGTAGTAGTAGTAGTGGTGTCGGCGGTACCAACAGCTTCAGCAGCAGCAACAGCAGCAGCAGCAACAGCAGCAGCAGCGGCAGCAGCAACAGCAGCAACAGCGGCAGCACCACTACCGTCAGCAGTAGCAGTTGCATCATCTACAACAGCAGCAGCAGCGGCGTCAGCAGTAGCAGCAGTGACGTTGGCGGTAGCAGCAACAACGGCAGCGGCAGCAGCAGCACCACCACCACCACCACCACCACCACCAGCTGTTCTTTTAAAGTAATTTTTGTTGTGGGAATCTTTCCCCTGTTGTAGTTTCTTTAAAAAACAAATATTTCTCTTGTACTTTAATAAAATAAAATATAAGTGGTGTTGTTTTATTTCCCTCAATCAGTTCTTAAGTGCACAATGGCCTAGGAACATTACATATATCTTACTAGCCTCGACCAAGGAGATTTATACAACAACACTAGTTCGGCATTTACAAACACCATCCCTACACTACATTTAAACCCTTCCATAAAACATGAGGTAGGTTTAGTCAACATACTTCTACCCAGACGAATTAACGCCATAATTAAGGATGAGGGGGAGTCCGCCATAGATATCTATGCTACTTTTAAACGTGGAACTCTTTCTAAAAGTCCAGAACATCTAATTTACACCTTCCTCCCCAAAACCAACATATTATCGAGAAACATCAAATACATTACAGAAGAGATTAGCCGGCAAATAATCACTGACATGAAACTAAGTTTCAGGAGTGATTTCAAAATATACTTCCCAAATACAGAAGCAATCCTCACCTATGACCAATCTTTAGAGCGTGTATTACTAGCTTCAACTCTTAATAATGAAGGTACTGGCTCGTTATATTCTCTCAGCCTTCAATTTAAACACAGAATAGCTAATGTACTTGGTTTTGACAGCGCTTGCAAATACACCATTTATCGGGCAAAAACAGATGACATTACAACAGCCTCCAAGGTTGTGGCCTCATTCCCCCCAGACAATGACGGAGGTTGTGATTATTTACTCATCTATAGTGACGTCATCGAGCCGGAACGATATGGGGGGCAGATTGTAAATATCTTGGATGCAATCAATTATCATGACTCATATTCTAGAGGAGCTCATCCCCTAGTGTACAAGACATTAAATACTAACACGTTGGAGAAAGTAAGTATTAAAATAACAGATCAGTTTGGGCGAATGGTTAGTTTTGAAGATGGAAGGTCGGTTACGGCGGTCTTGCATATCCGTCCTAAAGTATAGCGATATTAACTATATATATATATATATATATATATATATATATATATATATATATATATATATATATATATATATATATATATATATATATATATATATATATATATATATATATATATATATATATATATATATATATAGATATATATATATATATATATATATATATATATATATATATATATTATATATATATATATATATACTCCCTCTGAGAGGGGGGGAGGAACGGTACACGCATACCAACACCTCTTCTTATAATAACCGAAAGTTGTGGTAACACTTATATATATATATATATATATATATATATATATATATATATATATATATATATATATATATATATATATATATATATATATATATATATATATATAGAAGTGTTTACCACAACTTTCGGTTATTATAAGAAGAGGTGTCGGTATGCGTGTACCGTTCCTCCCCCCCTCTCAGAGGGAGTTTGGGGAGATATTCCTCCCCCCCCCTCTAGGAGACACGGGTTGAGAGGGGGGGGCGATGAATGACATACGCACATTCCAAGCACCTTATCTCAGATCTGGTGGTGTTTTTTTTGGGACCTTGGCCGGCTTGGCTCGACGGGCCATACCATTTTTCATGAAAGCTGTAACACCGAGTGCAATCGATTTTGGGAAAAATGTTCTTGGTGATTTAACCAGTGGTAAATGGGATGTAAAGAGTGCTCTGAGAACTCACAGTATTGATGCTCTTAAAACTGTGGGAAAGAAACTGGTAACAGGTGGGAAAATTAAACGACTCTCTAGGAGAATAAAAATAAAAAAAAAATAAAAAAATGTAAACGAGGTCTTGGGTATAAAAATGACGTATTTTCCATAACGTAAGCAGTCATACTTCACCTTTCAGGGGTGATCATGGCGGGGGCTAGTGGAGCTGGGATGAAAATACCATTAGAATATTATAGCTCCAGTATTATTGACCAATTTCCTAGAAGTAACAGAATACGTAATGTGGAAAGTTCAATTGCCTCTACACAGCAAATAGACATTCTACCTGTCAACCTGTCAACGTTTGCGGGATAATTACTTAGAATTCCGCATCCCCGGAACCCAGGGAGCCTTCTTAGATCTAGCTAATATTGTTTTAGACTTTAAGGTATCTTTAACGAAAGATGACGATACCACAAAATTGGAAGAGGATGACTATGTGGAATTTGTGAATGGGTTGTCAAATACCATGTTTAAAGGTGTTCAGGTGTTTTTAGGAGAGCAGGTAGTTGAAACAAATTCTAATTTTAATTATTGGTCGTTTATTAAATTAATTACCTCCCTACCCCCTTCAAAAATGTCTTCCTTGGGGAGAATTGGAGCCATTCGTAGGGACTGGAGTGATGACGGTATAATTCCTAACGAATTTACAAATACATTTTTTACTGGAGCAACCGCCAAGGATAAAAAAATAATGGCCAATATAAAAGAAAAAGGTTTGTCAATGTGTTTTCCCCTAGTATTGGACGTAACAACCCTAGACCAATTCATATTAGATAATATAGATGTGCGTCTAAGATTGGAGCTCTCTCCACACGCTTGGGTGCTAAATACAAGCGTGGTCGATGGCTCTAAGTATCGCCTGCATATGGATTATGCTAAGTTATGGGTAACGCGGGTGTTCCCCTACCCAAGTGCCTAAATAGCCTTAAACAGCTCACTGTTAGCATCTCCTGATCCCATAAGCTATACTTTCAGTAGAACCATTTCTAAAACATATGTGCTGGCGGGGAATCAAACCAGCCTCTTAATTGATCAGCCTTGGGCACAAGTAATTCCACACAAGATATATATGGTAGTTGTGGCAATGAATTATTATGCTGGTCTCCACCAAGGTAATGGATTATATTTTGAAAATGCAAAGCTGAAAAATATTGCTATGTATTTGAACAATAATGCAATTTACCGAATTGGTGGTGATTTCGACAACCATTACTCCCGCCTTTATTACGAAACTTTGAAGACATTAGGGTTAGAGCGTGATTCGCTACTAGGCTATGACACTTTTAATAAAGGGAGATCAATATTTGCCTTTGACTTAAGCACCATTCAAACAAAAGATTCCCTCCCTGTGGAGAAATCTGGCAACTTGCGTATGGAGCTTGAATTTGGTAGTGGTGTTACATATAACAGACTGGTTTTACTATTTGGGGAAACGACAGGAGTACTATCCATCGACGGACAAAGAACTGTTCTATGTGATGTGCGAGCTTAAAAAACATAATGAATTGTTATGATATAAATATTAATTTAAAAAATAATCTAGGGGATCGAGCTCTCTACCTAGGTTTTTTTAATGCAGACGAGATAGAACATTTAAATATCTCGTCAAGAAAACCTATCGTTTTCATAAGCAATATTTTACCATCACACAGTAGATTAACTATGGGGCATTGGGTAGCTATTTATGTTGATAAAGTTAAACGTCGAATGTTTTTTTTCGATAGTTATGCAATGTCGGTGGTTACTTACGGACATTATTTTCAAGGATTTATTAAAACTAACAAAATAACAGAGGTGTATGGGATGTGGTACAGACTCCAGAGTGATTTTACTCTTGCTGTGGGCTCTATTGCATCATGTTTGTTCACAGAATAAGTCATCTGGGGTTGCCTTCAACAGTACATTACTTTCATAAAGTATTTTCCAGCGTTACTTTAAAATTAAACGATAAACGAGCCCTTGCTTATGCGAGACGATATTTTCCTATGAAACATCATTGTGTTAGGACATTTTGTAGGGGTGTAGGGGTTGGTTCTTATAGGTGGTGTAGAGAATATTTTTGTTAGCTAGGCAACCTACCTAATAGGGGGTACGGTCTATAAAAACCCCTCCCACCCCACAACCTCCCAGAAGACAAACAACCTCAACATCCTACAAATGGAAGGTGTCTCCAAAAAAACCTACAGGGAAGATTGAAGTCCTTGAGGGTCCTGGTTAGTATTACCCTCACTTTCTGGTAAAGATTTATTTTTTCCCACAATAAAAAGTTTGTACATCCTCTATTTTACATCCTTATTTTCCCCCAGTACAATTCTTGGGACCAGTCCACTTTTGTAAAGTAGTAATTCTACGAGGGAGGTCTGCCCCAAACAAGATGCTGTTACGTAGTCTAATTGACAATACCTGCTGTAGAGGACTCAAGGTCACCCCCGCAGGGGGAGAGGTATGTACTAGCTGTTCTTAGATGGAAATAGAATTTTTTTCTAATAAAAGCATATAATGCTATAAAAAAACCTTTTAACCAGCATAAACTATTTTCCACATCTCTTTCCAGAACACTTCAGATGTGGCTGGGGAGGAAACTCATCCAAAAGGCCACCACCCAACTCACCCCACACCCCCAAGAGAGGGGGGTGGGGGTCAAGGCCTTCCCCCACTCACCACAGACGGGGAGACGTCAGAATTCTACTCAGATGAGGGTGGGGAGGTGGGGGGGAGTGAGGAATAAGAGTGAGGGATCCATAACTACAATTATTATCTATCATAATTAACTTCTTATACATCATTTTTGTGATTTTTACCTAATAAAGCATTAATAAATTCTTTGATTTTTAATACTCCTTAAATACTCTTATATAAGACCCACACGAGTCCACCGGGTGAAGTCAAGGCCATTAGGTGCAAGGAAGGGTACGACCGACCACCCAAGGTCACCATGTACGATATGGGTCTGAACATATATATGTATATAGTCCTGGAGGGATCATTCAGTCTTGTTTGATTATATATATCCTAAATAATGTGTGTGTGTGTGTGTGTGTGTGTGTGTGTGTGTGTGTGTATTCAATTAGTTGTATTTTACGGGGGTTGAGCTTTGCTCTTTCGGCCCGCCTCTCAACTGTCAATCAACTGTTTACTAACTACACTAACTACTTTTTTTTTTTCACACCACACACACACACACACACACCCCAGGAAGCAGCCCGTGACAGCTGACTAACTCCCAGGTACCTATTTACTGCTAGGTAACAGGGGCATTCAGGGTGAAAGAAACTTTGCCCATTTGTTTCTGCCGGGTGCGGGAATCGAACCCGCGCCACAGAATTACAAGTCCTGCGCGATATCCACCAGGCTACCTGGCCTGTGTGTGTGTGTGTGTGTGTGTGTGTGTGTGTGTAAATATAATGTATAACATATGGGTTATTTCTTTTCACCCTCTTTATTTGAGTTGTGACGGTAACGAGTTGGAAATGGTGGTCGGCAGTCTTCCAACTAGCAGGTGTCAGTGCTGGGCCACATATAATATATAAAAAAAGAAAAGGGAATAAAAAAGAGAACAAAAAAAAGGATGACTGCGTGATTGGTAATCTGTGGTAAGGTCGGAATTACGAAAGACAATAATAAAAATTGGATTTTAATAACAATAAAAAAAACACAAATTGAAACAAATACAAAATCTTGGCTTACTGGTAAAAATAATAAACAATATAAACATGAAAATAGATTACGTTAATGGGGAGGAGAATTGACATACAAAAGTAAGTAAAATATGAATGCTGGAATATATGCACTAACTATAAACCTCTATTTGACCACACAAGGTGAGTCACTTAGGAGTTCACAGCTTGCGAGCACACAATATTCTGGCTGGCAGAAACGCAAGGGACTCCAACAATAACTGGTGAGGTCTTGTGATTGGCGGGGAGCCGGAGTGGAGTGTTGGTTGGCGGCCAATGAGGAAGCTGGATGGTCGCAAGTCGCTAGTTAGGCAGTGGAAGGGTTCGGCGCGTCGACCAGGTGCTGAAGTGGGGGGGAGGAGGGAGTTGCTGGTACGTGTGGCTATCATATACGTTTAGCCACTACAAAACGTATCTTGTATATTGATGAGGACAGGAGTGATTCGCAGAAATAGCAGGCTAAATCTCTGATAAGAGATTATCGTCACAACTCTCCCCCGAAGCCTGCTGTTTCGGGTGAATCACGTCCACTGGAGGTAGAGTGGGAGGTGGAGCTGCCTCTACCTCATGCACTCTGGAGAGGGCATCAGCGATGATGTTATCAGGCCCCTTGATGTAGCAGATCTTTAAGTTGAAGCCTTGAAGATATAAAGCCCATCGCAGCAGACGTTGGTTATTAAATTGGGCTTGATGTAAAAATCTCAGAGAGTTGTGGTCCGAATAGATGGTAGTGGACCTAGCACCGTGCAGATATGGTGCAGTGTTGTAAGCTCAGGACGATGGACAGGAGTTCCTTCTCTATAGTACTGTAGTTCTTCTGATGAGGCTTCAACTTGCAACTGTAGTAGCTGACAGGTAGAACCTCCTCGCCTCGCTGCTGCATTAAGACACTTCCGATGCCGGTACCACTGGCGTCGACATGGAGGATGAAAGGCTTCTTGATATCTGGTGAGGCGAGAATGGGATTAGAACAGAGGAGGAATTTGAGTTGTTCGAATGCAACGGTTTGCTCTCTGGTCCAATTATACCGTTGCTTGGGACTGGTTAAGGTGATTAATGGGGTTGCAACAGTGCTAAAATTCTTCACAAACCTACGGTAATAGGAAGCAAGACCAAGGAAGCGCAGGAGCTGCTTCCTGGTAGTAGGCTGTGGATACTGTTGGATTGCTTGAATGTGAATGTTTAACGGAGCCAGGTTGCCACTCCCTATAACATGACCCAGGTACCGCACTTTACCTTTCGCGAAGGTGGACTTGCCCAAATTGATGGTGAGGCCAGCTTTCAGGAGCTTGTAGAACAATCGTTGTAGCTGGAGCAGGTGTTCGCTCCAGGTGTTGGATGCTACTACAATGTCGTCCAAATAGGCATAGGTGTTTTCCAAGCCCTGGATGACGCGGTTGACAGCTCTCTGAAAGGTGGCTGGGGCATTGCAGAGTCCAAAGGGAAGGCGATTGTACCTGTAGAGACCAAACGGGGTTATAAAGGCGGACAGTACCTTAGCTCGCTCCGTTAAACTCACCTGGTAGTAGCCCTTTAGTAGGTCTACCTGAGACAGGTAGCGGGCATTACCAATGGCATCCAGAATGTCGTCTACCTGGGTATTGGGTAGGCGTCCTTCACTGTGACCTGGTTCAACTTCCTATAATCCGTACACAGACGGATTTTGCCGTGAGGTTTGGGTACCAGGATGCATGGTGAGGCCCAGGGGGACTCACAGGGGGTAGCCAGTCCATGGTCCAAGAGATACTGTACCTCAGCCCGCATGACTTCCGTTTTGCTCGGGCTGATTCGGTAGAATGGTTGGCGAATCGGCTGGGTGTCAGGTAGCAGTTGGATGTCGTGCCGAGTTACAGTACACTCTTGGGGGTCATCTCGAAACAACTCTTGATATTCTCTGACGAGTTTGATTAGTGGAGCACTATTATCGTCCTGAAAATGATGTTGAAGGTTAGTAAGGATTTCCGAGTTAGAGAGCGCTGTCTCAGTGTCAGTGCTCTCGGAAGGAGAAGCAGGGAAGGTCTCACTGTGGCTGTATGGACCTGTAAATGAGGTGAAATTGGTTAACACAGTGGGAGGAACCCCATGGTAGGGCTTGAGTAAATTAATGTGGCACAGCTGGGTCTTCCGCCGCCTATCGGGTGTCTCGAGAACGTAGTTGAAGTTGTTCCGGCACTCCTTAACACGGTAGGGTCCTGAGAACCTGTTCTGTAAAGGAGAACCTGGGATAGGGAAATAGGCAAGCACTAAGTCTCCTGGTGTAAACTTCCTTACCTTGCAGTGCTGGTCGTAACGAGTCTTCATCCTCTCCTGGGCTTTCTGTAGGTTGTTGCTAGCAAAGGAATGGACCCTCTCTAGAATGTGTCGGAGATTTTGGAGATACTGGGGCACACTCTGATGCTCACTGAAGGTGTCATCACGTAGAGAATCCTTGAAAGCCTTGAGAGGTGTACGGCACTTACGTCCGTAGAGCATCTCATAAGGAGATACTCCTAGTGACTCGTTGGGAAGACTTCTGAAAATACACATGATGAGATCAATTTGCCTATCCCAATCCTTTGAGGTCTCATTACAGAACTTTTTTAAGAGTGCCTTGATGGTTTGATGACTACGCTCGAGAGAACCCTGTGAAGCAGGATGATAGGGGCTGGACAGTACCTGTTTGATGTTGAACTCCTCCAGAGTCCGTTTGAAGAGATCACTGGTGAAGTTGGTACCACAGTCGCTCTGAATCTCCCTCGGAAATCCATACTGGGTGAAGATTTTCAGTAGATTCTTCACCACTGTAGCAGCTGTAATATTTTTTACTGGAACTGCTATCGGAAATCTGGTGGTAGGACACAGGATGGTTAAGATATATGCGTTGCCTGCACTGGTCCGAGGCAAAGGACCAACGCAGTCGATAATGAGCTTGTGGAACGGTTCCTCAGGCACCTGGATGGGTATCAGGGTGCTCTGGGAATGGAAACGTTCGGTTTCCCGGCTAACTGACACACGTGGCATAATTTGACATAAGTTTTGATGTCGTTTACCATACCTGGCCAGTAGTAGTCTTGTCGAATTCCATGGTAAGTCTTGTTGAACCCATAGTGTGACAAAGCGCCGTGGGCCAGGTGTAGAATCGTGGGCCGCAGGCTGGTGGGAATCACTAGTTGTTCAACGTTTGCCCAATCGTCCTCGTCCTTCAGTTTACTGGGTCTATACCTGCGATAGAGTATTTCGTTCTCCATAAAGAACCCAGGAACACTGTCGGATTGGGTTTCAGCCTGAAAGAATAATGGTGTCAATGTAAGATCATCTCTCTGTAACTTACGGAACTCCACCGCGGTCAGGTTAGGGGGTAGTTTCGAAGGGTCCTGAGGGACAGCGGTAGCAGTAGAGTCGGCTGGCTGTGGACGTGCAGCTTGAGCACGGGTGGTCACCATAACAGGAGGAGAACCTTCATCACTCTCTTGAACCTTTACTGGGAAATGTTCAAAAATCGGGTTATCCACCACAGAGTTGCTTACCTGGATATGTCCTTGATGATCAGGTTGTTTGGTTGTTGGTCTTCTGCCAAGTCGTTGCCCAGGAGAAGTTGCACTCCAGGCATGGGAAAAGGCTTTTCCCTGACGGCGACTTGGACTTCACCGTCACGAAGGGACAATCCAGGTAAACTCGGGCAAGTGGATAAGGAGTTGTAGCAGTAAGGTCAGTGATGAACACAGTCTCTCCTGTGTAGGCGACGTTGGGCACAGCCGATTTCAAAACGATCGATTGTAGAGCCGCTGTGTCCCGTAGGATCTTAAGTCCGAAACGTCCCTCTGAATCTGAACCGTGGGTAGAGATAGTTCCTGGATATAGATGCTTGGTAAAGAGAGAGAGATCATTAGCATGAACACCAACATTCATTACAGGCTTACCGGACTTAGGGTGAGTAGTTTTAGACTTAGGGGGTTCGACGTTACCTTTAAATTGGGACTTACCACATTTGTCAATGGTGTGTCCATATAATCGACAATACCTGCAGTACAGTTGAGAGGTACCTTGATCTGGGCTCGCTTTCTCGTAACTGTACCAAGACTTCTTGCTGGTAGGATCTGGAGTCAGCCGGTGGATGAGGCTGTAAGTGTCAGCTGACTTCGCACACTTCACTAACTCCGTCTCTTCCTTGTCTGCTAAGTATAGGCGGACAGGAGGAGGTACACGTCTCAGAAATTCTTCAACCAGTATGAGGTTGACAAGTTCTGAAAAAGTAGAGACATGTGCTGCCTCCAGCCATTTCATGAAATATCTTTGTTTGGTGTTAGCAAATTCTAAGAAGGTGGTGGTACTTGCCTTGACGTAGTCACGAAACTTTCGTCGATAGCTTTCGGTGGAGAGAAGGTAGGCGTCCAACACAGCTTGTTTCAGGGTGGTGTAGTCGTTTTCCGAAGCCAAAGTGCTGAGTGTGACTGCTGCTCTACCTGTTAAATGTACTCTGAGAAGGGTAGCCCATTGGTCGTCAGGCCAATTAAGTTGAACAGCAAGGGTCTCAAAAGTGGTAAAGAACACATCAACCTCCGTTTCGAGGAACGGGGGCATTAACTTACTTGCATGGGAGATATTGAAACTGGGAGGAAGACTAGCTGCCGCTTGTTGGAGTTGAGCTTGGTGTGCAGCGTCCCTCGTGAGTTCTCGGTTACGACATTCTAGCATTGCTTCTGCCTGTCGTGTCGTGTTCCCGTTGTATCTCGAGTCGCTGTTTGTATAAGGCCAACTCACGTTCACTTTCTTCCTTCTTCAGGGCAGCTTCACGCTCTCTGATTGCAGCTTCACGCGCTTGCTCTTTTCCTTTCTGAGGGCAGCTTCACGCTTCTCTGATGCATTCACTTGCAGCTGCTTCTTGTTGTTGCTGTAGCTCGATCTTGGCAAGTTCCAATTTGAGCTTTATCGCTCTCAAGTCATCTTTATCTGAAATAATGTACTGTTCATGAGTAGAAGAATCTATAATATCTTCCTCAGCAAGGTGATCCAGTATCATATTATTAATGGCAAATTTGTTGGCTCCATCAGGAACTTCTAAGTGATACTCATGTGCAAGAGTTAACAATCGACCCTCTTAGCGTGACGTAAGGTCCCTATTTCACTTTCTGGATTGCTTTGAAAGCTTGTAAGCGGAACATGGTGAAAATATAGCAAAACAAAGGAGATGAATATAGTGAGAATATGGTGAGTGTCAGAAACAGGAACGTGGCAACTGATACCTATCCTGTGGGGAATTATTAATAATTAAATTCAAGATGGTAAATGAATAAGGTCGCAGGAAATCTTGTACCTGGTACTCACTATGGGAGGATAAAGGCAAGAAAATCCTACTAATTAGTGAAAACTAAGTTTAAAATACAAGTGAAACACTAAATGGCTTCAAAATAAGAGGTAGTCCAAAAAATGTAGTCATACCTTGCCAAGTCACTATAGAACATAAGCAATGGTACCCACTGAAATTGAATATGGTATTTACAGAATTAGCGAACTTTTGTGCTCAAAAGAAAGAACGCCAATTCCCTACCTTTTAGTAAATACCATCAGTCTGACCGACGAGTAGGGGTGCGAGTGTCAACTGGTGACGAGAACTATCGGCGAGGTCCCAATTCGCCAATAATAGTTCGTGCTAGAGGATCTAAAGCCCTCTTTTTCCTCCTAGAGTCGGATTGCAGGACTTGGGTGCTATTGACCCGGAGACAGACCACAGTACCAGGGTACCTATGTGATAATCTGTCAAAAAGTGAGAAATATTGGGGGACAAAGATGTTAAACACGGAGGATAACACGGAAGGGGGAGACGACCAATTAAGAGTATGACTGCGGCCTACAGTCACCACGTAATCCAAAGTTGTCTCACTCTCACCATATGCTATTCCCGTAATGTACAATATACACAGCACCATATAAAATAAATGATTAATGTGAATAATGGAAGCAAGGGAAATAGAGCCAAGTGTGCTTACCACAATTACCAATACCTGAGTGAAGCTCCGTGGACGGCCCCCATTTATATGGGTGACGGTAACGAGTTGGAAATGGTGGTCGGCAGTCTTCCAACTAGCAGGTGTCAGTGCTGGGCCACATATAATATATAAAAAAAAAGAAAGGAAAAAAAGAGAAAAAAAAAGGATGACTGCGTGATTGGTAATCTGTGGTAAGGTCGGAATTACGAAAACAATAATAAAATGGATTTTATAACAAAAAAAAAACCAATTTGAAACAAATGCAAATCTTGGCTTACTGGTAAAAATAATAAACAATATAAACATGAAAATAGATTACGTTAATGGGGAGGAGAATTGACATACAAAGTAAGTAAAATATGAATGCTGGAATATATGCACTAACTATAAACCTCTATTTGACCACACAAGGTGAGTCACTTAGGAGTTCACAGCTTGCGAGCACACAATATTCTGGCTGGCAGAAACGCAAGGGACTCCAACAATAACTGGTGAGGTCTTGTGATTGGCGGGGAGCCGGAGCTGGATGTTGGTTGGCGGCCAATGAGGAAGCTGGATGG
>WNGS01034498.1:0-12189 GCA_020271785.1 Procambarus virginalis | reverse complement strand
TTGGTTATTTTTGTATGTATTGATTTATGAGACATGACGAATATCCAACACAACCCCCGCTCCCCCCACTCCTCCAACAACACACCATACATATGTGTATGTACTTACCACATAGTGCTTCCCTAATCGATTTGAAGAGGACTGCGGTTAGAGTCATGCGGCTACCTACCTTAAAAAATGTTGTTTGTCTTTTGCAATGAAGTCCGATTTCATTATATTCCTACGCGCGAGCTACTGGCCTTACGCTGACGAAACATCCCCACCTTCTTTACCCACCATTGGCTCATCCCAGTGTCTTGCTTCAGGTCTTGTTCTTGTGTTTGCAAGGACTTTCTCCTTAGACGATTATGCCGGAGGGTTCTATGCAGGCGATGAGGTACAATAAGTGGACTGACACGTATGTATTGACCAAATGCCAAACACCTAGGAGAAATGAAGGGGACGAGACGTTTCGGGTGTCCTGGACCTTTCTCAAGTAGATTAAGTGTCGGAGCACAATCAGCTTGGGAATGGTATGAATCGGGACGAAGCGTCGTCCGTACTTCACTTTAGTGTGTGGTAGGACTGGTCAAAATGCGGGACAATGTCTCCCCACGATGTCTCTGTATTTTTTTCCCTTCCAGTGTTAAATGTATACTTCAGTGTCTCCTGGTATACAATCCCATCAACGTCTGAGGGACTACGTCCGCAGGATAACATATTGGTGTGTTGTGTGTGTAGAGTTGTGTGTGCTGTGGGTGTGGGTGTTGTGTGGGTGGTGTGTGTGTGGTGTGTTGGGTGTAGTGGTGTTGTGTAGTGTTGTTGGGGGGGGGATTTGTTGGGGAGGGGGGGGTTTGCGGAGGGGTGAGCCTATTGTATGTTCGGCCCACGCTATGTGAACGGTCAAGGCATAAACTTCTTACTAAACTATGTTTTTTTCCTCACACACACACAACCACCCCCACACAATCACACACACACACACCCACCCACAACAACCACACAACACACACCACCACACACCACACCACCACCCGATTGTACGGAAAAAGAAAAGAAAATGTGTGAAACATTTAAACGAAAAGTTCCAAAGTGTGTTTGTACAAACATGAAATTCTTTATGGAAACCAGACCCCATAAGACTTCAGAGACAACCTTAGAGCACTAGACATGTCTAGAGATCCGCTTGTGGACAAATGCTCTTGGAACTAAGTAAGAACAAAGAGTTGGTCCAGATGGAGGTTCATCATGGGTTCTGAGAGAATGTCACCTGAGCTCAGCATTCCACTTCAGACTGTAGTTTCAGGCGTCCCTGTTTACCGGAGTTGTCGCTGATGTGTGTAAAAAGGACAAAACATGAGGTACAATCCGACAGTGGAAAGCAGGGAAAGTCAAACCATCCCCTTAATTCTAGACCTGTCTCCCTGGACAAGTGTCTAGTCCAATAATGGGCATCACATAATTAAACCTACCTGGTGTAGACCAACACTGCGCGCGCAACGCGGCTACTATCAGCCACGACCGTACTGCTTTAGATCATGGAAGTCTGTGTCTCGCTTTACTCATTTGTCTATGCATCGCGCATCCACCGCGATATTAGCTCGGACAGGATGGTTGGGTGAGTACCGCGCATCTCATCCTGGCGCTCGCTAAAGAAGGCTTTTGACAGTTCCCCACAAGAGGTGTTCTGGAAACTGGAAAAATATTGGAGGGGTGGGATGATGGCTTCTACCTGGATGAACACTTATTGTCGAACTGATAGCATAACAGTTGGGGCCGTTTATGAATCAGAATTGCTAATTATCGGATGGAGAAATGTACACAATTGGAGTCCCACTGGTTCAGTTTCTTTCACTTGTGATTTCTTGTCTACATATAATTGAAATGTTACCAGTATTGGATATACAGAATTATGATGCTATCATGTTTGCTGCTGATTCAGTACGGAATAATACGAGCCGGTAAGATAAAACTTAGGTGATTGTCATGAATTTCAACGCTGTAGCAGCCGGGACACAACTAAGGTCAGTGATATTGTGCGCACCACTTTGAGCAGATTAATGAGGGAGATTTTAATGTTCTAAATAAAAATAGCCATTTTATTGGAAAAGTGGAACTTGTAGAGACATACTTCAAGCCTTGCTGGATACAGAAAGAGGTTATGGGTTGGTTCTAGAGATCGCCAAACTGTCGCCTGAGTACCACATTAAGAATATTGTGGGAGGAGCCTATGAACCGCTTTCTAGGACATTTAGTAGAATGCTGTGTTAACAATTACAATGGAATGGGGGACTGATGTTACAACGAAATTGTTCCAAGACTTTTGTTTAGGCCACTAGCTAGAATATGCAGCGGTTGTTGTGGTGCCCAATATCTTGCAGAAAGCACCCTCAACCCCTGGAACCGTGCCCAGACATGTACTCAGTGGCTCCAGCCACGATCGGCCAAGCTGCGAGGATCCGGGGTTTATGCACAGCATTAACATATGCAACGAACTAGGACGACGCCGATACCAAATAGGTGACGCGCTCCCTACATTAAGCAATCGTAACGTTAGATGTCAAAATCGATATGAGAAGACTTATCCTTGCTGACGGAACTTTAAGAACAAGAGGTACATAGATTTTCTTAAAACTCGCACACACAGATGCGGCGAACATTAGTAAGAACATCCGCTTTCGCCCAACCGTAGTGGTAGAATGGTTGGAACAAGGTTAGGGGAGACGGTGGTGGAGGCCAAGGCCCGGTCAGTAGTTTCAAGGTTATCTGGACAAAGAAGTGTGTCCCCCAAAACGGGGACAGCCACGAGCTTAGACTATCATCTGTTAAACGACACGTATGTAAATTAACATGGAACGCAAGCCTGTCAACAGCTGTTAAGTTCCAGGGTTACCTACTATTTTTCGGTAGCTAACAGGGGAATTAGGGTGAATAGTACAACTCTGGCCAATTTTGGTTCTGCTCTCAACAGGCGTGTGATTGAATCCTGGACACCTGGGATTCCGAGTGCCAGATCGGTTTCCACCTCATTATCACGCCCCCGATAGCAAGCATTTCCTTGCTGAATCACAACATTAAGGCGCGTGACGCAGAGAAACTGATCAGATGTGGGAGAGGGGCACTTTGTGGAGGGTGCCTGTGTGCGTGGGGGAGAGCAGCAACAGTAAGAGCAGCACAGCTCAAAGACAGTAAGGCAGCACAGCCACCTGAAAGAAACCTTAAAGCAGCACAGTGAGCTAGCCAAGTGCACAGTGACACCAGAGCTCAACACAGTAGCAGGTCACCCACAGGCAAGTCACCGTAGCAAGCACTAGGGTGACAGCCACAGCATGCAGGTGACAGCACCCTAGCCTCACCACAGTGAAGCAGGTGTGCATCTGTTTAGCAGCTCCAGTGTTGACAGTACAGCACAGTTGACACTCCTGTGAGCAGCACTGTGGTAGCTAGATCCACAGTGGAGCAGCAACTGTTGAGCACAGCATGACACACTGGAGCAGCCACGTGAGCCATCACTGTGGGAGGCACAGTGAGCAGTCACTAGTGAGCAAGCACAGGTGACCCCGCACAGCACCACCAACTTTCGATCAGTTCACAGTGTGTGAGCAGGATGCACAGGAACAAGCACCTAGTTGAGGACAGACAGCTGTGGGAAGCAATCACAGTGGGAATACAGGAGGCAGCAGTGGAAGCAGCACTTGTGAGCAGACAGCACGTAGTGAGCAGCAATGAGCAAGCTGTGAGCAGCACCAGTGAGCAGGCACTGGTGATGCAGCACGGCCCCGTGAGCAGCCTCTGTGAGCAGCACAGTGAGCAGTCAGTAGTGAGAACGCACATGGAGCAGCACATTGATCGGCAGAGCACTGTGGGAAGAACAGCACACAGCTGAGCAGCATCTACTGGGGTAGCAAGCTACAGCTGAGTGCAGCTACACGGTGACGCAGACACGGTGATCAGGCGAACGCCACGATAGCGTCCGAGCCCACGGGTGAGGCAGCACGTGAGCTGAGCGGACAGCTGCACAGCACACGGCTTAAGATCAGCCACTGAGCAGCTCATCCAGTCACAGTGAGTCAGCAGTAGTGATCAAGCCACAGCTCACAGCACTAATGCTCACAGCACAGGAGCTCACAGCAGCAGTTGATCCCCAGCACAGCATGCTTCACAGCACAGTTGATAGCAGATAAGGCACAAGCTCCAGCACAGTGAGCAGCACAGTGAGCAGCACAGTGATCAGCACAGGAGCAGCACAGTGAGCAGCATAGCTCACAGCACAGTGAGCAGCACAGTCACAGCACAGCTCACAGCACAGTGAGCAGCACTGTGAGCAGCACCCCACATTACACTCTGGGGCTCAAGACTCATCACTATAGCTGGCTGGCCAGACTCTTGAGTGGTCACTCCATCAAAAATCCAACCTCCTAACCTGATGAGAAACATACGAACCCAAACAACTCACTAAACTTATCGCTAACTTATGTCCGATACATAGACAACGTAGATATCTGTGATCCGTTACTTGTCTCAGTAGGTTGCATTGTAACTTGGTCACCATAACGCAAAATAACGAAGCCTGTTAGTTGAGAGGAGGGATTACTAGAGATTGCTAGAGCTGGCTATGCCTTTCTTTAATTTCAGTCCTATGTAGTAAAACAATGTTGATCTCATAATTCTGACTTTATTACTTGTATATACGTGAATATTTTAAACCCTCCTCGGAAACGTACTCATGAACTCTTACGCTCTCACGTACGCATACACGTACGCACTTACACATACTCAGGTATATACGCAACCACGTACAGTCATAGACGCACATATATGCAGATACAAAAACGTAATAGCCACATAAAACATAAATATATAACTTTAAGCCGGGATAGTAATTTGGAGGAAGTTCAAAGATATGCCACCAGACCAGTCCCAGAACTACGAGGTATGAGTTACGAGGAAAGGTTACGTGAATGTAACCTCATGTCGCTGGAAGGGCAAAAGAGTAAGGAGAGACATGATTGCAACATACAAAATTGCCATAGAAATTGACAGGGAAAGATAAGGACAGATTATATAGCACCGGCGGTACACTAACAGGAGACAGGTGGACTGGAGTACCCGAATGCACCACAGAGATATGTTAGAGAGGTTTTTGTGCTAGAGTCGCTTACAAGTGGAATGTACTAGGAAGTGATGTGGTGGAAGTTTGAAATCACACACAGTTTGAAATGTAGATATTATTGAGCCCATAAGGCTCAGGAACCTGTACACCAGATTATTGACAGTTGAGAGGCGGGATCAAAGAGCCGAAGCTCAACCCCCGCAAGCACAGTGAGGTTAGTACAGTTAAGTGGGAATGCCATACGCACAGTGCTGCACCTCTTGCCTGTAGCCAGAGGTGTGAGGGGAAGTGGATAGGTGGGAGAGGGAGGGGTGAGGGACGGGAGGGGGGAGGGGATGGATGAGTGAGGGGAAGGAGTGGCTCGTCCGAGGGGAAAACCCAAGCGTCGAGCGCTGCCCCCCCCCCCTCACGATACACCCAAATATGGCTCCCTCGCCCCCCCCCCCCCTCTCACTCGTCATTCACCAACAGCCATCAGACACACACACACACAAGCCTCTGCTCTTTCATTACCAATGGTAATGACACGCCTTAACAACGACGTTGGTAATGTGTTTGGAATATTAAACACGCGGCGTGAGAGAGCAAATTGGTCCCTCCGGGCCCCCCTGGTGGCTGGCAGCGCCCTTGGGGGGGCGTGGACCCCCTCAAGGGCGCTGCACCCTAATATGGTCACCCACACCCCCTCTGGGGCCCTCCACCCTTAATGCTTAGTGATCTATTGAAATGATTAGTCATATTTTATTTCATAAGATTAGTATTATTTATTTGTAACTTACAAAATTTGCTTATAGATATTTGGTATATATTCAGAATTACAATGGATTGGTGTTGAGGCTTAAGGCTCGTCGACCTCTGGAGGGTTAAGGTCACTATAATACCTTAATGATCAACCACTTATATATACTTATATTTACTTATATTTACTTACACATACTTACGTATAACGTATAACCGAATGACGTGTTTTATGTGATGATTTTTCTGCATATAAATAAATAATTAAATAAATAAATAAATAATATATATATATATATATATATATATATATATATATATATATATATATATATATATATATGTATATATATATATATATATATATATATATATATATATATATATATATATATATATATATATATAACTGAAAACTCACACCCCAGAAGTGACTCGAACCCATACTCCCAGGAGCAACGCAACTGGTCATGCTCCTGGGAGTATGGGTTCGAGTCACTTCTGGGGTGTGAGTTTTCAGTTGTATCTAGTCCTGGGGACCATTCAGGCTTGTTTGCATATATATATATATATATATATAATATATATTATATATATATATATATATATAATATATATAATGCAAACATGCCTGAATGGTCCCCAGGACTAGATACAACTCTGAAATACTTCTGGGGTGTGAGTTTTATACTTTTATTTATACACAATATTTGTATTTATACACAATAAAATACTTCTGGGGTGTGAGTTTTCAGATATATATATATATATATATATATATATATATATATATATATATATATATATATATATATATATATATATATATATATATATATATATATATATATATATATATATATATATATATATATATATATATCTTTATCTTGGAGGTTGTTGAGTAATGTATTATGGTGACCTTTAATAACCCTCCAGAAGTCAATAGGCCTTAAACCTGAACACCAAACCCACTGTAATTCTGAACATATACCAAATGTCCAAAAACTAAATTTTTAAGTTACAAATAAATAATACTAATCTTACACAATAAAATACTGAGGAACATGAATTTGTATATCAACCGGTTGTAAATAAATAAGCACAATTTATATTCGTCTTGTACATGGTGGAGTTGAAAATTATTCACAAGTCTGTATAATGTATATTATGAAGAGTTATTTACATTTTAGGTTGTATTCATAGGAGAAAGGGAGCATATCCTTATTTGGGTGGGCGATGGTGACGTCAAGGCTGCCCCCTCCCCACTCCCCTCTCCCCTCTGCTCCCCCAGGGTGAGGGGAGGATACCAGCCAGCTTTCTCCTCTCCTCCCATTCAGGAGAAATGAGGAATCCCCTTCAAAGGAGTGCTTCCCATCAGAACGAGGGGAGGGCTCCACATCAGAACGAGGGGAGAGCTCCACATCAGAACGAGGGGAGGGCTCCACATCAGAACGAGGGGAGGGCTCTCCACATCAGAATGAGGGGGGCTCCCCATCAGAACGAGGGGAGGGTTCCACCCATCAGAACGAGGGGAGTGCTCTCCATCAGAACAAGAGGAGGGCTCCCTATCAGATCGAGGGTAGGGTTCCCCCCATCAGAACGAGGGGAGGACTCCCCATCAGAACGAGGGTAGGGTTCCCCCCATCTGAACGGTTGCAACCCGTTCTCGCACTTGCTTACAGTCAATATTGGCTTATTTAATAAGTGCATATGTGACATACTAATACCTATACCGTTGATAGGTTAAGTAATAATTGTAAATAAGAAGCAATAAGATGCTTATCTTAATATACTAAGAAGGTTAGGTGAGGTCGGTGTTTTCTATGTCACATATGCACTTATTAAATAAGCCAATATTGACTGTAAGCAAGTGCGAGAACGGGTTGCTGAACGAGAGGGCTCCCCATCAGAACAAGGAAAGGGTTCCCCCATCAGAACGAGGGGAGGTCTCCCTATCAGAACGAGGGTAGGGTTCCCCCCATCAGAACGAGGGGAGGGCTCCCCATAAGAACGAGGGGAGGGTTCCCCCATTAGAACGAGGGGAGGGCTCCCCATCAGAACGAGGGGAGGGCTTCCCATCAGAACGAGGGGAGGGCTCCGCATAAGAACGAGGGGAGGGCTCCCCATCAGAACGAGGGGAGGGTTCCCCCATCAGAACGAGGGGAGGGCTTCCTATAAGAACGAGGGGAGGGTTCCCCCCATCAGAACGAGGGGAGGGCTCCCCATAAGAACGAGGGGAGGGCTCCCCATAAGAACGAGGGGAGGGTTCCCCATAAGAACGAGGGGAGGGCTCCCCATCAGAACGAGGGGAGGGCTCCCCATCAGAACGAGGGGAGGGTTCCCCCCATCAGAACGAGGGGAGGGCTCCCCATAAGAACGAGGGGAGGGCTTCCCATAAGAACGAGGGGAGGGCTCCCCATCAGAACGAGGGGAGGGCTCCCCATCAGAACGAGGGGAGGGTTCCCCCCATCAGAACGAGGGGAGGGTTCCCCCCATCAGAACGAGGGGAGGACTTCCCATAAGAACGAGGGGAGGGCTCCCCATAAGAACGAGGGGAGGGTTCCCCCCATCAGAACGAGGGGAGGGCTCCCCATAAGAACGAGGGGAGGGCTCCCCATAAGAACGAGGGGAGGGCTCCCCATCAGAACGAGGGGAGGGCTCCCCATAAGAACGAGGGGAGGGCTCCCCATAAGAACGAGGGGAGGGCTCCCCATCAGAACGAGGGGAGGGCTCCCCATAAGAACGAGGGGAGGGCTCCCCATAAGAACGAGGGGAGGGCTCCCCATAAGAACGAGGGGAGGGTTCCCCATAAGAACGAGGGGAGGGCTCCCCATCAGAACGAGGGGAGGGCTCCCCATCAGAACGAGGGGAGGGCTTCCCATAAGAACGAGGGGAGGGTTCCCCCCATCAGAACGAGGGGAGGGCTCCCCATAAGAACGAGGGGAGGGCTCCCCATCAGAACGAGGGGAGGGCTCCCCATAAGAACGAGGGGAGGGTTCCCCCATCAGAACGAGGGGAGGGCTCCCCATCAGAACGAGGGGAGGGCTCCCCATCAGAACGAGGGGAGGGCTCCCCATAAGAACGAGGGGAGGGTTCCCCCCATCAGAACGAGGGGAGGGCTCCCCATAAGAACGAGGGGAGGGTTCCCCCCATCAGAACGAGGGGAGGGCTCCCCATCAGAACGAGGGGAGGGCTCCCCATAAGAACGAGGGGAGGGTTCCCCCCATCAGAACGAGGGGAGGGCTCCCCATCAGAACGAGGGGAGGGTTCCCCCCATCAGAACGAGGGGAGGGCTCCCCATCAGAACGAGGGGAGGGCTCCCCATCAGAACGAGGGGAGGGCTCCCCATAAGAACGAGGGGAGGGTTCCCCCCATCAGAACGAGGGGAGGGCTCCCCATCAGAACGAGGGGAGGGTTCCCCCCATCAGAACGAGGGAGGGCTCCCCATCAGAACGAGGGGAGGGCTCCCCATAAGAACGAGGGGAGGGTTCCCCCATCAGAACGAGGGGAGGTCTCCCTATCAGAACGAGGGTAGGGTTCCCCCCATCAGAACGAGGGGAGGGCTCCCCATAAGAACGAGGGGAGGGTTCCCCCATTAGAACGAGGGGAGGGCTCCCCATCAGAACGAGGGGAGGGCTCCCCATCAGAACGAGGGGAGGGTTCCCCCCATCAGAACGAGGGGAGGGCTCCCCATCAGAACGAGGGGAGGGCTCCCCATCAGAACGAGGGTAGGGCTTCCCATAAGAACGAGGGTAGGGCTTCCCATAAGAACGAGGGGAGGGCTCCCCATCAGAACGAGGGGAGGGCTCCCCGTCAGAACGAGGGGAGGGTTCCCCAATAAGAACGAGGGGAGGGTTCCCCATCAGAACGAGGGGAGGGTTCCCCCATAAGAACGAGGGGAGGGTTCCCCCATCAGAACGAGGGAGGTCTCCCTATCAGAACGAGGGTAGGGTTCCCCCCATCAGAACGAGGGGAGGGCTCCCCATAAGAACGAGGGGAGGGTTCCCCCATTAGAACGAGGGGAGGGCTCCCCATCAGAACGAGGGGAGGGCTTCCCATCAGAACGAGGGGAGGGCTCCGCATAAGAACGAGAGGAGGGCTCCCCATCAGAACGAGGGGAGGGCTCCCCATAAGAACGAGGGGAGGGCTCCCCATCAGAACGAGGGGAGGGCTCCCCATCAGAACGAGGGGAGGGTTCCCCAATAATAACGAGGGGAGGGTTCCCCCATAAGAACGAGGGGAGGGCTCCCCATCAGAATGAGGGGAGGGCTCCCCATCAAAACGAGGGGAGGGCTCCCCGTCAGAACGAGGGGAGGGTTCCCCAATAAGAACGAGGGGAGGGTTCCCCCATAAGAACGAGGGGAGGGCTCCCCATCAGAACGAGGGGAGGGTTCCCCCATAAGAACGAGGGGAGGGCTCCCCCATCAGAACGAGGGGAGGGTTCCCCCATCAGAACGAGGGGAGGATTCCCCCATCAGAACTAGGGAAGGGCTCCTCCCATCCCATAATGTAAACAGATGTACTCAGTAAAGACTGAATGTTCTTGGCTTTCGCCGTCAGACATCAGGGCCACGATTCATGAAGCATTTACGCAACCACTTACGAAACCTTTACATCTTTTCTCAATCATGATGGTCTTGTTTACATGTATTAAACAGTTTATGAGCTCCGAAACGTCACAAACTAAGTTGACCAGACCACACACTAGAAAGTGAAGGGACGACGACGTTTCGGTCCGTCCTACACCATTCTCAATCGACTTTAGAATGGTCCAGGACGGACCGAAACGTCGTCGTCCCTTCACCTTCTAGTGTGTGGTCTGGTCAAACTACTTCAGCCACGTTATTGTCACTCAGCGTCACAACCCAAGCTTATTATTGTTACAAACAATCTCATAGCGCTTCAGAACTCAAAAACTCTTCTTCACTAAATGTCAACAACGCTGCAATGATTAAACAATGATGCACAAGTTTCGTAAGTGCTTGCTTGATGAATTCTGGTCTGGTCCAGAGCCAGAAAAGGGTTTCCAGTCAATTGTATTATTGTCATTCATAAAACTGGATGAGGTCCCCAAGAAGCGGCAACAGTGCGCCTTTTACAGTGCCGTGAAGACGGGAGCTGCGGCGGTGGACCCGGGGACCCAGAACATTGATTAAAATAGTGTTGAATTCTGGCCATATAAAATGAAATTTGATTTGGAATTTTGGCGTTTTTTTTTTTTTTGCAAATTAAATAATTTCCTACTTGGCTTACACCCAACCCGCTGATAATTTGTCTAACAAAAATGTATTGTCATATTAATAAATGGAAAGCAAATGTAAATAATGTTTTTTTTATTAGGTCTGGTCGATGACCGGGCCTCGGGGGCTTTGAGCCCCGAAGTTATTGCAAGGTAAGGTGACCTCTGAGTATGCCAGCGACGATATGACTCTTTGTACTGTCACAGTAGCCAACATGTATTTTATGTAAGTATGTATGAATATGTCGTGCCTAATAGCCAAACCGTACTACTTCGCCAAATATGCAATGATCTGATTTGCATAACAGGTCTAATGATTTTCACTATTTGCAAATATTTCTTTTCAGAGTGGTTCTCTTTTAATAATGATAATCAATTATATTAGGAACAGGAATTACTGGCTTAGTTTTGTTAGGTAATGTTGGTTTATGTTAAGTTAGGATTGGTTAGGTTAGGTTAGGATAAGATAGGTTAGGTTAGGATAAGTTAGGATATGTGTGATCAAATTTCTATGTTAGTTTTCAATGACCGTAACATTTATTAAAATCTTATGTCCATATGTAATGTAATTGAAAGTTGTATCATTCCATAAGAAAAACTATTTGAAAAGAAAATATTTCAGGAAAATTCGGCTTCTTGGGTATCTTGATCTATCAGGTACAACATTATATATACATATATATGTATATATATATGCATATATATATGTATATATAAATATGTATATATATATGTATATTTATATATACATATACATATATATGTATATATATATATATATACATATATATTTTTATATATATATATATATATATATATATATATATATATATGTATATATGTATATATATATATATATATATATATATATATATATATATTATATATATATATATATATATATATATATAAAATAAATTTTAAATATAAAATAATATCTGGAGCGCTTTCGGCCCTGTAAAGTCTTTGTCATGCTTCAGCCTTGATTACTTTCATTGAAAATATATTTTTTGGGGCAAATATCATGATATATATGAGCATCTGTTAGTCTTTATTTCTAAATAAGTCATTTCGATAATAGCACTTATACCAAAATATATTGAATTGGAAAATCAGA
>WNGS01034496.1:0-14155 GCA_020271785.1 Procambarus virginalis | reverse complement strand
CCCCTCCCCCTATCCCCTAACCCTTTTTTTTCCCTAATCTCATCCATCTGCTCTTGACTTCCTTTACTTTAGCTAATCCATTATCCCTTGCCTTCACCACCGCTTCCTCCCCTCCTTCTGTTCCCTACATCTCTGCCCAACCACTTGGGCTGGACGGTAGAGCGACGGTTTCGCTTCATGCAGGTCGGCGTTCAGTCCCAGACCGTTCAAGGGGTTATCGGCACCGTTCCCTTCGTCCTATCCTAAATCCTCATCCAGTCATCCATTTCAAGTGCTGTGTAGTCGTAATGGCTTAGTGCTTTCTCCTGATATTTCCCTACCTCCGTACATACCGCTCCCATTCCCCCCATACTTACCCTTCCCTATCCCGTCTTCCTTCACCTCTTTCCTTCTCCCATTCCCTTTTTTCCCCACCCTTTCCTATCAACTTTCCCCATCTCTTCCCCAACAGTGTCCTCACTCATTCCCCCATAAACTTTCCCCACAACCCCTCGCTGTTAATGGGTTATGAATACGTGACAATATGAGAAAAGATTGACGAGCAAGCGAATAGTGGGAGAGAATAATGTGGATGTGTGGGTGTAGTGGTGGTGGTGGTGTCAGGTGTGAGGGTGTAGTGGTGGTGGTGGTGTCAGGCGTGAGAGTGTAGTGGTGGTGTGGTGTCAGGCGTGAGAGTGTAGTGGTGGTGGTGGTGTCAGGCGTGAGAGTGTAGTGGTGGTGGTGGTGTCAGGCGTGAGGGTGTAGTGGTGGTGGTGGTGTCAGGCGTGAGAGTGTATGGTGGTGGTGGTGTCACGTGAGGGTGTAGTGGTGGTGGTGGTGTCAGGTGTGAGGGTGTAGTGGTGGTGGTGGTGTCAGGTGTGAGGGTGTAGTGGTGGTGGTGGTGGTCAGGCGTGAGAGTGTAGTGGTGGTGGCAGGAACTTGAGATGCGTTGGTGAAAACCTCACGGGGACAAAATATATCCAAAATGATTAGAATATGTCTTTGCTTGTGCTCAATAGAAGTCTCACGGGAAGGCAGACCTGCCCCCCCCCCCTCCACCTGGCGAGCAAGTGTGTGCTGGATTGAGGAGAGAGGTTATGGAATAGATATATGCAGTGGGAGTCAGTTTTGTGGAAGAGAGCGGACATGTAGTGAAAGTGAGTTATGTATAACGTGAAAGTGAAATATTCGGGGACCCAGCGAACGAGAACAGTTCATCTCCAGTTTATTTCCCTTCCTCCTACTCTAGTACAATTAAAAGAGTATAGGGGGTGGATGTTTACACGGCGGCAATCGGTTGTGCATTTCTAGAAGAGAGGAGGAGGAGAAGAGAAAGAGGAAGAGGAGGATGCGACAACCCCTTCTGCTTATCCCATCGTCTTGGCGAATATGCCTACGCACATGATTGTGTTTTGAGATCTTGCAAGTTTGCATTTATGCTTTTTATATTTTATATACGTATATTTGACCATACGAAGGCCGGTGGAAGGCATCGGAACGTGAACCTAAGATTCGACATTTCATCTGAATTAAATCGTTCAAATCTAACGTGTTTAGGACAAATACAATAGATTCGTGCACTTTGTAATACTAATGAGAATATGTAAGGTGGAGTGTCGTACTTCTGGTACGTTGAAAGGATACATTTTGTACGCTTGTGACACTGGAAGAATGGATTGAAAATGACAGAAACACATTTCGGTGAACAGTGGCGAGGGGGGCAGCCATAGTTCATATTCAGGCGGCGCACAACGCAAGTACAACGTTTATTTAACGCTATTTCGATGTTCCAACTTTGTAACTGCGTAACCACCTCGTTAATTTTGCGAAGTGTATGTTCGGTAACCGCTAGATACATTTTCTGCCACAATCCACACCGAGTATAGGTGTATTTGCGGCGAGGCATTGCCCGATAGACACGGTCAGCATGGCTGGCTCTGCCAAACACAGGAGGATGGCACTTAAGACACAGGGAAGTCATCAGACATCATTAAGGGGAGCCTTACCACAGCTAGATGTCCAGCAGAGAGAGAGCCCCTTTACCTAATGTTCCACAACTTGGACAAGGCTGTTGGTCACCCAGACGGGATCACAGTGAATCCATGGAAGAACGGTAGACAGTTGGTGAGGGACACACATGCGTTTCAACCTTGGATACCACCTACGTTGACTACAGAGTTGTACATCCGAGTGGTGCCACCTACCCTAGCGCCACCCTACACATACAACTAGAGGTCTATCCACACACACACACACACACACACACACACACCACACACACACAAACACACACACACACACCACACACACACACCACACACACACACACACACACACACACCCAAACCACACACACACACACACACACACACAACACCACCATACACCACACATATTATATTATATATATGTGTGTAATCTCTCCTATTTTTTCTACTGAGATAGAAAAATTTGTAGTGACGGTACCGAGTTTTTAATGAACAAATTAAACACACTGCAGACCTAATAATCCTGGGCTTAACAAGTGTGTTTCTAAATATATTTCGTCCAAATTTCGAGAGTTTGCCTTGAAAAAGAAATAAGCATTTCTGTATCTTGTTTTACTAAAGTGCCGACTGCAAAATGCAACAGAGAAATTAGAAGAACATTTTGTTCATGGGAAGCACATTAACATTCTTCTTAATAGTAATTTATCTTATTATTTTATTAGCATTCTTTCCTGTTGGTATATATTGTATATAAAGTATATGGGGTTATAATATTTCTCTCTCTAACAGATCGAAGGTTACACCCTACCTTCTGGTCTGAGTGCCAGAGAATCTTAAAATCAAGATGAAGATGGCTTTAGGGCTTTAGTTATTAATGATAATCTTCCTGACTTTACACAAATTCCATGCCTCAGAAGAGTATCGGGAATGCTGTGTATTGATTCCTCCCGCCGCTGGTGATGAAGTGTTTGCAATGAATATTAATTTCCTCAACTTTTAGTCAACTCGGCTACGACGGAGCTTTTGATGAAGCCTTTGTGAGCAGAGGGAAAGTTGACCGACATGATGTTTCATGGGCGTTGGCTCGAGCTTATTCTGACGAGGTTCCTGGCTGTGATGGAGGAACGTTTCCACCTGGATTGATCCAGACAATACACCTCAGTGCACACAGAACCTTCCGTAATGAGAGCACGGCACATTCGACAATATTCTGACGTTTAATATACTTTTCTTCAGATCTATCCACTTACTGTGCAAAGCTCACCTATATTTGTCTGGTATTTCAGTCTCGTCACATACCAACATTTATTTATGATGGCCATCATCTCGTAAAAGATAAGAGATAGACTAAGTGTTCAACCCCCTATTGGTGAGCCCTGACGTCCTGTTGGACCAGACTCCTGCTCCTCCATTCTTACTACCAAAACCCTCCCACCAATTACCACCAGACACTACTCCTCACCAACCACTACAGTACCAGCTTAAGCTCTATCATTTCAAGTCAATATCTGTCAGTAATGGACTCCTCGTCGGACTTTACGTACGACCTAAAACCCGACCAGACGCACGTCCCACCACCAAATCGGACGTACGACCCAACACCCGATCCTATACGACCCAACAAATGCATTTGTGAGTTTCTCCATTTAGTATGTTATTGATGTATAAAGTGCTGTATAGTGTTTTGACAGGTATTAAATTTCAATATCGCGAGTTGCATTGTCATATTAGGGTTAACTATACCATCATTTTTAGAAATTCTGATGATGTTTTTGTATACGAGGTTTAGATACATATGCCATGTTAGCTGTGTATATTGAAATGAGTATTAAAATGCCATGTTTGTTTGCATTGACGTGTAGAGTAATTTTGAGATTCCTGGTTTTCGTCCACTAATTTGGGGCCAGTTTCCTTGAAATTATTTCAAGGCTAGGGCGTGGGAGGTATGCTAGATGTAGTTAAATCTTTTTCACAGTCAGGCTCGCTTGGTAGTTATCTTTCATATGACAGATTGAAATAAAATTTCCCCTCTGTGAAATCAGCCCTTGAGTGTGGGAAATATTAGGGTATGAGCTCTCTTAATATGGCTTAATCACACTTTTGATGATTTTTGTGGATGGATTCAACATTACAAGAATAGTTAGAGCCGTGAGAAAACTATTGTTGATATTTAAATCAAATTCTATAATTCTGATTTGGCAAAGTTTTTGTTTACTCACAAATGGCTCTGCAACCTTTAGAAAGTTAATTTTGAGCCTGGGGAACGTGAAAATTAGCTAGATGTGGTTATATTTATTTGGAGCATGTTCATTTTGTAGTTGTCTATTTTATTAAAGGCTGAAATTAAAATTTTGCTAAATGAATTTACTCATAAAACATAGAAATGCATCCTGGAGGCATCTCCGGCTGCAGTGAACCCCCCCTTCACTGCAACAAACTGGGGTTGATCTCTATCAGTTTGTTGCATCGAGAATGTACTGTTTCACAATTTATTTTTTCCTCCACCCCATTCCAAAATCCTTCCTCCTCCCCTGCATTCACCTTCCCAGCCACGCTCTCCCCGGGTCTTCTTCAGACCTTTGATGTTTAGTACCAGACGCCACAGGAAAGACTGGAAAACAAACATAAAAAGTCACCTGTCAAACTCACGAGTGTTTCTTTACGTCCCGCAGTTTTTCTTCTAAAATGTTCGGATGATTATTATTTTGCGAAAGTGCAATTTAGGTGTGACGTTCAGTATGGTCATAAATGATAGCAGAGAACCGTATTGTTAATTTGCACTTCTATAAACCCATATCTATTTTCGTGTTAATATTTTATTAAAAACTCCAATATATAACATAGTTATTTTCAAATTTCCATTGCCTGCAGCTGGATAACACGCTTGTGTTGTCAGACTGCATATTTCAGGCAACCGGAATACTCAACATGACTTAACCTTTAATACACAAACGCGATATTGAATGAATTTCTAAGGCAATTGGTATCTTTTCCAGATGGATAAATTTTGCATAAGAACATTAGAACAGAAGAGACTTCAAAAGGCATATTGCGAGGCAACTCATATTCAAGCACAACTGTTCGTATATATATATATATATATATATATATATATATATATATATATATTATATATATATATATATATATATGACCTCATGTTGCAGTGGTTGTCTCAGTCAGTGACCTACATTGACCTCAGTGTTGCACAACCCGTGGCGGCTGCTGCCACCCACAGGGAAGCAGCCAAATCCCGTAGTATAGAGAACTTGATCACCACTACAATTTTGTCCCCATTGCTTCTGAGACACTCGGCGCCTGGGTAAAAGTGCTACCAGTTTTTTGAAGGAACTGGGTTCTAGGCTCATTGAAACAACAAGGGACCCTAGAGCTGCCAGCTTTCTTTTCCAGCGCCTCAGGTGGCGATACAGGGGGAAATGCGCACTGCATCCAGGGTTCCTGCCGCCATCTGAGGAGCTGGAGGAACTCGACAACCTATGATACCCATCTTTGTAACCTATATGTACTCCTTTTTTTAACACAGTTCAAATAAAGCAATTATGTGTGTACATACAAAAGAATGGGGGGTAGGAGAAGAAATATTAGTGTTCAGTGAGAAACACAAGGTCTCCTCTGAATACGTTTTATTTCTTCTCCGAGGCTATGGTCCCCACATTGGCACCAGAGGTGGTACCCTCACAACCTTTTTTTATATATATATGTATATTATATATATATATATATAATATATTATATATATGTATATATATATATGTCGTACCTAGTAGCCAGAACGCACTTCTCAGCCTACTATGCAAGGCCCGATTTGCCTAATAAGCAAGTTTTTATGAATTAATTGTTTTTCGACTACCTAACCTACCTACCTAACCTAACCTAACCTAACCTAACTTAACCTATAAAGATAGGTAGGTGAGGTTAGTAGGGTTGGTTAGGTTCGGTCATATAACTACGTTAATTTTAACTCCAATAAACAAATTGACCTCATCCATAATGAAATGGTAGATTTATCATTTCATAAGAAAAAAATTAGAGAAAATATATTAATTCATGAAAACTTGGCTTATTAGGCAATCGGGCCTTGCATAGTAGGTTGAGAAGTGCGTTCTGGCTACTAGGTCCGACATATATATATATATATCTATATATAATACGATATATAAGATATATATATATATATATTATATATACATACATATATATATATGTCTGTTCTTCGCTTGAAACACTACACAAATCTTGTGTCTGATGAATTTAGCTAGGAGACATGTACATAGGTCTAACCATCGCATCGGAACCAATAATTATTCTCTAAATCTATTTTGTATCCTGGTTTCGTATTTAGTTCATGATATTTTTTGCCCCGTATTAATATCTTTTATGTATTCCCTTCTATCATTTGTTATACTTCAATAATCTTTCCCTTTCTGTAAATGTAAAATTAAAAGCGATGTAAAATGTAACATAATTAACAACTCGATGTATAGTCGATGTATGTTACATACATCGACTAATAAGGCATGAAGGATTATTATATTTTGTTACTAAATCTTCCAAGTATGAATCAGTGTCCTATTTACCTGTGAAGGGCATTCAGATATTGTTTCTTTGGCTTATAACGTTTTTTTTTATGTTTTTAGCCAATCAAGAAAAGATGGAACAGATATCTTGCTAGCAAAATGTTGTTGTTGTTGTTTTAGATTCAGCTACTTAGAACTTTTTGTCCAACTTTTTGTTCCTTTTTTGTTCTTACCATAGCACGGGCTATGGTTAATCTGTAGTGGACTTACATGGCACAGAAGCAAGGCTTAACTTATCTAGTAGAAAGTAGCTAATAACAGCATGGGGAATATGGAGTGATTTGGAAATTATTTATTAATAACTTTGCCTCACCTTACCGTGAAGGAACTGCGCAAGAGAAGACTGTCAGGGTTCTCGTAAAGCTGCTTTACGAGGCAGGACATGATGAGGTTAATTAAAGGAACCTTAATATTGGACCTTCGGTTGTGGAATCTGTGGACTATTGGATATGTTCAGGATAGCCACTGAAATTATGTACAGAAGTCGGTGTAATATATTTTCAATATCCTAAGTTAAGCTTTTCAGTACAAACAGCAAGTTGAGTTAGTGTACTGCTCAGTTTATATTAATTACGTCCATGCACCACTTGCTCAATGAAAGCTTAACTTAGGTATTTAAAATATATTACACCGACTTCTGTACATAATTTTCAGTGGCTATCCTGACATATCCAATAGTCCACAGATTCCACAACCGAAGGTCAATATTAAGTTCCTTTAATTACCTCATCATGTCCTGCCTCGTAAAGCAGCTTTACGAGAACCCTGACAGTCTTCTCTTGCGCAGTTCCTTCACGGTAAGTTGAGGCAAAGTTATTAATAATATTTCCAAACTCACTCCCTATTCCCATGCTGTTTATTAGCTACTTTCTACTAGATAAGTTACAGCCTTGCTTCTGTGCCATGTAAGTCCACTACAGATTAACCATAGCCCGTGCTATGGTAAGAACAAAAAGGAACAAAAGTTGACAAAAAGTTCTAAGTAGCTGAATCTAAAACAACAACAACATTTTTGCTAGCAAGATATCTGTTCCATCTTTTCTTGATTGGCTAAAACATAAAAAAAACGTTATTAAGCCAAGAAACCAATATCTGAATGCCCTTCACAGGTAAATAGGACACTGATTCATACTTGGAAGATTTAGTAACAAAATATAATAATCCTTCATGCCTTATCTAGTCGATGTATGTAACATACATCGACTATACATCGAGTTGTTAATTATGTTACTTTTACATCGCTTTTACATTTTACATTTACAGAAAGGGAAAGATTATTGAAGTATAACAAATGATAGAAGGGAATAACATAAAAGATATTAATACGGGGCAAAATATCATGAACTAAATACGAAACCAGGATACAAAATAGATTTAGAGAATAATTATTGTTCCGATGCGATGGTAGACCTATGGTACATGTCTCCTAGCTAAATTCATCAGACACAAGATTTGTGTAGTGTTTCAGCGAAGAACAGACATATATATATATGTATGTATATAATATATAATATATATATATATATATATATATATATATATATATATATTATATATGTCGTACCTATAGCCAGAACGCACTTCTCAACCTACTATGCAAGGCCCGATTTGCCTAATAAGCCAAGTTTTCATGAATTAATATATTTCTCTAATTTTTTCTTATGAAATGATAAATCTACCCATTTCATTATGGATGAGGTCAATTTTTTTTTATTGGAGTTAAAATTAGTAGTATATGACCGAACCTACCAACCCTACTTAACCTCACCTAACCTATCTTTATAGGTTAAGTTAAGTTAGGTTAGGTTAGGTAGGTTAGGTAGGTTAGGTAGTCGAAAAACAATTAATTCATAAAACTTGGCTTATTAGGCAAATCGGGCCTTGCATAGTAGGCTGAGAAGTGCGTTCTGGCTACTAGGTACGACATATATATATATATACATATATATATATATATATTATTATTATAATATATATATATACATATATATATAAAAAAAAGTTTGTGAGGGTACCACCTCTGGTGCCATGTGGGGCCCATAGCCTCGGAGAAGAAAATAAAACGTATTCAGAGGAGACCTTGTGGTTTCTCACGAACACTAAATTTTCTTCTCCTACCCCCCCATTCTTTTGTATGTACACACCTATATTTGCTTTATTTGAATGTGTTACAAAAAGGAGTTACATATAGGTTACAAGATGGTTATCATAGGTTGTCGAGTTCCTCCAGCTCCTCAGATGGCGGGCAGAACCCTGGATGCAGTGCGCATTTCCCTCTGTATCGCCACGCTGAGGCGCTGGAAAAGAAAGCTGGCAGCTCTAGGGTCCCTTGTTTTTTTCAATGAGCCTAGAACCCAGTTCCTTCAAAAAACTGGTAGCACTTTTACCCCAGGCGCCGAGTGTCTCAGAAGCAATGGGGACAAAATTGTAGTGTGATCAAGTTCTCTATACTTACGGGATTTGGCTGCTTCCCTGTGGGTGGCAGCGCCCACTGGTTGTGCAACACTGAGGTCAATGTAGGTCACTGACTGAGACAACACTGCAACACTGAGGTCATATATAATATATATATATATATATATATATATATATATATATATATATATATATATATATATATATACGAACAGTTGTGCTTGAATATGAGTTGCCTCGCAATATGCCTTTTGAAGTCTCTTCTGTTCTATGTTCTTATCCAAAATTATCCATCTGGAAAAGATACCAATTGCCTTAGAAATTCATTCAATATCGCGTTTTGTGTATTAAAGGTTAAGTCATGTTGAGTATTCCGGTTGCCTGAAATATGCAGTCTGACAACACAAGCGTGTTATCCAGCTGCAGGCTGGAAATTTGAAAATACTATGTTATATATATTGGAGTTTTTAATAAATATTAACACGAAAATAGATATGGGTTTATAGAAGTGCAAATTACAATACGGTTCTCTGCCTATCATTTAGATTACCATACTGAACGTCACACCTAAATTGCACTTTCGCAAAATAATAATCATCCGAACATTTTAGAAGAAAAACTGCGGGACGTAAAAGAAACACTCGTGAGTTTGACAGGATGACTTTTTATGTTTTGTTTTCAGTCTTTCCTGGCGTCTGGTACTAACATCAAAGGTCTGAAGAAGACCCGGGGAGAGCGTGGCTGGGAAGGTGAATGCAGGGGAGGAGGAAGGATTGGGAATGGGTGGAGGAAAAAAATAATTGTGAAACCCAGTACATCTCGATGCAACAAACTGATAGAGATCAACCCAGTTTGTTGCAGTGAAGGGGTGGTTCACTGCAGCCGGAGATGCCTCCAGGATGCATTTCTTATGTTTTATGAGTAAATTTCATTTAGCAAAATTTTAATTTCAGCCTTTAATAAAATAGACAACTACAAAATGAACATGCCTCCAAATAAATATAACCACATCTAGCTAATTTTCACGTTCCCCAGGCTCAAAATTAACTTTCTAAAGGTTGCAGAGCCATTTGTGAGTAAACAAAAACTTTGCCAATCAGAATTATAGAATTTGATTTTAAATATCAACAATAGTTTTCTCACGGCTCTAACTATTCTTGTAATGTTGAATCCATCCACAAAAATCATCAAAAGTGTGATTAAAGCCATATTAAGAGAGACTCATACCCTAATATTCCCACACTCCAAGGGCTGATTTCACAGAGGGGAATTTTATTTCATCTGTCATATGAAAGATACTACCAAGCGAGCCTGACTGTGAAAAAGATTTAACTACATCTAGCATACCTCCCACGCCCTAGCCTTGAAATCTAATTTTCAAGGAAACTGGCCCCAAATTATTGGACGAAAACCAGGAATCTCAAAATTACTCTACACGTCAATGCAAACAAACATGGCATTTTAATACTCATTTCAATATACACAGCTAACATGGCAATATGTATCTAAACCTCGTATACAAAAACATCATCAGAATTTTCTAAAATGATGGTATAGTTAACCCTAATATGACAATGCAACTCGCGATATTGAAATTTAATACCTGTCAAAACACTATACAGCACTTTATACATCATAACATACTAAATGGAGAAACTCACAAATGCATTTGTTGGGTCGTATAGGATCGGGTGTTGGGTCGTACGTCCGATTTGGTGGTGGGACGTGCGTCTGGTCGGGTTTTAGGTCGTACGTAAAGTCCGACGAGGAGTCCATTACTGACAGATATTGACTTGAAATGATAGAGCTTAAGCTGGTACTGTAGTGGTTGGTGAGGATAGTTTCTGGTGGTAATTGGTGGGAGGGTTTCTGGTAGTAAGAATGGAGGAGCAGGAGTCTGGTCCAACAGGACGTCAGGGCTCACCAATAGGGGGTTGGAACACTTAGTCTATCTCTTATCTTTTTACGAGATGATGGCCATCATAAATAAATGTTGGTATGTGACGAGACTGAAATACCAGACAAATATAGGTGAGCTTTGCACAGTAAGTGGATAGATCTGAAGAAAAGTATATTAAACGTCAGAATATGTCGAATGTGCCGTGCTCTCATTACGGAAGGTTCTGTGTGCACTGAGGTGTATTGTCTGGATCAATCCAGTGGAAACGTTCCTCCATCACAGCCAGGAACCTCGTCAGAATAAGCTCGAGCCAACGCCCATGAAACATCATGTCGGTCAACTTTCCCTCTGCTCACAAAGGCTTCATCAAAAGCTCCGTCGTAGCCGAGTTGACTAAAGTTGAGGGAAATTAATATTCATTGCAAACACTTCATCACCAGCGGCGGGAGGAATCAATACACAGCATTCCCGATACTCTTCTGAGGCATGGAATTTGTGTAAAGTCAGGAAGATTATCATTAATAACTAAAGCCCTAAAGCCATCTTCATCTGATTTTTTAAGATTCTCTGGCACTCAGACCAGAAGGTAGGGTGTAACCTTCGATCTGTTAGAGAGAGAAATATTATAACCCCATATACTTTATATACAATATATACCAACAGGAAAGAATGCTAATAAAATAATAAGATAAATTACTATTGAAGAATTGTTAATGTGCTTCCCATGAACAAAATGTTCTTCTAATTTCTCTGTTGCATTTTGCAGTCGGCACTTTAGTTAAAACAAGATACAGAAATGCTTATTTCTTTTTCAAGGCAAACTCTCGAAATTTGGACGAAATATATTTTAGAAACACACTTGTTAAGCCCAGGATTATTAGGTCTGCAGTGTGTTTAATTTGTTCATTAAAAACTCGGTACCGTCACTACAAATTTTTCTATCTCAGTAGAAAAAATAGGAGAGATTACACACATTATATATATATATATATGTGTGTGTTGTATGTGGTGTGTGTGTGTGTGTGTGTGTGTGTGTGTGGTTTGTGTGTGTGTGTGTGTGTGTGTGTGTGTGTGTGTGTGTGTGTGTGTGTGTGTGTGTTTTTGTGTGTGTGGTGTGTGTGTGTGTGTGTGTGTGTGTGTGTGTGATAGACCTCTAGTTGTATGTGTAGGGTGCGCTAGGGTAGGGTGGCACCACTCGGATGTACAACTCTGTAGTCAACGTAGGTGGTATCCAAGTTGAAACGCATGTGTAGTCCCTCACCAACTGTCTACCGTTCTTCCATGGATTCACTGTGATCCCGTCTGGGTGACCAACAGCCTTGTCCAAGTTGTGGAACATTAGGTAAAGGGCTCTCTCTCTGCTGGACATCTAGCTGTGGTAAGGCTCCCCTTAATGATCTGATGACTTCCCTGTGTCTTAAGTGCCATCCTCCTGTGTTTTGGCAGAGCCAGCCATGCTGACCGTGTCTATCGGGCAATGCCTCGCCGCAAATACACCTATACTCGGTGTGGATTGTGGCAGAAATGTATCTAGCGGTTACCGAACATACACTTCGCAAAATTAACGAGGTGGTTACGCAGTTACAAAGTTGGAACATCGAAATAGCGTTAAATAAACGTTGTACTTGCGTTGTGCGCCGCCTGAATATGACTATGGCTGCCCCCCTCGCCACTGTTCACCGAAATGTGTTTCTGTCATTTTCAATCCATTCTTCCAGTGTCACAAGCGTACAAAATGTATCCTTTCAACGTACCAGAAGTACGACACTCCACCTTACATATTCTCATTAGTATTACAAAGTGCACGAATCTATTGTATTTGTCCTAAACACGTTAGATTTGAACGATTTATTCAGATGAAATGTCGAATCTTAGGTTCACGTTCCGATGCCTTCCACCGGCCTTCGTATGGTCAAATATACGTATATAAATATATAAAATGCATAAATGCAAACTTGCAAGATCTCAAAACACAATCATGTGCGTAGGCATATTCGCCAAGACGATGGAATAAGCAGAAGGGGTTGTCGCATCCTCCCTCTTCCTCTTTCTCTTCTCCTCCTCCTCTCTTCTAGAAATGCACACCGATTGCCGCCGTGTTAAACATCCACCCCCTATACTCTTTTATTGTACTAGAGTAGGAGGAAGGGAAATAAACTGGAGATGAACTGTTCTCGTTCGCTGGGTCCCCGAATATTTCACTTTCACGTTATACATACTCACTTTCACTACATGTCCGCTCTCTTCCACAAACTGACTCCCACTGCATATATCTATTCCATAACCTCTCTCCTCAATCCAGCACACACTTGCTCGCCAGGTTGGGGGGGGGGGGCAGGTCTGCCTTCCCGTGAGACTTCTATTGAGCACAAGCAAAGACATATTCTAATCATTTTGGATATATTTTTTGTCCCGTGAGGTTTTCACCAACGCATCTCAAGTTTCCTGCCACCACCACTACACTCTCACGCCTGACACCACCACCACCACTACACCCTCACACCTGACACCACCACCACCACTACACCCTCACACCTGACACCACCACCACCACTACACCCTCACGCCTGACACCACCACCACCACTACACTCTCACGCCTGACACCACCACCACCACTACACCCTCACGCCTGACACCACCACCACCACTACACTCTCACGCCTGACACCACCACCACCACTACACTCTCACGCCTGACACCACCACCACCACTACACTCTCACGCCTGACACCACCACCACCACTACACCCTCACACCTGACACCACCACCACCCCTACAACCCCCACAATCCACATTATTCTCTCCCACTATTCGCTTGCTCGTCAATCTTTTCTCATATTGTCACGTATTCATAACCCATTAACAGCGAGGGGTTGTTGGTGGAAAGTTTATGGGGGATGAGTGAGGACACATGTTGGGGAAAGAGATGGGACAGTTGATAGGAAAGGGTGGGGAAAAAGGGAATGGGAGAAGGAAAGAGGTTGAAGGAAGACGGGATAGGAAGGTTAAGGTATGGGGGGAATGGGAGCGGTATGTACGGAGGTAGGGAAATTATCAGGAAAAGCACTAAGCCATTACGACTACACAGCACTTGAAATGGATGACTGGATGAGGATTTAGGATAGGACGAAGGGAACGGTGCCGATAACCCCTTGAACGGTCTGGGACTGAACGCCGACCTGCAGAAGCGAAACCGTCGCTCTACCGTCCACCCAAGTGGTTGGGCAGAGATGTAGGGAACAGAAGGAGGATGGAGGAAGCGGTGGTGAAG
>WNGS01034493.1:0-10842 GCA_020271785.1 Procambarus virginalis | reverse complement strand
GCAGAGAAGAAAGAGAAGAACAGCTGAAGCGCGAGGATGCAGAAGAGAAGCACAGCTGCGTAGAGAAGAACGAGAGGCACAGCTGAAGGAGCGGAGATAGACGCTAGGACGAAGCTGCAGGAGGTTGAAGCGAACAAGGAGATTGAGCTGAAACGAGCTGAGCTAGGACTAGTTCCAACTGCCCACCACAACAGCAGGAAGACCGCCGAGTGAGAGAGAGGGATTTGCCCGTCTTCGTGCCTAATGAGGCTGAGGGCTTCTTCGAGCATTTCGAAAGGGTCGCTACGTTGAAGAAGTGGCCGAGGGCAGAGTGGGCGGAGCTAGTTCAAGGAAGGCTCACTGGTGAAGCTCGTGAAGCTTACAATATGCTCGACCTCCAGGAATGTACCAACTATGATGCAGTAAAACGGGCCGTGCTCCATTCGTTCAAGCTGACGCCGGAGTGCTATAGGAAAAGGTTCAGAGAATGTACCCGATCGCCAGGAAAATCGTATGCGGAGACGGCGAGGGACATGGAAAGGAAATTCTTGAAATGGCTGGAGTCAGAAGGAGCAAGATCGGCTGAAGAGATCAAGAGGCTAATGGTCATGGAAAAATTCATGTCCGTGCTCTCTCCCGAGATTAGGGTGAGAGTAAAGGAAGCGGACATCAAGGACCCGAGAGCCGCGGCCGATCGAGCAGACATGCTAGAAGAAGCGTTACGTCCACGTCGAGAGGGACAGCACCGACCGCCCGCATTCTCCAGCTATGGGAGGAGTAATAGAAGGTCGGACGGTTGGAGGACAGGACCGAGTTCTCCCAGGTCCTACCCCTCGAATGGAGACAGCAGAGGACAGAAGAGTGCTGTGGAACCGCCGAAGAAGTCACCGAGGGAGAGCTCAAGAGATCTTGTTATCGTTACGGCCGGAGAAGCTGAGCATGAGTCTTTGGAAGGCGCAAGAGAAGTCCGAGGAAGAAGAAGGATCCGCTGTTTCAACTGCGGGTTAATGGGACACATTGCACGCGAATGTAGACGTCCTAAGCAGCGGGGTTACGTTGCTTTTGTACGGGTAGAGGACCAGTTAGCCGAAGGAGTGCGGGATGGACCCGTACGTAGGAAGAAGGAGGCTAACCCATTCGTGCGTGAGGGAACTGTAAGGGTGGGGGACGCAGACCCCATCCCGGTAATGATGCTGAGAGATACTGGGGCGGAATTTACCCTGGTGAGCAGAACCCTTTTCCCTGAGTGTCACGAGAATACCTGTGTAGGTGAGGCAAGTGTGACCACTGTGGGAGGCCCAGTGCAGATGCCCCTACACCGGGTAACCCTGAGTTCGGATTATGGATGCCAAACCCTAGTAGTGGGGGTCTGTGCGACGATGCCCACGAGGGAGGCACAGGTCATTTGGGAAATGACGCATGTGGAGGACGTGTCCTCCCGAACCTCGTGAAGGACGAGGAGTGCTTGGAGCACTTCGAGAAGAAAGGCGGAGTGTTCGACGCCTGCGGGGACGAGAAAGGAATCGCCATGGAGGCGTTCCCTGTCTGTGCTGTAACGCCGAGGCAGTGCGACGGACGAGGAGGGCGTGGATCTGATAAGGCCGACGAGGAGACGTCCGACGGCCTGGGAAATGATCACCTCGTCATGGAACCCGGAGAGCGAGTGGAGGGCGAAGGCAGCCCAGAAGGTGAGGTACAGGTGACCCTCACCGGTTCTCCTGGGGTGGACCGCACTCGTCTCGAGGAGATGCAGCAGGCAGAATTCCCCAAGTTGATTTGTAAGGCCAAAGGAGGACGTGTTGGTCCCGAGAAAGCTACTCACTTTAACAGGCAAGAAGGCATATTAGTAAGACAGTGTAAACCTGTAAGGATGGAGGTCGGAAAAGCCTCTCCAGGTACGAGAGACCAAGTAGCGTTGCCAGCCAAGTGCAGAGCGGCAGTGTTGAGTCCGTTGCACGCTGTTGACTCTGCGGGTCACCTAGGGGTGACCACGATGCGACGTTCAACGTCGAGAGAAGTGGCTGGGCAACTACAACATCTTTTCTCTTGGGTGAGGAGGCCCAGGGAAAATCAGGCTGACAGTGGAAATATATTCCGGTCTGAGTGTGTCAGACGAACAGTGATAAATTGGGGAGTGATGCAGATTCGGTCGTCGCCCTACCGATCGCAGTCGAAGGGGGCGGTCGGAAGACTCCACTCCACCTCGGAGACAACTCTGAGAATGTTCTGCGTAGAGCAGGAAGACGAGTGGGAAGAGACAGCGGACCCTGTTTTGTTGGCCATTCGCAAAGCAGTGGCAGAACCGTTAAACTTCTCACAGTTCCAGCTGGTGAACGGACGCGAGGTGTGGAGCCCTCGGTCCGTAATAGGTAAGCAGTGGACGCCCAGGATGACCTTGAAGACGGTCTGCAGACACATGAGGAGTGTCACACATTGGCGGCTGCAATACTGGCTGGAAGCCAAGATTTTCAGTGGAAAGGACAACGTAGTCGCAGATGCGTTGTCCCGCATGCACTAACCAGACATGACTCTTATTTTAAGGGGAGGGGTATGTGACGGTGTTCCCCCCCTTCTAATTCTCCCACGCCTGCTGTAAGAGTCATGTCCACTATTCCCGAGCGTTCTCTACATTGCAGGCATCAATTGAACATATGTGGGAGAGAGTAGTATTCTCGAAGAGCCGAGAAATTTGTGAAATAAGAACATTTTGGCCTGTGGGATAGGCCCTTTAGGGAGCCAAAATGGCGCTGGCGAGTCTGTTCTCCCGCCAAAACTGTGTGACGTCAGTGTCGCCAGATTGGTCACCGTCAGCGACGTGGCACTGGGAGCCAATGAAAACCGACTTTGGAAAATGTGACGTCACATAGGCAGGGGGAGTCCAGCCGTGGTGGCGCCTTAGCGCTATCAGTCTTTCACGACACGTCCGAGAGGCAGGACGTGCGATCGGTCATCCTGTCAGAGTGACGGATTTACCGAACTCCGGTGGATGTAAGCGTCTCCAGTTGTTAGCGCGCACTCTGTGAGGTCTTCCTGCAACCCAGATGTGGCTCAGATAAGGAATTGACAGAATATTGAGCAACAAGTGCTCCGGAACAGGTGCGTTGCAAGAAGTGGGCCAGGCATCGTCGTGTGTGACGTCCTTGGCAGTTCACCAGTATAAGAGACAGCTTAGTGGCCGGGCCAATCCACCGTGAGTGAATCGAGTTGACCACCTTGTCAACTTGGTTGAACGTGTGATCGACGATCCTGTCAAGTTTGACAGTAACCATACCTTTGTGGAACCCTACGAGTCAACAGTTGGATGCAAGCACGTCGAGAAGTCTTCCCAAATACCTAGTAACATATCTAGACGACGAGGGAATTGACAGTGAAGTGAGCTTCAAGTGCTCTGAAGTCGGGTGCTGTGCGTGTGGAGCTTAAGCAGTATCGTCTGGGACGGCTGATAACTTCACAGTGACTTCGTAGTGGTGAGAGGCAGTTCCTCTGGGAGTACAGTGACAAGGACTAATTGGGAAACGTGCGACGACCGCCGAGACGTAGGCTGGCTGCCGTAGTTGGGAGGAAAGTTGACGGCCAGGAGACCGACTTCAACCCTGCGACGTACTGTAGAGGAAGGAGCACGGACCTGCAGTGTACAGAAAGCGGCGAGACGCGAAAATCCTAAGGCGTTGGCTTGTGTTTCTGGAGGGTGTACGAGGCGAGAGCCTGGACCAGGAGCTACAACCCAACTGTCATCCTAGGATAGGTGAAGTAGGTGTTTACAGTTACCCTCCCATTTCCCCTTTAGTTAGCTATATATTTCTTGTCAGAATATTTTATATGTCGTGAGCAAGTCTCACCTGAGTCTAAGTCACAGAGAGCACAGTGTGTGGTGAGGCTACCCAGAGCGCTCACAGTATCAGTTTACATATATATCTATGTGTGGGTGTGTGCAAGCACCAGGATTCATCAAAGAATTTACTGTGACTATTATTAATTTCCTGTGATTATTATTATTATATATATTGGTAGTAAACCAGATATTGGTGTTAGGCTATGAGCCTAGAATTTATTGATATAAATGCCTGTGTATTGATCTCCATGATTTATTGATATAAATGCCTGTGTGTTGATCTCCATGATCTATTGATATAAATGCCTGTGTGTTGATCTCTATGATCTATTGATATAAATGCCAGTGTATTGATCTTCATGATTTATATATATATATGCCTGTGATTCGATCAATGATTTATCTATGTACATGCCTGTGTACTGAATAGTATCATATACGTGAAGTGATTGCCAGTGATAAATCTTTAAGAGAAAGTATAGATTTAAAGATGAGTTCAGTGATCAAGCGAGTGCATTCACAGTAAATATTATTAAAATAGAGTAATCTTTTGGTACGGTGAAAAGTCACTGTGAGCGCAGTGTGAATAAGATATTGATCGTGAGGCCAGTGAAATCATAAGTATGCCATGTGAATGTTGAATACAGTGTTTTGCGAAAAGTTAAATAAACGGGGATCGTGATAGAATTAGAAAACAAGTACTAGTCTGTTCTCACGATCGCGAGGGCCCTGGTCAGCTGAGATCTGACAGGTGGCGCGTGGCGCTGTCGGGTGTTGCCATATCGGTGCGCTCCAGATTATTCTGCTATGGATTGAGCAGCTGTCATATATTGTTCCTGATACATTGATGCATATATATATCTCTCGTTGTCTTTTAAGTAAAATACCAAAACTCTTTGGTGTTTGATATCATCCCCTCCATTTATCTTGTGACCGAGTAATGAAGTAAAACAGAGTGGTCTGCCTGATACCATACTGTTTGGAATTGCTCTTACCACATTTACCACAATTACACCTCACCACTGCAGTGTTACTGGACACCTAAAAACACCAGTTGGCGACCTTAAAGGCTGTGTAAGAGTTCTGTGTCGGGGCGGGCCACAGATTGAGGGAACGATCTGTGCCCCCACTCATCTTGCAATTTAAGGCCGGTTGTGAGATCGACTGGGGTACTCTCCGGGGCGTGCAGTGGAGCCTAGAGGATCGAGGGAAGACCCGTAGAACGACGGTGAGTAAGGGTTATTGTCGGAGCAACCACCTGGAGAGGAGATCCAGTCTACTGTTGCTTTAACCCTTCACTAACGAGAACCGTGACACCCCGACATCGCTCATCCCTACTGGGGCCTCAAAACCGATTTCTCTTATGTCAGAGTCGTTCAGGGTGAAGACTAGGTCGAGTCTCGCTGGTTCGTCATTTCCTCTCATCCTTGTGGGTTCTCTGACATGCTGGGTTAAGAAGTTTCTAGTCACCACCTCCAGTAGTTTGGCTCTCCACGTATCCTCGCCGCCATGCGGTTCCTTGTTCTCCCAATCAATTCTTCCGTGATTGAAGTCCCCCATGATGAGCAGGTGGGATCTATTTCTACAGGCAGCAGAGGCTGCCCTCTCAATTATAGTGTTAACTGCCATGTTGTTGTTTTCATACTCTTGACTGGGTCTTCTGTCATTTGATGGAGGGTTATATATTACTGCTACTACTATTCTTGGTCCTCCCATTGTCATGGTGCCTGCTATGTAGTCTCTGAAACCCTCACAGCCCGGGATAGCCATCTCCTTAAAACTCCATTCCTTTCTCATGAGTAGGGCCACTCCGCCTCCTCCCCTACCTTCCCTCTCTTTCCTTATTACTGTGTACTCCTGGGGAAACACAGCATTCGTTATGATTCCGGAGAGTTTTGTCTCAGTGAGTCCGATTACATCTGGGTTCACTTCTTGTGCTCTTTCCCTTAGTTCACTTGTTTGCTTGTGATCCCATCTATGTTCGAGTACATTACCCTGAAACTGACTCTCTTCTGCTTCTCCTCTGGGGGGACCTGTGGGGTTTGGGGTGAGCGGGAGCTTGGGATCTGGTATGGGGAGACTGGTGGAGGAGGAAGGGCTGGGGGGGGTGGAGGGGAGGGGAGGGAAGGGGGGTGGGTGGTGAGAGGGGGAGGGTAGGGGGGTGGGTGAGAGGGGGAGGGTTGGGGGTGTGGGTGAGAGGGGGAGGGTTGAGGGGGTGTGAGAGGAGGAAGGTTGGGGGGATGGGGGAGAGAAGGGGGGGTTGGGAGGGCAGTAAAGGGGGAGGGCTTGGGGGCGGGGGGGAAAGGGAAGGCTGAGGTGGGTGAGGAAGAGGGGAGGGTATTGGGAGTGGTGGAGAGGGGAAGGCTTAGGTGGGGTGGGGGAGAGTGGGGGGCTTAGGGGGGCAGGGGGAGAACGGAGGGCTTGTGGGTGGGAGAGACTGGAGGGCATGGGGAGAAGGGAGGGCTTGGGGGATGGGGGAGAAGGGTGGTCCTGGGGAGGGGGGGAGTGGGAGGAGGGGGATGAGTGGGAGGAGGAGGTGAGTGGAGGAGGAGGGTGGGTGGGGGAAGGGTGTTAGGTGGGTACTTAGTGGGGCTGACAGGGTTGGGGCAGGTAGGGTTTCTGTTGGGTAGAATGTGGGGATGGTGTCGCACTCCCTGTGGCTAGTGCACTGGTTGAGGAGGGTTCCCCACTCCCCTCTGGGATTGTGTGGATCGGGGTTGTGGCTCCCTGATTCTTTTCTCCCTGCGCTCCTTCCTCGCGTCTGCTGCCTTCTTTCTCTCTTCCCTTGTCATATCCCTCTGTAGGAATACTTTTTTGAACTTCTCTACATTTGCTAGACAGCACTTCCTTTCTAACAGTTCCTCTTTCGTGTTTTCGCTCATGAATACCACCTTTATCATTCGGTCTCTGTCCTTGTTGTACTTTCCAAGCCTGAAAACCTTTTCAACATTTGGTACAGTTCCCTCCATGCTTACCTCTTTAAGGATCTCTTTAACTATGTTTTTGTCCTCTTCTCTTCGCTCCTTTGGCCTGGACCCTGTTTGCTCTTTAATGCCAGCCACTACTACTGCTCTTTTCTTTCTATCAGCCGGCTAGTACATCTAGCTGCTTCCTGAGAGGAGGCCACTTCCATGGCAACTTCCTTAACTGCAGACCTAGCTTCAAGGCTCGTTTTAAGTATTTCAGCAAATGAGAGCTGGGGTGTTGAGGTCCCCTCCACAGTAGCAATCGTGTCTCCCTGAGGCACGGTTTGTGTCTGGTATTGTGGAGAAGTCTCCTTCAGGCATCTTATCTCCTCCTTTGCTGCCCTTAGTTCATCCTGCAGGTTGGCAATTGTCTCCTTCATTGCCCTCAGTCCTTCACTGAATTCATCCTTCACTGTGTACTCACCTATTTGTACTCACCTATTTGTGCTTGTGGGGGTTGAGCTTTGGCTCTTTGGTCCCGCCTCTCAACTGTCAATCAACTGGTGTACAGATTCCCGAGCAGTGTCCTTCACTGTGTGTGTCCCTGAATCCTTCACTGTGTGTGTGTGTTTGTGTGTGTGTGTGTGTGTGTGTGTGTGTGTGTGTGTGTGTGTGTGTGTGTGTGTGTGTGTGTATGTGATGTGTGTGTGTGTGTGTGTGTGTGTGTGTGTGTGTGTGTGTGTGTGTGTGTGTGTGTGTGTGTGTGTGTGTGTGTGTGTGTGTGTGTGTGTGTGTGTGTGTGTGTGTGTGTGTGTGTGTGTGTGTGTGTGTGTGTACTTACCTATTTGTACTTACCTATTTGTGCTTGCAGGATCGAGCATTGACTCTTGGATCCCGCCTTTCCAGCTATCGGTTGTTTACAGCAATGACTCCTGTCCCATTTCCCTATCATACCTAGTCTTAAAAGTATGAATAGTATTTGCTTCCACAACCTGTTCCCCAAGTGCATTCCATTTTTCCACTACTCTCACGCTAAAAGAAAACTTCCTAACATCTCTGTGACTCATCTGAGTTTCCAGTTTCCACCCATGTCCCCTCGTTCTGTTATTATTACGTGTGAACATTTCATCTATTTCCACTTTGTCAATTCCCCTGAGTATTTTATATGTCCCTATCATATCTCCTCTCTCCCTTCTTTTCTCTAGTGTCGTAAGGTTCAGTTCCTTCAGTCGCTCTTCATATCCCTTCCCTCGTAACTCTGGGACAAGCCTCGTCGCAAACCTCTGAACCTTCTCCAGTTTCCTTATGTGTTTCTTCAGGTGGGGACTCCATGATGGCGCGGCATACTCTGTGTGTGTGTGTGTGTGTGTGTGTGTGTGTGTGTTGTGTGTGTGTGTGTGTGTGTGTGTGTGTTGTGTGTGTGTGTGTGAATGAAATAAAAATAAAAATGACAAAGTGTGAACAGGTTTCGGAGACCGTCAATAAAGAAAGATAAAAGGTAAGTTATTGGTGACATATGAGGCTATCAGAGGGAGATGGAAAAGGTGTAGAGAGGGGAGAAAACCAGAGACGAGAGAGCATAAGAGTGTGCCTCGACCTAGGTCCAAAATTGGATACAAATAATAGCAAAAAAAAAACGCCCCTATATGCGTTCTTATTCCCTATTTGAACAACCCCATTACCTACTTTCCCATTATCTTGTTCTCCTTTGCCCCTCTCCCATAATCTATCCCCCCACTGCACCTCCCATTACCCCTCCCCATTATCACCTTCCCATTACCTCCCTCCTCCCCCATTACCAATTCCTCGTTTGTTTTCGTCAGGCACTGAAATATTCATGGGTTTAAACGAGTCATGATTACACCTAAATGTGTTTGTCTCGCTTGTGTGTGTGTCTCGCTTGGTGTGTGTGTCTCGCTTGGTGTGTGTGTCTCGCTTGGTGTGTGTGTCTCGCTTGGTGTGTGTGTCTCTCTTGTGTGTGTGTGTCTCGCTTGGTGTGTGTGTCTCACTTGGTGTGTGTGTGTCTCACTTGGTGTGTGTGTGTCTCTCTTGGTGTGTGTGTGTCTCTTGGTGTGTGTGTGTCTCACTTGGTGTGTGTGTCTCACTTGGTGTGTGTGTGTCTCTCTTGGTGTGTGTGTGTCTCTCTTGGTGTGTGTGTGTCTCTCTTGGTGTGTGTGTCTCTCTTGGTGTGTGTGTCTCTCTTGGTGTGTGTGTCTCTCTTGTGTGTGTGTCTCTCTTGGTGTGTGTGTGTCTCACTTGGTGTGTGTGTGTCTCTCTTGGTGTGTGTGTCTCACTTGGTGTGTGTGTCTCTCTTGGTGTGTGTGTCTCTCTTGGTGTGTGTGTCTCTCTTGGTGTGTGTGTGTCTCTCTTGGTGTGTGTGTCTCTTGGTGTGTGTGTCTCTCTTGGTGTGTGTGTCTCTCTTGGTGTGTGTGTGTCTCTCTTGGTGTGTGTGTCTCACTTGGTGTGTGTGTCTCTCTTGGTGTGTGTGTCTCTCTTGGTGGTGTGTCTCTCTTGGTGTGTGTGTCTCTCTTGGTGTGTGTGTCTCACTTGGTGTTGTGTCTACTTGGTGTGTGGGTCTCACTTGGTGTGTGTGTGTCTCACTTGGTGTGTGTGTGTCTCACTTGGTGTGTGTGTCTCCTCTTGGTGTGTGTGTGTCTCACTTGTGTGTGTGTGTCTCACTTGGTGTGTGTGTGTCCTCTCTTGGTGTGTGGTGTCTCTGGTGTGTGTGTGTCCTCTCTTGGTGTGTGTGTGTCTCTTGGTGTGTGTGTGTCTCGCTGGTGTGTGGTGTTCTCTTGGTGTGTGTGTCTCATTTGGTGTGTGTGGTCTACTCTTGATGGTTGTGGTGTGTCTCTCTGGTGTGGTGGTGTCTCTCTTGGTGGTGGTGTGTCTCTTGGTGTGTGTGTTACACATGTCCTCATGAATATGACCGCATATTCTGTATTTACTATCTTCTGATTTTAGGGCTTCTAGATTACTATAGAATGTATTACATTTATTTTAAACAATTTGCACGACGTTTCGAACCTCCATGGTTCAGTTTCAAGTGAGGAAATGGTACAATGTGGTTTGATTTTATACCGCCACTGGGTCAGGTGATAAAACAATAAAGGTGAAAACATAGGGGATACATAGGGGATAAATGGGGGGAAACATAGAGGTAACTGAAGAAGGCCTATTGGGCCATACGAGGCAGCTGGCATCTACATACAAAGATTAATCCAGTGTACTTGGCCTGTTATGTTGAACATTTTCTTCTGTGTTGGCATCATTATGTACTGGTCTTGTCCTTACTCTCAGTGTGGAAGTGTAAATAGTTCCGTGATTTGGGTGTTCATGGTAGGTTGTTCTGTTCTTATGTGAATTGCTTCAAGAATTTGGAATCTTCTTGCATCTTGGGTTCTGTACAGAACCCATTTCATTATGTATTAGGTCATTTTTTTTATTGGAGTTAAAATTAACGTAGTTATATGACCGAACCTAACCAACCCTACCTAACCTAACCTAACCTATCTTTATAGGTTAGGTTAGGTAGCCTAAAAAGTTAGGTTAGGTTAGGTAGGTTTAGGTAGTCGAAAAACAATTAATTCATGAAAGCTTGGCTTATTAGGCAAATCGGGGCCTTGCATAGTAGGCTGGAGAAGTGTGTCTGGCTACTAGGTACGGACATATATATATATATATTATATATATATATATATATATATATATAATATATATGTCGTACCTAGTAGCCAGAACTCACTTTTTGGCCTACTATGCAAGGCCCGATTTGCCTAATAAGCCAAGTTTTCCTGAATTAATATATTTTCTCAAATTTTTTTCTTATGAAATGATAAAAATACCCATTTCATTACGTACGAGGTTCAATTTTTTTTTATTGGAGTTAAAATTAACGTAGGTATATGACGGAACCTAACCACCAACTACCTAACCTAACCTAACCTATCTTTATTGCTTAGGTTAGGTTAGGTAGCCGAAAAAAAGTTAGGTTAGGTTAGGTTAGGTAGTCGAAAAACAATTAATTCATGAAAACTTGGCCTATTAGGCAAATCGGGCTTGCATAGTAGCTGAGAAGTGCGTTCTGGCTATAGGTACGACATATATATATATATATATATATATATA
>WNGS01034488.1:0-10387 GCA_020271785.1 Procambarus virginalis | reverse complement strand
AAAAAGAAAAAGATCATCATTAATCAATAATCTTGCACTGAATGTGATAATTTATACCTTTAACATTGTACCCCCTGTTACTCTCCCAGCAGCATAACGTCTGGATCCACCAGACTTGACTCAACACGCCAGTCTCCGAGACCCTACCGTCACCTACCAAACCCAGCCCCACAACGTGACTCGTTAACATGATGCAAGGAAAGCAAGGGATCAGAGATTAAACCCTAAAACTGGGAAGAAATCAACAAAGAAAGAATAAGCACAACAAACAAGCAACTGCTTGAAAGAAATGAGGCAGATGACTTGGAGAGTAGGCCTTGGAACATGGAACTTTAAACACATGGTTTACAAATAAGGTTTTGACTTCAAGAGTACAAACAGTGTGTAGTACAAAAGAGCTGCACTACTATTGACAAAAGGAATTTAATGTTAATAAATGTCATGTTTGGGAATGTAGAATAGGAGAAAATAAGCCCCACACAACCTACAACTTATGCAAAGTTGTAGGTTTGTATCATTTATCTGATAAAGAAAGAATCTAGTGGTGGTTCTGGATAGAAAGCTGTCATCTGAGGACCATATAAAGAACACAGCGAGGAGTGTGTTGTAAGTACATGGAGTGCAAAATATTAAAGAAATTGTTCACAACCTTTGTGAGACCAAAGCTGAAATATGTAGTAGTTGTATGGTGCCCATATCTCAAGAAGCATATCAATAACTGGAAAAGGTGTGAAGACATAAAACCAAATAGCTCCCGGACTGAAACACGAGTTATAAGCGAAATTAAAGCCATTAAATATACAGTACCAAAGCTTGAAGACAGAAGAATAACAGGTGATATGATCACTACCTACAAAAGAGTAACAGGTATTGACACAATAAACATAAAAGAATTTTTGAAACTGGTTCAAACAAAGGAAACAAAGCTGCCAAAAATCATAAGAAAGTTCACTATAAAACAGAGTGTAGACATTTCAAACAAATTAAATGAGAAAGTGGTAGAGGCCAAAACTGTCATTTGTTACAAAGTGTCAGATGACAGTACAGTACTGGGAAGACGGGACACCAGGAGCGTAGCTCTCATTCTGTAATCCTGTAACTACACTTAGGTAATTACCATAGCCAAAGGACAAAGATATGATGCACCCTGGCTAGATAACCAATGTTAATGACTAAAAGACCCCTTCAGAAGACATCTCATTCTTAGCCAAGAACAAAGAAGTAGACAGTTGAAAAATCGAGACAATAGAGGGGAAATGGAGAGGCAGAAGACCACCTCACTTCCAGCATCGCTCTTCATATTTGATCTTGTTCTTGCAGTCTATGGTCCATCAAGAGTAGAATTTTTTTTCCTAAACTTCTCCTGTTCAAGGAATGCATTAACTTAGTGTGAGTCTCAGGAAAAATCATTCAAACAAAAAATCCTTCACACTCCGGAAACTGAAATCAAGCCAAGGAAAATCTGGGCAAAACTACAGATCAACACTAAATTGATTAACAATGTTTAAATAATAAGAAAGAACAGGTTATTTGTTTTCCAAAATTTTGCTGTGTAGATCATTTACACAAAGCTAACATGAAGAGCATCCTGGGCCAATTGTAAGGCTATACAAGTCACATTTCATAAGACTGGTCATCAACACATTTCTATACTTATCTAACATTATCCAACCTAACTTATTTGCCAATACATCCTATCCTAACAATATACACCGGATTGATAATCAGAAAACGTCCCTTTGTCAAAACATCTTATATACAATTTGATCATACCCCAGGTATAAGATGTCACCAACCACAACTAATTATATAACTGCTAAAATTTAGATCTGCCTGATAAGTGTCACAAAATTTTAATTAAGAAACTATAAAAGAAAAGATTGTCATTATCAGTCGCATCCAATTACATCTCCAAAGACAACCATAATATCTCACACACCTCACAGCATAGAGTACTTATACAGTATATAAAAACACAAATGTGGGATATATTACATTAGGACAGGTTATAATAGGATAGGAAAGGACACTCTAGACCAGGACACTAGACCAGGATAGGTTAGAATAGGATAAGATTTGTTTTTCAAGATGATGTAGCATGAACACTCCTAGACCCATATTTAGAACCCTAATCATGAAATCAGAAATAAACATATGGTTGAGCTAGGATTGTTTACAGGGTGCAGATGACATACCACGACTATTCTTGGGGCCGTGTTTTGAGCAGTGATGATGACCAATACAAGTACCTATAACAGAAGGTACTAACCTCCTCTCACCGGTGCGAGGCCGCTTGTCTCGGTCTACAGTGTGGGGCTGGTTCACCGTGGGCGGCATCTTGCCCGCTCCTTACTGCCTCCTACACCTTCTTCCTCACTTCTTGTACACCTTCTTCCTTGCCTCTTGTACACTTACTTCCTGGCCTCTTGTTACCTACCACTTACACTTACCTTCCTGGCCTCTTGTACACTTACTTCCTGGCCTCTTGTACTTCTGCTTCCTGCCTCTTGTACACTTACTTCCTGGCCCTTGTACACTTACTTCCTGGCCTCTTGTACACTTACTTCCACTGGCCTCTTGTACACACTTCCTGGCCTCTTGTACACCTTCGTCCTTGCCTCTTGTACACCTCGTGGCCTCTTCTATACCGTCTTCCTGGCCTCTTCTATCCGTCTCCTGTGCTCTTGTACACCTTCTTCCTGACCTCTTCTACCGTCTTCCTGGCTCTTTACTGATTCTCTGGTATTCGTCCTGTGTACGCCTTCTCCTGGCTTCTTGTCACAATCTCCTGGCCTCTTGTACACCTTCCTGGCGTCTTGTACAATCCTCCTGGCCTCTTGCACACCTCCTACCTCCTACAGTCCGAGCACATCGCCTCCTACACCACTACGTATACAACACCACCAGTATACACCAGTATACAACGCCACAACCTCGTCATTGTATTTCTCTCTCAACAAAAACAAAATGTTGAATCACTATTGCCACCTACTTGTGCCTACATTTTCCTATATAAATTAAATTAATATAGAAGCTTTTGGCCATTAATTACTAAATTTACATTGCAAATTCATAAAATAAAATATTTATTTTTGTTCAAGTGTAATATATCATTTGTTATTTATGTCATAATAAAAAAACGTTACAAGCTTATAAGAAACTTTGTTTGGTATCACTTGTTGAGAGAAGACGTGTTCGGATACTAGTGACTTCTTCGTGCAGTACAAAAACGGATTAGTATTATTAAAGATGGTACCTACCTACCTTGAGGATACCTTGAGGTGCTTCTGGGGCTTATCGTCCCCGCGGCCCGGTCATCGACCAGGCCTCCTGGTTGCTGGACTGATCAACCAGGCTGTTGGACGAGCTGCTCGCAGCCTGACGTATGAGTCCAGCCTGGTTGATCAGGTATCCTTTGGAGGTGCTTATCCAGTTCTCTCTTGAACACTGTGAGGGGTCGGCCAGTTATGTCCCTTATGTGTAGTGGAAGCGTGTTGAACAGTCTCGGGCCTCTGATGTTGATAGTTCTCTCTCAGAGTACCAGTTGCACCTCTGCTTTTCAACGGGGGTATTCTGCACATCCTGCCATGTCTTCTGGTCTCATGTGATGTTATTTCTGTGTGCAGTTTGGGACCAGCCCCTCTAATAACTAACAGCCCCTCTAATGGTAACAGAGTCCATTTTATATACTCACCTATTTGTGTTTGCGGGGGTTGAGCTCTGGCTCTTTGGTCCCGCCTCTCAACCGCCAATCAACTGGTGTAGAGGGCAAAGTGAAATTCACACCAGTTACTCCATCTATCATCATTCTATTATGCATGAAGAACCGCACGTCTATGGGTCACCCAATAATGTTAGCAGACTTCTAGATGTTACCACTGCTAGGCTTAGGCTCGGCTACAAGTACCTCTGGGAGTTTGTAACATCTGCTTCCGCGCAGCTGGCCCTCACGGGATTGGGGGTGCTCCGTCGGAACCCCCAAAGTGACAAGCCAAGAATACCAAGCTTTACAATTACCGTAAATGCTCAGGCAACTTTAAATTAGAGATGTCTCTTCAATGTATTTGATTACATTAATTCTACTTCTGTATATTAATTTATGGCTTTCACTAATCTTCATTAGTCACCATAATTAATTCAGCTCTATTACCTATTTGTTATATTGAGCTATTATGCTTCTTCAGTTAAGGATTATCTAATTTAATCTTTTATGATTGTATTATTAATTAATTATTTATTTATTAAATAATTAATTATTATTATTTTAAAATTAAAATAAGTCCCCCACTTCGTGAGCGTTTCTTCCAACCACAGAAATATATATTATATATATATATATATATATATATATAGATAATATATATATATATATATATATATATATTTATATAATATATATATATATATATAAAGTTTGTGAGGGTACCACCTCTGGTGCCAATTGGGGACCCATAGCCTCGGAGAAGAAAATAAAACGTATTCAGAGGAGACCTTGTGGTTTCTCACTGAACACTAATATTTTCTTCTCCTACCACCCCCATTCTTTTGTATGTACACATATATATTTGCTTTATTTGAACTGTGTTACAAAAAAAGGAGTTACATATAGGTTACAAAGATGGTTATCATAGGTTGTCGAGTTCCTCCAGCTCCTCAGATGGCGGGCAGGAACCCTGGATGCAGTGCGCATTTCCCCTCTGTATCGCCACGCTGAGGCGCTGGAAAGAAAGCTGGCAGCTCTAGGTCCCTTGTTGTTTCAATGAGCCTAGAACCCAGTTCCTTCAAAAAACTGGTAGCACTTTTACCCCAGGCGCCGAGTGTCTCAGAAGCAATGGGGACAAAATTGTAGTGGTGATCAAGTTCTCTATACTTACGGGATTTGGCTGCTTCCTGTGGGTGGCAGCGCCACCTGGTTGTGCAACACTGAGGTCAATGTAGGTGTTAGCCAGGGTTGATACGCACGTGTAGTCCCATACCAACTGCTTGCCATTCTTCCAGGGGTTCACTGTGATACCATCCGGGCGACCAATAAGAGCATCAGAGTTACGGGGCGTTAGGTAACGCGGCTCTCTCTCGGCTGGGCATCCAGCTGTGGTGAGGCTCCTCTTGATGATGTCGTTTAACTTCACTGTGCCTCGAGTGCCATCCTCCCGTGCTTTGGCAGAGTAGGCCATGGTGGCCGTACCTGTCAGCCACCACCTCGCCGCAAATACACCTATATCTGGTGTGGATTGGGGCAGCAAGGCGGAGGGCCACAGCAATTCGGAGGGCGTGTGGTGTGAGACGCGTGCCAGTTGCCGACATTGGGGTTGCTATATATATATATATATATATGGGGTTGCTATATATATATATATATATATATATATATATATATATATATATATATATATAATATATATATATATATATGTATATATATATATATATATATATATATATATATATATATATATATATATATATATATATATATATATATATATTAGGGGTACCACCTCTGGTGCAATTGCAGGGACCCACATCCTCGAAGAAGAAACAAAGAGCATTCAGAGAATCTTGTGGATTCTCACTGAATACTTTATTCTTTTTTCTCCTACCACCCTATTATTTTTGTGTTTTGTTTATTATATATTATATATATATATATATATATATATATATATATATATATATATTATATAATAACGCTGAACTGTAATGTCAATCCTGACCTTAATAATTATCACTTTAGCGCCCCGGGGTCGTACATAAACGACGCGTAAATACAGGCATGTTTTTTCGCAAGGTGCAGTAGCGTCGTAAATTTACGCGCGATTAAAAAATATTTGTATAAAATCCAATTCGTATTCCATCGACTTGGGGATAGTATGAAAATGTTTGCCATTAAATTTCCGTTTTCTCTACTAGGCACATAGCCTATTTGGAGAACGGCATTGTATTGTAACTTTAGTGGAAACACTATTGTATTGTTGACACGGCGAGTGACACGGCCCACTTCACACACTCTTGATGTGGGTCGCAATCATGATTCTACATTTAAATGATATGTCCGTGTAGGGAATTTAATGGCGATCACAGTGATACCAAATTTAATGCTGTAGGAAGTGTGTGGAGTTGACAACCCTGAAAAGAATAGAAACATTTCGTCGCTGTTTGGAGCTCACGGCTAGTGATCGATGTAGTTCTTTAGCTTTTTGTGTGATTTAACTCATGCTTTTGTGACATATACATATTTCTTATAGATCATTCTATTGCGAACACATTGGTATAAAAATGAAATCTGTACATCAAAAATTAAGGTCAGGACAGCGAAAAGAGTATGCACTTTTCAGTGTTGCCGCTCGGTCACCAAGAAAACGTCGAATTCACCTCGCGAAAGTCGAAGTCCGTCCAGTCCAGTTCGTGAAGTTCGTAAAAAAAAAATAAAAAAAAATAAAAAAAGTCCAGTTCGTGGAGAGCACGAAAGTGTTTAAAAGCTTCCTAGAAGGTTGTAACAGAACCCATGACCACCACACCAGAACATAAGAACATAAGTTTTTCTGTTTTAGTGCACTGGTTTTAATCTTGTTTTATTAACATTATCTTGGTGGCGGATGTAGATGCAGAATGCTCACTAATGAGTCCCATTCCTCAACAGCTTTTCTAATCATTGTAGTCGCGGTGGAATGTGCATCTAATGCAGCTGCTGTCGTTGGATTAATGTTGAGTTTGATGCGCAGGGCTTCAGTAGCTTCACATTCCAGTATATAAGTAGTGCAATAGTGGCGCCTCTGCTTCAGTTTCACAGATGTTACACTCTTTAACTATTGTTCATTACTCCCAGCAGCACACGTGTAACCAAGTCTGAGTCTGTGTATGGCTACTGCAATGTCTCTGGATATCTTTTTGCCAGGCTTGAAAGAGGAGTAACCAGTGGCTTAATTGTTCATACCATATCGCAGTGGATCTTCCTTCCGCTACTTTGGCTCTGTGACGACTTTTGATAGTTGAGAATATTTTCTTCTTGATTTGCTCCTTTATCTGTGAGAAACTTGGAGGTATTTGAACCTGTACATCAGGTAGAGCAGTGACAGTTTTTGCTAGTGAGTCTGCCTTTTCATTACCATCTATGCCAAAGTGACTTGGTATCCAATTTAGGGTGATTGACAGCCCTCGATTATGAGCTTCTTTTCCTATATGTTAAATTTCTGTGAGGAGTTGTATATTATCTCTGTGCTGACTGGATAACAATGCCTGGAGCGAAGATTTAGAGTCTGTATGAATGATGACATCATGTAAATTATTCTCAATTGTACAGTTTATTGCCTCCTATTATAGTGTGGGTTGGTGGTGTTGTCGAGTTGTTGATCCTTCTTTACGGACAACCCAACCCACACTCGGTAGAGTGCTTATACTTCACCAGGAGATCACCCTGGGCGCTTCTGGCTCTTGGAGAGGGGCTCAATGTCACACGTTTAGGGGATGCGGCTCCAATACTTAGCCTCTTGGCCTCGTTGTCACGTGCACACACCCACTCGAGCTGCTGTGACTCCCCACTCTCTCCTTATGTGATATGATCTCCTCAAACCCCTTTGACTTATTAGTTTTCCGTCCTACCCTGTCCACAGCGGTGTTCTTGGTTCTTTCTCTCTCTCTCTCTCCTTCTTTACTACATCCTGGGAAGCCTCACTAAGACAAGAGCAAACACCAGCAAATTTGAATACATTTACTGGACAAAGCACATACACAATACATACACACATATAATAATAATTAATCCTATACTCTATGCTATTTCAGTCAGGTTGCACTCCTACACCGTCAGAACTCTATCATCTGCTTATCAAGTGGTATCCTATCTCCTGATTCACCACCTAATACTACCACCTCCTCAAGTAGGTCAAGTTTTATAACACAATGTTGCACTATCAGCAAGAGAATATGTGTATATGTATATGTATATATATATATAAATATCTATATATATATATATATATATATTATATATATATATATATATTATATATATATATATATATATATATATATATATATATATATATATATATATATATATATATATATATATATATATATATATATATTATATATATATATATATATATATATATATATATATATATATCAGTCAGTCTCCGTGGTGTAGTGGTAAGACACTCGCCTGGCGTTCCGCGAGCGCAATGTCATGGGTTCGTATCCTGGCCGGGGAGGATTTACTGGCGCAATTCCTTAACTGTAGCCTCTGTTTAACGCAACAGTAAAATGTGTACTGGATGAAAAACGATTCTTCGCGGCGGGGATCGTATTCCAGGGACCTGCCCGAAACGCTACGCGTACTAGTGGCTGTACATGTAACAACTAATCAGCGTATGAATGCAATAACATAATATTATTATAAATGTTCCTTGATATATATAACAATGATCAATCGATCACCCTATCAGTCCTAGAACACATACACCTGTAGGTAATCCAGCCTACGGCTGTAATCTATACTTCAGTATAAGTTCTCCTTGGCACAAAAATGCAAACATCACTCACCGTTCACTGCGCCTTGCACGCTAATGACAACCAAACACTCTACCAACTCCCTACAAGTAATCAATTAGAACTTCCCTTCCACATCTGGAAGTTCACTACCCTGATCTCTTCAGGTTCTTCCGGTTTTACTACCAGGATCCTCTGCAGCTCTTCCAGGATGCTACACCATGAAGTTTCCTCGAGCAGCTATGGTGCTTCACCACTTCTACATAAGCACGTGATACTCCTCTTCACTGCTTCTCCTCACAGCTCGAGGTCTTCCCTCCACTACCTTGGAGTCTCATCAACTACTCCCTCTGCTGGCTTCGAAGTTCTCAGCAACTTCTTCCCCAAAGACAAACCTGCAACCCATTGACACCAATAAAAACGTTTCCCTTAAACACATAAACAAAAATAACCACACAACATGTTTGCCTCCACATCTATCTGCTCTCTACATACTGTGAGAGTGGACTCCCCCGTTTGGGCTGGTCCATGCTCCGCCTTGCCCGGCGTCCTCTTATTTAGGCTTCCTGCCTTACCAAAACATGTCTAGCTTATCAATAAACATTCACTACTGTCGCTGGGCACACGACCAACTACAAGTAATCACTATAAACTGGCTTAAATCGTGCTTACCACAGATTGTCTAGTCGAGGGCGTTCTCCCTCTGAAGACGTCTCCCACAGCCCACGAAAATGTCTCTGGGCGGCTCAACCAACTTTCCCTGCCGTCCAGGACTTGAGACCACAACGTTCCCAGCTCGATTCCACAGCTGGAACGTCTGCACACTTCTCTTCTCTTGGAGATTTATCACTAGGGTTCCTTTCTGACAGGAGCTCACACAGAGCGCAGCTTCCCCTCGCAATGTCTGGTACTCAAGTGACTTAAGCTCCTCTCTAAGCGAGCCTCACACCTCCAGCAATTATCCACATCTCATAACCAGTCACTTATCTAATTTCTTATTCACTGCCCATAATCTCAAATTGTTTATCGAATCCAACCAGCTATTTTACATCTGTATCTTCACCTCTATATTTCCTAGACCTTCTAGTCAGGTCAGGCCTGCTCTCAAGGGGGAGACTCGTTTCTCTGCAGGCTGGAATCATAATACTCCTTCAGGGCATATAATTCTGTTTGCAATGTTGAGCACCCACTGTTCATGCTCCATAAGCTTCATGGTTGGTAGTGTAAACTGCTGCCCCAGCAGAACCTTTTTCTTGATCAACTGATCCGTCTGTGAAGATGTGAGTCGTTGTGGGTCTAGAGATAGTTTCCATTTGTTGTTCTATTTCTTTCTTGAGCTCTGCGGGTCACATGCTGATTTTTTAACTGGTAATCTTTCAATGATTATCTTTAGATTCGATTTCCCATGGAGGAGGCTGTCGAAAGTGTTGATATGGTCTATCTTCCCCTTTGTTTTTATGGTCCATTTCAGGTCCATTTTCTTTAAATCTTGACCCACATTATCCACCATGAGCTTGTTCTATACTGTAGGTTTTTCTGAAATGATCTCTGTATGCTGTCTTTGATTGACAGTCTGGCGGTTGTTCCAGTAAGTTTTCCTATTGGTAGCTATCCTTTGTTTCATCCTGTTTTCTAATGCTTGTAAATTTGTTTCCATTCTAAGTTCTCTCTACGCGTCCATATAGGTGCTCCTAGCATTGTTCTCAGAGCATCATTTTGAGGCACTTCCAGTTTCTCCACTGATTATCACTGAGGGATTTAAGAGCAGGAGCAGCATAGTCGATGATTGACCTAACTGCTTGAACGTAGTACATTTTGAGTACTGGTAGAGATTCACCTCTCTAAGACTGGTCAGGGAGCGCAAAGCTGAGTTTCTGGCTTTACAGCGTTGCCGAAG
>WNGS01034479.1:0-14040 GCA_020271785.1 Procambarus virginalis | reverse complement strand
TGTATACAAACGATAACAGCACCACCAGCGCTCCTGAAATAGCTACAACCACCAATCAACGACACCTAAGCCTACCTAAGGCTGCGAGGCGAAAGGCAAAAACACCCACTAGGAGGTTACGGACTACTCAGACGAGGAAATCATAGTAGGAGCTCCAGCGCCGCATCACAAATACGACACATACACGGTTCAAGACTTCCTCATGGAGACCACGTCACCAAACTCCACGACCGCACTCTCAGCCAAAGTCGCAGGAAAAGAAAAAACGGAAAGCCCAGAGGTCCACACTAACCACACCAGCTCCATAACTGGTATAGCCAGCCCTCCAGGCTGAAAACCAGCATGAAGACCCCCATCCATCGCCAGATCTCTAGTATCAGCTACTAGTACAAATAATGGCTCCAAAGAGCCTCCACTTACGGGCTCACCATAGCCCGTGCTACTGCAACTTATTGTTCTGAGTAGCGAATCTTAAACAACAAACAACGTAAAATCTATTCACTTGAGAATGAACCATGGAGGTTCGAAACGATGTGCAAATTGTATAAATAAGTGTGATACATTCTATAGTAATTCACCTCTTTTCTTCACCCTGAAATTACGAAAATGAGTTTTGGAGAACTCCTATTTCAGCTAAGCCCTGATGCTAAGAAAATAGTTAGAGGGATAGAAGCCTTAAATCAGAAGATAGTAAATACAGAATATGCGGTCATATTCAATGAGACATGTTTAAAAGAAACCTGCTGCCAGTATACACCAATATATATATATATATATATATATATATATATATATATATATATATATATATATATATATATATGTCGTACCTAGTAGCCAGAACGCACTTCTCAGCCTACCTACTATGCAAGGCCCGATTTGCCTAATAAGCCAAGTTTTCCTGAATTAATATATTTTCTCTATTTTTTTTCTTAGAAATGATAAAGCTACCCATTTCATTATGAATGAGGTCAATTTTTTTTTATTGGAGTTAAAATTAAGTAGATATATGACCGAACCTAACCAACCCTACCTACCTAACCTAACCTATCTTTATAGTTAGGTTAGGTTAGGTACCCGAAAAAGTTAGGTTAGGTTAGGTAGGTTAGGTGTCGAAAAACAATAATTCATGCACGTCTGCTAGCGCAGCTGCTGAGATGTGATGGTAGGAGTGTTGGGAGCTGGAGAAGGAATTTCCTCTGTTTGTGTCGGCCGGGTCATGGGCGGTTCTGCAGTCGGTGTTGAAGTTGACCGCACGGTCGTCCTGGTGGTAGTCTTCCGGAGTGGTAGAGGAGGCAGTGAGATTTACGCTAGTGGCTGTGATGGGGCCAGGCCATTGTCTATGTATAATGCGTTCAGTTCACTAACAAGCGCTGGTTGTCAGGTCCTGCAAGCCTTTCTGCTAGTTTAAGAAGACCAGGGATAATCCCTGCACGTGATGCAGGGGGTGTGAAGGAGCCTGTGGGACCTTGGTCTCCAATGAGAAGGCTGTGTCGCCTGCTCGGAGGAGCCACATGTTGGTAAGACCGGAAAGTCTTCTGGTCGATTAGAGAGAGCTAAGGTGGTGGGTTGAACGCTTGGGGCTCTGGTCGAGGAGGTAGAAGGGTTGTTTCTCTTGGCTTCAACCTGGGCCTTGATGCTTTCCTGTCTGCGGGGGCAGCGGTAGGAAATTGCGGGGTGTTGCCAGCACAGAGCAAGCAGCGATGGACTGTTGCCTTGCATATGGAGTAGTGATGGTCCAGTGCGCACAGGCTACACCTCTGGACAGGGTGCTGACATTTGTTGGTCGGGTGGGAAAGCTCGTAGCACTTAAAGCACTGCTGGATCTCATGGTATCGTTCCTTTTTATTTGGTGGGGTGGTATTTTTAGGCCGAAGCAGTAGAATCCTTGTGTGGCAGCCTGGGTGGCCGCAGCTGTGGTGGTGAACGTAATCTTCATTGATGCTTTGTCGGTGTTGCAGAACTCTAGGTTGAATACCGACAGGTTTGGATTTTCGTCCTCGATATTGACCATGATATGATGTTGAGGTCGACAGCAATCCACTGGCTGGTCCTGCTGGAAAAAAACAGTTCTTCCGGCCAGGAACTGACGTGGGAAGTGAGAATGTAGGTGGTGCTCTTTGCGAAGAATGGCATCGTTAGTGAGGAGTTTTCTAGCTCCTCTTCACATGAAAAGAAGAGCACGATATTTTCACCTTTCTGACCCTGCAGAAAGTCACCCTGTAGCCATGGAGGGAAGGTAAACAGGTCGTATGGAATTACACCTGTGCATCTACTTGGCTGATACCTATTTACATTACAGCTCAGCAGAGGGAGGTAGGGCAGCCACCTTCAGGGAGACCCAGAAAATCAACAAGTACAGACCTAGAACGTTGTTACAGGTTCGTGCGATAGGCTCTGAGACTCTGGGCGCCTGGGGTAAATGTGCACTCAAGTTTTTAAAGGAGGTTGGTGAGGAACTCATTGGGAAAACTAGAGACCCACGAGCAGCCAGTTTCCTGTTCCAGCGCCTCAGTGTCGCACTTCAGAGGGGAAGTGCGTGCTGTATCCTGGTCCGCACCCAACCTCCGAGGAGCTGGACGAGGTCTTCGAACGCTGATTGTTTAATTGTTATGTATTTGTGTGTGTTCTCTGTAACCTGTAGCATTGCAATGAAATAAACAAAATAAAACAAAACATACAAAAATAATAGGGGTGGTAGGAGAGGAAAAGAATAAAGTATTCAGTTAGAATCCACAAGATCTTCTCTGAATGCTCTTTGTTTCTTCTTCGAGGATATGGGTCCCTGCAATTGCACCAGAGGTGGTACCCTAATATATATATATATATATATATATATATATATATATATATATATATTATATATATATATTATATATATATATATATATATATATGTCGTACCTAGTAGCCAGAACGCACTTCTCAGCCTACTATGCAAGGCCCGATTTGCCTAATAAGCAAGTTTTCATGAATTAATTGTTTTTCGACCACCTAACCTACCTAACCTAACCTAACTTTTTCGGCTACCTAACTTAACCTAACCTATAAAGATAGATTAGGTTAGTTAGGTAGGGTTGGTTAGGTTCGGTCATATATCTACGTTAATTTTAACTCCATTAAAAAAAATTGACCTCATACATAATGAAATGGTAGCTTTATCATTTCATAAGAAAAAAATTAGAGAAAATATATTAATTCATTAAAACTTGGCTTATTAGGCAAATCGGGCCTTGCATAGTAGGCTGAGAAGTGCGTTCTGGCTACTAGGTACGACATATATATAAATATTATATAATATTATATATATAATATATATATATATATATATTATATATATAATTATATATATATATATATATATATATATATATATGCACAGACTTGCTTATAACCACAAGTTTGAAGTATATAACCTTTTAGACACTCAATCCATCAATCTTTTGTTGCCAACATTATTGCATTATCAACTTTCCATTTATCAATATTGGAATTAATAGTCCCAACAGGTCGAAGGGTTTGCTGACTTGTGATAGTAATTTTTTCATTGTTAGGTTGGTGGTATCTGGCTCCATCGATTTGATTGTCACTGATCTGCAGTCGTGTCCCATTCGACGCCTAGTACCTTTGTCTTCTGGGGTACTTTGTAATCGGGAAACTCTTTTTAATCAGTTGATTTAATTTGGCATTGTTGGAGACCCACGACTGGAGAGGCATATTTGCTTCCAATAATTCTCGATTGGCCTCTTCATATATGTTCAGCAGTTTACTTTCACTGCTGGTTATTCCTTGGAAATTGTCCACATACAGGTTGTTGCTAACTTCAATTTTATTTGGGCTATTAGACTTCTTCAAGTGCGTGTCTAAGGTAGCTTGAAGAAGAAATGGAAGAGAAGTGGCAACAAACAAAACAGACGCGAACCTGTAAGTGATTAATTTACTGTTTGGATCGTTAGGATCCTTGATCCATAGGAACTTGGTGTAGTTATGGTCTTCTTCTTGGAGACCTACCCTAAAGAAGGCCTTGCTGATGTCTGCGTGTATGTATAACTCCCAATGCGGAGCTTTAACAGCACGTTCTATAGTCTTTGTGTAATTTAAGGAAACACTATTCTGCCTAGTCTTAGCACTGCAGTTGAATACTATCCTTATTGGGGTAGTAGCTGAATTTTTCAGTACTGGGTGGTGCGGCAGGTAGAGCCCTTCCTTTGGGTCATCATTTGTTACAACCTCGATAAATTTGTCATCGGGTTGTTTCTGTATAATTTCATGGTACAATTTCAAGTTCTCAGGATGTCTTTGTAAGCGCATCACCTGTGACCTTAATTGGTTTTGTGCCATGAAATGGTTGATGGGTAGCTGAGGGTGATTCAGCTTCCATGGTAACCTGACCCAGACTTAATTATCTCTGTAGACAACTGAGTCCAGGTATTGTTTGTAAGTCAAGTCATTATCCGGACTAGGTTGTTCAGGAACAATGCCGAGAGTTACTAAATCCCATAATTTATGTACAGGGGGATCAAGCTCATCCTCGGACATATCTCTGAATTGTAGTTGTGACTGCTCTCCTAGTCATGCAACCAGAAATCGAGCGGAAATTGAAACACTTATATGAAACTGAAGAAAGGTAGTTAGAACAGAAAGCAATTCAGGAAATAAAGAAAAATCCAAAATATTTCTTCTCATATGCGAAATTAAAAGCAAAAACCACTGCCAGTATTGGACCTATTCGTACAAGTGAAGGTTCATACACGGAGGATGACAAAGAAATTAGTGAAATCCTAAAAAAGCAGTATGAGGACATGTTTAGCACTCCAATAAACAACATGAAAGTGGAAGATCCAGATAATTTCTTTATGCGGGATATTCAAACCCCTGTAAATATAACTGATATCAACACGAGCGCACTAAATTTTGAAAGAGAAATTGAAAACATGCCCATGCACTCGGCCCAGGTCCTGACTCATGGAATTCAATATTTATAAAGAAATGCAAAGTGCCGGTAGCACAGGCACTCAGTATAGTGTGGAGGAAGAGCTTGGACACGGGGGAGATACCAGATGCACTTAAAGTAGCAGACATAGCCCCTCTACACAAGGGAGGGAGCAAAGCATTGGCAAAGAATTATAGACCAGTTGCACTAACATCGCACATCATAAAAGTATTTGAGAGAGTGATTAGGAGTCAGGTCACCAATTTCATGGAGACCAATGACCTTCACAACCCAGGCCAACATGGATTTCGAGCGGGAAGATCGTGCCTCTCACAGCTACTTGAGCACTACGACAAAGTCACTGAGGCATTAGAAGAAAAACAGAATGCTGATGTGATATACACGGACTTCGCAAAGGCTTTCGATAAATGTGACCATGGCGTGATAGCACACAAAATGAAGTCAATGGGAATAACCGGTAAAGTAGGACGCTGGATACTCAGTTTTCTGTCAAACAGGACTCAGCGAGTAACGGTCAACCATATAAAATCTAGTCCAAGTGCAGTTAAAAGCTCTGTACCTCAGGGTACAGTCCTTGCACCGCTGCTTTTCCTTATTCTCATATCAGATATAGACAAAAATACAAGTCACAGCTTCGTATCATCCTTTGCAGACGACACAAAAATCAGTATGAAAATTACCTCGGCTGAAGACATTGAAAAACTTCAAGCTGATATTAATAAAGTTTTCGACTGGGCATCAGAAAATAACATGATTTTAACAGTGATAAATTCCAGGTACTCAGGTACGGTAAAAATGAGGACCTTAAACATAATACAGAGTACAAAACACAATCAAATGTACCCATAGTAGGAAAACAGCATGTAAAGGATTTGGGAATAATAATGTCTGACGACCTAACGTTTAAGGAGCATAACCAAGCAAATATTGCGACAGCCAGAAAAATGATAGGATGGATTACGAGAACTTTCAAATCCAGGGATCCCATCACAATGGTTGTACTCTTCAAGTCACTTGTGTTGTCCCGTCTTGAGTACTGCTCAGTACTCACTTCCCCCTTCAGAGCAGGAGAGATTGCTGAAATAGAGGGAATACAGAGAACATATACGGCACGCATAGACGAGATAAAGCACCTAAATTATTGGGATCGTCTCAAAGCTCTCCAAATGTACTCACTAGAAAGAAGACGAGAGAGATATCAAATAATATACACATGGAAGATACTGGAGGGGCCAAGTACCAAATCTGCACAGTAAAATAACGACGTACTGGAGTGAACGATATGGAAGAAAATGCAGAATAGAACAGTGAAGAGCAGAGGTGCCATAGGCACAATCAGAGAACACTGTATAAACATCAGAGGTCCGCGGTTGTTCAACGTCCTCCCAGCAAGCATAAGAAATATTGCCGGAACAACCGTGGACATCTTCAAGAGGAAACTAGATTTATTCCTCCAAGGAGTGCCGGACCAACCGGGCTGTGGTGGGTATGTGGGCCTGCGGGCCGCTCCAAGCAACAGCCTAGTGGACCAAACTCTCACAAGTCAAGCCTGGCCTCGGGCCGGGCTTGGGGAGTAGAAGAACTCCCAGAACCCCATCAACCAGGTATCAACCAGGTTAACCATCACTGGGTTGGCTTGGTTTTGGTCTACAGGTATGGGTTGCTTCAGCCGTAACACTGGTCCTGTTAGCAAATAACCACCATCAGACGTTTATAGGTTCATTCTCTGTTTTTCATATTTTCCTTTGATAAACTTATGGTAGACATCTGAACCCATAAGGATTCCAATATTGGAGAGGTTGTCAAATGTGATTTTGTCAGCCAACTTGATTCCCTTTTCTTCCAGGAATTTGGCTGTTGTCCCTAGACCATAAACATACAGGTCTGAGGGGAATTTGTCTACAACAAGAGCCTGTATCGTTTGGACATAACCGCCTAAACGTACTGTAGGTTGTACCACCTTGAAGATTCGGACTCTCGAGTTAGTCAGGAATCCTGCTATGTCTATTTTTGTCTCTCTTACAGACTTGAGTTTCAAGGCATCTACTAACTCTTGTGAGATAAAAGTCATTTGAGATCCTTGGTCAAATAATCCACGTATGGTGACCTTGGACCCTTCGATTTTAAGGATTAATTAGGCAGTGGGCAAAGCTGATTTATGATCAGACTTTGTTGATAACACACTTACATCTGGAAGTACTTTACAGAGCTGTACTGAAATGGAAGTTCCTGCCTCCACCTGTGGTTTGGGAGACTGTACTTGAGTCCCCACACAGTGCTGTATGGTGTTGACCCTTATTGCACCTATTGCAGGTGCGCATTTGAGTTGCACAGGTGTCGGGGGTTATGTGACCTTAGACACCAGGTGCATTTACGTAACTCCTTAAGTCGTTTTACACATTACATCACATGATCAGGGTAAGTTTTGCAGTTGTACATGGAATGTTCTTCACAGATCAGACATAGCCTCCAGACGTTAACAGCACCTTGGGGAGTCACCATTTTGGGTGACACATTAACTGTAGGTTTGGAGGGACCCACTGCGTATGTGCCCACACTGGTTTGCTTCCATCTTGGTGTGATGATAGCTTGGTTAGATTTATTTGGTGTACTGTTTGTACTCTGTTGTTTACTATGAGCGGTTAATGAAGGTTTAGATGTTGATTTACCATCTGTGTTGTCTCTTTGTCGTTCTAAGACAGAGCATAAACCTTCTGTAATCTCCTTTACTGTCAGAGAAGATTTGTTATGTAAAACATACAACTTATCCAGTATTTCAATGGGTAATTTGCTTTTCATAAGAAATTTGATTAACCAATCCGATTCATCTAGATTTACTTTATTGTTAAGTGCTTTGAGTAAGGACTCAAGCTCCAATCTAAAGGCTTGGAGTGAGTCAGTGGATCCATCTGGTGTGGGTATATCCACCATTTTTTGACTTAAAAGTCTGATAGCTCGTTCTGGTTTAGCATAATTTTCCTTAAGGAGCTGTACTGCCCTATCATAGCCGTCATTTGACAATGTTAAATTACAGACCACCTCTAACGCTTCACCCTTTAATTCATCCTGCAAAAATGTAAATTTAGTTGTCTTAGCAATATTAGCATTAGAATCCACCGAATCCACAATTTTTTCCATAAGTTATCCCAATTTTCGTCCTCTGTTCCAGAGAAAGTTGGTAAACTAAGTGATGGTAGGTTGACTTCTAGTTGTGTCGGGTTTTGGGAAGCTGTGGCTACAGTGTTTGTTGTTGCCTTGCAATGTATTACTTCATTGACAAAGTGTTATAAATTGATTTGAATGGCATCTTCATAATCTACATGTTCTTGTACGACAGTCTCCATTGTTGCTTCATCAATCGTAGTGTCACTAAGAACATCCTGATATTTCTGTATTTGGCTTCTTACTTGTTCAAATTTGTTCTCTGCAACTTTATGATAGCACACCAGCTCTAAATGATTAACCGGAGTTTGTTTACATATATCCTTGCATTTATTGACCTGTCTGGTTAAATGGCCTTTCATACCTGCGAGGGTCACTTTTACTCTTCCTGCAATAGACATGATGGCCGTATTTGCTAGCCGTGCTGCAGTTGTAGGAAGGCCAAGCCTTGTTGGGCTTGGATTTGGACTGTTTCTAGAGCTTGAGCTACTAGAGCTTGAACTAGAGCTGCTTATCATTTAAATACACATTATATAATCATACACACTATAATATGAGTGGTTACCTTTATTACGTGCTTGTAGGTAGGATGCATATGTCCCTTCCGTACAACTAACCAAAACCTGAAGAGTGCTTGTACTTTGATCATGAGATCACCCTGTATGCTTCCTGCTCTTGGAGAAGGGCTCAGCATCACACATTTAGGGGATGCGGCTCCAACACTGGCCTTGTTGTCACATGCACACACCCAATTCGACCCGCTGTGACTCCCCACGCTCTCTTTGTTTAGTACTAGCAGTACCCGGCCACGCATTGCTGTGGCTCAGCAACGCATGTGCATTGCTGAGCTACAGCAACCTTCCCTGTCCCCCAGTCTTCCCCACTATTCCCCCCTCATCTGTCTCCTCGGCCTACCAACCATTCCCCACTCCACCATCCCCTCCTCCTACCCACCATGCCCCACTCCCCTGTCCCTTTGTCCTCCCCACCATTCTCCATTCCCCCATCCTCTCATCCCCACCACCCCAAACTCCCCCCGTCCCCTCGTCCTTCCCCAGGATTACCCCCCTCCCTTGTCCCCACGTCCTCCCCACCATCTCTCACTTCCGTCCCCTCATCATCCCCACCATTCCCCACTCCCTCATCCGATGCCTTCCCAAATGGTCTGATGTTCCCATAAAAAATTGGGAACATCAAGTGATCTGATGTTCCCATCACTGAAATATAAGAAAAACTGTTAAAAAATGAAATGAAAATATGAAAAAAATAAAAAAATAAACTATACTCATGAAATGAACGGTATGGTAAACAACATAGCTTACTTCCAATGCAATTCACACAAAATAATTAAATCAAAATGAAAATAAATAAAAATCTATGAAAATTCAATTTATTAATGCAATCAGAAACATTGAAATGGAATTGTAACATATTTAGTATAGCATGTGTGTTGCTCTTACTTGCAACAGATGGCGCTGTTTTTCAAGAAAAGCATAGTTTTACCTGTCACAGGTGTGGCATCTATACTTATACTTACAAAATGAACAGTATAGTAAACAATACAGCTCAATTCCAACACAATGGCACAGAAAATAATTAAATAAAAATCAAATAAATCGAAATTTATGAAAATAAAATTTATCAATGCAATCACAAACATTGAATGGAATTTGTGTCAATATTTAGTATAGCATGCATGTTGCTATTATGTGCAACAGATGGCACTGTTTTTCAAAAACTCATGTTTTTACCTGTCACAGGGGTGGCATCTACAAAGTATGTATATAAAAAGATGCGCCTATTCGAATGCTACATTGTGACAAAACTTCAAAGCAATTGGTAAAGAACTTTCGGAGATTACAGAGTGTGTTGCTCTTACGTCCAACAGATGGCGCTGTTTTGGAAAAAATATGTTTTTTTCCTGTTACAGGTGAGCCATGTATATAGTAGATACATAAAAAGATGCACCTATTCGAATTCAACGTTGTGTCAAAATTTCAAAGCAATCGGTAAAGAGGTTTCAGAGATTTCCCTCACATGAAAAACACATGAAAAACACAGTTTTTCAGAAAAAGCATGTTTTTTACCGTCACAGACGTGACATCTATATAGTATGTATATAAAAACCTGCTCGGATGTGAATGGAACGTTGTGTGAAAATTAAGTAATCGGTGAAAAACTTTCGGAGATTAGCGGTTATGCACAAACGAACTTTTCCATTTTTATTTATATAGATGACCTCCTTAATCCCTCTTTCTTTGAATTATAATTTTGTACCACCCTGTCCACAGCTGTGGTTCTTTCTCTCTCTCTCTCTCTCTCTCTATCTCTTCTACTTTCTGGGAAGCCTCACTTGGACTAGGGCAAACACTGGCAAACTTTATACATATACTTAGACAGTGAACATATACAACATACATACAAGATACAATAATGTGACTCCAATACTCTATGCTATTATAGTCAGGTTGCATCCAATCCCATCAGGACTCTATCAGCTGCTTATATCAAGTGGTTGCCCAACTCCCGGCTCGCCACTTATGCTACCAACCTCACCTAGTGGGCTAAATATGGCACTATCAGCCCTAGAATATATATAAATAAATGTACACAAGAAATCCAGCCTATGGCTGCAACAACATTAACATCAGTATAAATATTCCTTGATACAAACGTCCAATCACTCACCTCCCACTGCGTCATGCACGCTAGTGACACTCAAACACTCTATCAACCCTCTATAAGTAATCAATAAGAATCTCCTCTCTACATCCAGAGGTTCACTACCCTGAACACTTTAGGTTCTCACAGAATTGTCTACCAGGGTCTTCCACAGCTTTTCTGGCTGCTACACCATGAAGTCTTCCTTAAACAGCAATGGTACTTCACCACTGGTACCACAGAGGCACGTGAAACTCTACTCCACTGTTTTTCCTCTCACAACTTGGTCCTACTCCTCCTATGGAGCTGCTCTTCCATAGATTTAAATAATTCAATGATACATTATTATTAACTCAATGATAGAATTAATTCAAAGATAAAGTCAACGTTGATATCAAATCAGCTATCAGGATAGATAAAAACAGTTCCCGTAGCAGTAGGAGAATGCTCATCAAACTTGCAAATCCCGCTGTTAAATTTGACCTCATACAATCAGCTGCAAAGCAAAAAACCAACCTCTACGTAAATGAGTGCCTTACAAAGCAGCGTGGATCCCTCCTCTTCAGGCTGCGTAAAATTTGCAAATTAAACCCTGGTCTTATCAAGCAGTGCTACACTAGGAATGGAACGATCATTGTAAAGAAGGAAAGTGCAGGAAAAAGATACGAAATAAAGTGTGACCAACAACTACTGGCCTTCTTTAATGATTGTGGTATATCTGAAAACCTGAACCCGCCCAATGCCAATACTGAAAATAACTCTTGAGTGTTAGAGCCTAACCTAACTTAATCTAACCTTGTCCAAGGCGCTGTCTCTGCCTTGCCGTTTAACTAATGTTTTCTCATCCATATTAGTTCCTAAGTAATCAGTCACGTCTCCATGCACTTACTTAAGCATCTATCTCAGTATCATTGTAAAATTTTACTCTTAAATCTAATCTTACCCTGTTCTTTTTAAATTTTAATTTTAATTAAACTTTGATTTATGTCAGCTAATAAAATTAATTATTGAGCTCATTTTGTTTTCTTAAGATCATACTAATTATAGGTTCAAAACTAAGCTATATAAAATTAATTATCTTTAAGATTATTTTACTTTACGATTATCATTTGTCTCATTATTTTTTGTTATATATTAATCTTGACAGTCCCTACTGATTTTTTGTTTTCTCCCCCTAACTTCTGTATCGTTCCTGGGTATCTACGGTGATCTTTATTATACTTCTAATTGCTCCTATTTTTTGTGTACTTGCATTTATTGTTGTATTTTTCTATAATAATTCTCTAATTACAACAGATTTAGTATTAATGTACGCATCTACCTCAGTGTTATAGTAAAATTTTACTCATTAATAAATCTTACCCTATTATTTTTAAAATTTTAAATTTTATTGTAATTTGATTTATACATTATTTATTGTAATTAATTATTGAGCTCATTTTGTTTTCTCAAGTTCATACTAGCAATATATTGCAAAGATACATTCATCTTCAATAGTGTCATTAGTGATAGAGACGACTATTGTGAATATACCTTTGCCAAGTTCTCCAGTAAATCCCTTAAATCCTCCTTGACTACCGGTGCCATCTATAGATTTCCCAATACCAACATATATCTTCATTCTCAGATAACGTAAGGAATCTTATCAAAAATAACACTCTCAACAAAAATCACATTATTCTAGGAGGTGATTTCAATATTGACCTGGGTCTACAAAATAACCCGCTAGTTGACTATTTCCGTAACAGCATGTACTCCTGTAGGCTAATCCCCACAATCACAAGCCCACCCGAGTCACTCAAACATCTGCCACTACCTTGGATCACTTATGGACTATATAACAGCTTCCCTTACATCTGGTAAATCTATGACAGAACAATTGACCGCTATCCTACCTTCTTCATAGTAAACATGGACACAATACCACCAGAAAGCAAGAAACTCTCATTCAGGCTACACAGGGAATCAGCTTTAGGCAATCTCTCAAATGCACTTCACAATATTAACTGGGAATCTGAATTCAATGATACACAGGATATAAACATCAACTAACCTCTTTCTCTCCAAACTCTAAGCCTCTACAGCACTCACTGTCCCCTCCTTACCAAACAAGTAACTGACAAAAAAATAACACAATCCGTGGCTCACAAGTGGCATATTCAATCAATCAACAAAAACATGAATATGAAAAGAAATTTAGGAATGGCCTAGTTACAAAGGAAGTAGTTAAAAGGTACTCATCAGTGCTTACCAGTATCATAAAAAGCTAAACTTTCATATTATGAGACTAGATTCAAAGAAGCAAAAGGCAACATGAAAAGCACGTGGAAAACAATCTCTAATATCCTTGAACTAAACAACACTCCCACACCAGATAACACTCTCTAAGGATGGCTTTACACCTTCAACTGATTTAGAAATGGCGAATGATTTAATAGCTTCTTTTCATCGGTTGGTGCTAACCTCGCCAGTAAAATCCCACAGACCCAGTCACATATCAACCATATCTCTCAGGCAGCTATCCAAACTCTCTTCTCCTTCCACCAGTCAGCAGACAGATGTTGTGTCCATACACTCCTAAAAACTAAGGCTGGGAACATCAGTGAAATCCCATCTATTGTATACAAGAGCGCCTCCATGCCCTTGCACCACCCATAGCTCTGCTGTTCAACAAATCCCTAGAGTGTCATACCTTCCCTGATATCCTTAACAAAGCAAGAGTAACGCCAGTTCATAAAGGAGCATCCGGCAGACATAACACAATTATAGACCAATATCAAATCTACCCATACTATCAAAATATTTGAAAAAATTATCTACAAACAGCTCCACTCCTACCTCGTAAAATTCGACATACTCAGCCCTGTCAGTTTGGCTTCCGCTCCCAAAAGAGTACCAACGATGCAATTATTATCTCTTGATGTATTTACTCAGCCCTTGACAAAAATGAGTTTCCGATTGGACTCTTCATTGACCTGAGAAAGGCCTTTGATACTGTAATCACAACTACCACTTACGTAAACTCCATCATTATGGAATCCGAGGCCATGCCTGGACTATATCCAATCCTATCTTCGTGATAGACACCAAAGTGTAGCCATCAATGATATATAACCTCTCCCACTCTACCAATAACCGTTGGAGTGCCACAGGGCAGCATCTTGGACCTCTCCTATTTCTTATATACATCAATGATCTGCCTAATGTCACCAACATTCTGAAACCTATATTGTTGCTGATGATACTACCCTCATTTATTCAAC
>WNGS01034465.1:12500-17602 GCA_020271785.1 Procambarus virginalis | reverse complement strand
TCTCCCTCCCTGTGTGTGTGTGTGTGTGTGTGTGTGTGTGTGTGTGTTGTGTGTGTGTGTGTTGTGTGTGTGTGTGTGTGTGTGTGTGTAGTGTGTGTGTACATTACCTACCTGTTGGTGCTTGCGGGGGTGAGCTTTGGCTCTTTGGTGTGTGTGTGTGTGTGTGTGTTGTGTGTGTGTGGTGTGTGTGTGTGTGTGTGTGTGTGTGTGTGTGTGTGTGTGGTGTCGTGTGTGTGTGTGTTTACCTCAACTGTGCTTCTAGGGTCGAGAGCCAGCTCCTGAGTCCCCTACTCTAATGACACTAAAGATTATCTCTTTCTATCTGCTCTTCATCTTATCCTTCGTGAGTAAACCAACTCAGAGGTCAACACAACCGCTGTAGACCAAGAAAGAGTGACACAAACCAGGTAAACCAAGCAAAGGGGGTAGTACCTCTCCCCCCCTACCCCCCCCCTAGCATAGAGTATACACCGTCACCATTGGCTACTAATCATGCTAGAGACCTGGCCATCTGATTGGCCATGACCCTACTCGTTAATCCAATTAAATCCTGGAAGTGAAAGAAGCTGATTAGTTCCACCCCATTTCAGTTCCCCTCCCTCTCTTCCTCCCCCTCCTCTTCCGCATTCCCCCTCTTCTCGCCCTTCTCCTCTCCCCTCCCACCACCTCCTGCCCTTGTAGCTCAACCCTCATTGAAATAAGCAACATGAACACGGGAATGTTTTTCAATATTGCAGATCCCAGGGGAGTAGACTGTTTATATATGTATATCTAGATATATATATATAGATATATATATAGTAATATATATATATATAGTGAATCTTGCTGATTAAATAGACCTGTCTGTTTTGGTTATCTGTTAGTGATAACTAGTCTCTCTCTCTCTAATCGTCTCTCTCTCTCTCTCTCTCTCTCTCTCTCTCTCTCTCTCTCTCTCTCTCTCTCTCTCCTCTCTCTCGTTCGAGTAGTATGAATGTAATTTCCACAGTAATTTATGATTATACATGAAATTTATTCATGACGCACAAATGAATAAAAGCTATGAACAATGGTTTAGCTTGCTTGTAGTCGTGTGTGCTCTCCTGAATGTGCTTCTAGAGAGAGCTCAAGCTCCTGGGACCCCGTTCTATGGTCGTCTCGTGTAAGGTTCCGAACTTATATCTTCCTCAAGCTTAGCTCTCGGTGTCCCAAGCTTAGCTGTGGACGCCGGAAGCTAAGTCGTCATTAAGATGTAAAGAAACTCTTTGCCAGTTTGTTCTCAAGATGACGGGGCTCTTGGATGGTACGGCACTAATATTGCTTTATGTGAAGCATTTCTGTCTCCTAGAGTCTGCAAGCTGCCGTCGAGAACGTTAATAGCATTACAAATCCGGATTTACAAGCTGCCGTCGAGAACGTCAACAACATTACAAATCCGGATTTACAAGCTGCCGTCGAGAACGTCAACAACATTACAATCCGGATTTACAAGCTGCCGTCGAAAGTCAACAACATTACAAATCCGATTTACAAGCTGCCGTCGAGAACGTCAACAACATTACAAATCCGATTTACAAGCTGCCGTCAAGACGTCAACAGCATTGCAAATCCAGATTTCCGAATTGTGGCCTTACACAGAACGTTGAAAAATTTCCCACAGTAACGCTGGATGTAAATCTGGATTGAGGATTATTGCGCTACAAGAACGCTTTTCTTATTTACTTCCGGATATCATCAAGAGGCGGATTGACAGCTTGGGAGATATTGGTCGATAAGAACGTCTTTCCGTCTTCTCCTGGCGTGGTATCCGAGATGAATCCGGAGGCGGCATTATTATGGTTCAAAACACTTCCTCTGAAAACTTCTTGATTGGGTTTAAATGTTTTTATTTGTTGATTTATTAATTTAATATATACATCATTGAGAAAATCAACTGAGGGCACTCGAACCAGCGATCAGGGTTAGCCCAGCACTGCACCTTACCCCTAACTTACCAGAGGACCCAAAACAGAAAACGGGACAGTACTTCACTTTCGAGATCCATTTCCATGTTCTAGTACGACCATTTTTGGCCTTGTGTGACGCCTACGAGCGAAATGGGTCGTTCTTTGTGAGAGGACAGGTTGAATCCTCGGCTGTTTATTCCCGTTCACCCAGCATTATTTGTGGCCCTGGATGTAAACCGCCTGGCTAGTCGTGCTCCAGGGGGGAAGGTACTAGGGTAAGTTCTCAGCCTAGTAACAGGAGTCAGAAAGAGTCTACTCCTGTACCGACCTGTGTACAAAAATTATTTATTCTTGACCATAACAGAGGAAGGTCTAACCTTGCGTAAAACCATGGCAAAAGGCGCCTTAGGTAGCACGTACGAGGGATCCGAATGTAATATTAGTCGATTCAGAAGCGTTCATGTTTTCTTAATGAAGACTAATCCTGAATCATTAATGTCGCCTTGCAAGAACGTTCAAAGCTGAGATATATAGCCCCGGTATAGTCACTTGGAAGCCAGATAGCACGCTGAACACGAATCCGGATCTAGTATTATTGCATATACGAACGCCAACACCCCCCTCCCCTACCCTCTTCTTCTGAGCTAGATAGAACACAGGAAACAACATTTAACACGAATCTGGATCTAGTATTATTGCATGTACGAACGCCAACTCCACCCCCAACTCTCTTCTTCTAAGCTAGATAGAACACAGGAAACAACATTTAACACGAATCCGGATCTAGTATTATTGCATGTACGAACGCCTCCCTCCGCCTTCGTGCTAAGCTGCTGCTGCTGCCGGGGATGCTATTTTATACCTGAAAACCCTCGTTTAATTAAGACTTGATGACCTGCCTCCCACACTCTCTCATCACCCGCCACTGTTTACATGTCTGCCGCAGAACCATAAGGAAAATGGTAATTATTTTTTACTGGCAGCGGGAGAGGGTGCCTGGGAGGTGATGGGGGGGGGTGAGATATGGGAGAGGGTCTATAGGTGAGGTAGGTATGGGGAGGGAGGAAGGGGGTGAGAGACGGGAGAAGAAGATATGGGAGAGAGGGATATATGGGTGGGATTCTGAATGTGTTGAGGTTGTGGGAAAGGATTGGGGAAGGGGGGAGTCTGGGGTCGGGGGTCTGGGGTCTGGAGTCGGGGGTCGGGGATCTGGGGTCGAGGGTCTGGGGTCGGGGGTCAGGGGTCTGGGGTGGGGAGTCGGGGGTCTGGGGTCGGGGGTCTGAGGTCAGGGGTCTGGGGTGGGGGGTCGAGGGTCTGGGGTCGGGGATCTGGGGTCGAGGGTCTGGGGTCTGGAGTCGGGGGTCTGGGGTGTGGGGACGAGGGTCTGGGGTCGGGGATCTGGGGTCTGGGATCGGGGGTCTGGGGTCTGTGGTCTGGGGTCTGGGATCTGGGGTCTGGGGTCTGGGGTCTGGGGTCTTGGGTCTGGGGTCTGGGGTCGGAGGTCAGGGGTCGGGGGTCGGGGGGGTGCTTGAAATATATATACCAAAAAGCAGTAAAGTGAAAAGGAAAAGTGACCTCAGAGATTTAGTTACTTCCCTAAAAAAAAAAAAAAACAGAAACACAATATTTCACACACTCGACCATAAAGAGCACAAATACCCCTGATAAATCCCCGTAGTAAATCTCTCCCCCAGGTAAATCCCCCAGTAAATATCTTGGTAGTGAGCTGAACATGTGTAATCCTTGGCTGAAATTGCCAAGGTGGATGACTGGATCTTAATTTTAGAGTGTCGGGAGACATGGAACTTTAGATATAAGAGGTCAGATTCGAGCCTCTGCAAGAGTATAGAGGATTAGAGCGCAAAGGGGCCCGGAAGATATATATATATATATATATATATATATATATATATATATATATATATATATATATATATATATATATATATATATATATTCTTGCTGGAGCTTTAAGACTGGGTTCGAGCTGGAGCCAAAGCCTTCTTAGGTTTCAACCCGGTTCAGGTCTTGGCGTATGAGTAGAACACTGGTCAAGCCTGGGCCTGGAGCTGGAGCCTGGAGCCGGAACCCGGACCCGGGACCACGGTGGCGCATAAACTGATAAAGTTGCGTTGTTGTTGTTGTTATAGATTCAGCTACTCGGAACAAGTTCCAAGTAGCACGGCCTATGGTGAGCCCGTAGTGGACTTACCTGGCACAGGAGCGGGGCAAGTAGCACGGGCTATGGTGAGCCCATAGTGGACTTACCTGGCACAGGAGCGGGGCAAGTAGCACGGGCTATGGTGAGCCCATAGTGGACTTACCTGGCACAGGAGCTGGGCAAGTAGCACGGGCTATGGTGAGCCCATAGTGGACTTACCTGGCACAGGAGCGGGGCAAGTAGCACGGGCTATGGTGAGCCCATAGTGGACTTACCTGGCACAGGAGCGGGGCAAGTAGCACGGGCTATGGTGAGCCCGTAGTGGACATACCTGGCACAGGAGCGGTGCCCTGCTGTGAAGTTACGTTTTACACGAAGTTTATCAGACAAGCCCCGGGATGGTCCAGGTCTCCAGGCCGGGACGTAAATGGTCAGAGGATCGGCGGAGGGATGGGAGGGAAGGGAGGGAAGGGATAGGAAGAGATAGGAAGGGACTGGTGAAGGCAGAGGAGGGAGGAATACTGCCTTGTCTATGGTGCCACAACTCCTGTAGTGACATCATATTCAAGTCTGAGCATGCTCGAGTTTTTATGGAAGATTGGGTGTTGCTATCACTCCTGTCATCGGCTATCCTGCTGCTATATCTTATGCAGGAATGTATCAAATCCTGCACATCATGGCCATTTCAAACGTCCAATCCTTCCATATCTTTAGCATCGCTCCCCATCCTCTGCTGGTCTCTCATTATGTATTCCTTAATTAATTCTCTTGTCATGGCTTGATAGTTTGGTTTCTGTAACTGCAATTACATCTGAATTCTCCTCCTATGTCTTATTTCTTCAGTTTTTTTTTTAATGCTTCTCCTCCCCACCCTTGCAAGATATGGATGGCTGCATTTAGCCTTCCCCAAACACTCAAGGTCTGACAAGTCATATTGTGACTCCTGAGCCTCAAATATTCCTTAAACCCTTCGCATCTTCCAGCATCACACACAAACTATATTGTGAAATAGA
>WNGS01034465.1:0-7500 GCA_020271785.1 Procambarus virginalis | reverse complement strand
CAAGGAAAGCTGCCCAACCGTTACCATCCTTCCCAAGACAGAACCCGGGGTGTCTTAATTGCGAGAGTCAAGAGCTTACACCACTGTACTACAAGACTAAAAAAAAATATATATATATATAGGAGGTTAGACAGTATCACTCACCCCTCTGTCCCCCCCCCCACTCTCCCCTCCCCCTCTCCCCCACTCTCCCCCACTCTCCCCTACTCTCCCCCACTCTCCCCTCTCCCCCACTCTCCCCCACTCTCCCCCACTCTCCCCCACTCTCCCCCACTCTCCCCCACTCTCCCCTCTCCCCAGCTGGCACTACTGTCCACCCTCCACCACCATTAAGCCCAGTGCCACCGTGGTAATGATGCGATCACCTGAGAGAGAGAGAGAGAGAGAGAGAGAGAGAGAGAGAGAGAGAGAGAGAGAGGGGGGGGGAGGGAGGGGGGAGGTAAGGATGAAGTCAATCAATACCTGGAGAGTCCACACAGGTGAGCCCAAGTAGACACTCTCTTACCTTGCTCAGGAACACGTACCTCTCATCTGGGTGTTGCTGGGGGCTCCTGGGGGTTGCTGGGGGCTCCTGGGTGTTGCTGGGAGCTTCTGGGTGTTGCTGGGGGCTCCTGGAGGTTGCTGGGGGCTCCTGGGTGTTGCTGGGGGCTCCTGGGTGTTGCTGGGGGCTCCTGGGTGTTGCTGGGGGCTCCTGGGTGTTGCTGGGAGGTCCTGGGTGTTGCTGGGGGCTCCTGTGTGTTGCTGGGAGGTCCTGGGTGTTGCTGGGGGCTCCTGGGTGTTGCTGGGGGCTCCTGGGGGTTCTGGGGGCTCCTGGGTGTTGCTGGGGGCTCCTGGGTGTTGCTGGGGGCTCCTGGGTGTTGCTGGGGGCTCCTGGGTGTTGCTGGGGGCTCCTGGGTGTTGCTGGGGGCTCCTGGGTGTTGCTGGGGGCTCCTGGGGGTTTCTGGGGGCTCCTGGGTGTTGCTGGGGGCTCCTGGGTGTTGCTGGGGGCTCCTGGGGTGTTGCTGGGGGCTCCTGGGTGTTGCTGGGGGCTCCTGGGTGTTGCTGGGGGCTCCTGGGTGTTGCTGGGGGCTCCTGGGTGTTGCTGGGAGCTTCTGGGTGTTGCTGGGGGCTCCTGGGTGGTGTTGCTGGGGGCTCCTGGGGGTTGCTGGGGGCTCCTGGGGGTTGCTGGGGGCTCCTGGGTGTTGCTGGGGGCTCCTGGGTGTTGCTGGGAGCTTCTGGGTGTTGCTGGGGGCTCCTGGGTGTTGCTGGGGGCTCCTGGGGGCTCCTGGGGGTTGCTGGGAGCTTCTGGGTGTTGCTGGGGGCTCCTGGGTGTTGCTGGGGCTCCTGGGTGTTGCTGGGGCTCCTGGGGGTTGCTGGGGGCTCCTGGGTGCTGCTGGGGGCTCCTGGGTGTTGCTGGGGGCTCCTGGGTGCTGCTGGGGGCTCCTGGGGGTTGCTGGGGGCTCCTGGGGGTTGCTGGGGCTCCTGGGTGTTGCTGGGGGCTCCTGGGTGCTGCTGGGGCTCCTGGGTGCTGCTGGGGGCTCCTGGGTGTTGCTGGGGGCTCCTGGGTGTTGCTGGGGGCTCCTGGGTGTTGCTGGGGGCTCCTGGATGTTGCTGGGGCTCCTGGGTGTTGCTGGGAGCTTCTGGGTGTTGCTGGGGGCTCCTGGGTGCTGCTGGGGGCTCCTGGGGGTTGCTGGGGGCTCCTGGGTGTTGCTGGGAGCTCCTGGGTGCTGCTGGGAGGTCCTGGGTGCTGCTGGGGGCTCCTGGGTGTTGCTGGGAGGTCCTGGGTGCTGCTGGGAGGTTTTGGGTGCTGCTGGGGGCTCCTGGGGGTTGCTGGGAGGTCCTGGGTGCTGCTGGGAGGTCCTGGGTGCTGCTGGGAGGCCCTGGGTGTTGCTGGGAGCTCCTGGGTGCTGCTGGGGGCTCCTGGGTGCTGCTGGGGGCTCCTAGGTGCTGCTGGGGGCTCCTGGGTGCTGCTGGGAGCTCCTAGGTGCTGCTGGGGGGCTCCTGGGTGCTGCTGGGAGCTCATAGGTGCTGCTGGGGGCTCCTGGGTGCTGCTGGGAGCTCCTAGGTGCTGCTGGGGGCTCCTGGGTGCTGCTGGGAGCTCCTAGGTGCTGCTGGGAGCTCCTGGGTGCTGCTGGGAGATAGAAATGAGTAAACACACACACACACACACACACACACACACACACACACACACACACACACACACACACACACACACACACTTGCCTGATGTAAACACACTCCTTGTCTCTCTCTCCTCTCCTATCTCTCTTATTTCCTCCTCTTCTATCTTCATTCTCTGTCCCCTGATCTTTTTCTGTCCATCCTCCCTTCACCCTCTTTCCATTTCACACTCGGTATAACGTCAGCCTTGCTTCGTGCATGGTCGGCGTTCGATTCCCCGATGTTCCATGTGATTGGAAATCGTTCCTTTACCCGTCCTCATATCCCAGCTTCTTGTCCTCATATCCCAGCTTCTTGTCCTCATATCCCGGCTTCTTGTCCTCATATCCCAGCTTCTTGTCCTCATATCCCAGCTTCTTGTCCTCATATCCCAGCTCCTTGTCCTCATATCCCAGCTCCTTGTCCTCATATCCCAGCTCCTTGTCCTCATACCCGAGCTCCTTGTCCTCATATCCGGCTCCTTGTCCTCATATCCCAGCTCCTTGCCCTCATATCCCAGCTTCTTGTCCTCATATCCCAGCTCCTTGCCCTCATATCCCAGCTTCTTGTCCTCATATCCCGGCTCCTTGTCCTCATATCCCAGCTCCTTGTCCTCATACCCCAGCTTCTTGTCCTCATATCCCAGCTCCTTGTCCTCATATCCCAGCTCCTTGTCCTCATATCCCAGCTTCTTGTCCTCATATCCCAGCTCCTTGTCCTCATACCCCAGCTCCTTGTCCTCATATCCCAGCTCCTTGTCCTCATATCCCAGCTTCTTGTCCTCATATCCCAGCTCCTTGTCCTCATATCCCAGCTTCTTGTCCTCATATCCCGGCTCCTTGTCCTCATATCCCGGCTCCTTGTCCTCATATCCCAGCTTCTTGTCCTCATACCCCAGCTCCTTGTCCTCATATCCCAACTTCTTGTCCTCATACCCCAGCTCCTTGTCCTCATACCCCAGCTTCTTGTCCTCATATCCCAGCTCCTTGTCCTCATCACCCTTTCAAGTGCTATATAATCACAGAAGCTAAGTGAATTTTCTCATTAATTACTTCGCCATCCTAATTTTCTCCTTTCTCCTTTTATCTTCTTCTCTCACAATCCCTCTGTTTTATCCTCATTTCCCCATCTCTTCCCCTTTCTCATTCTCCGCGTTCTGCCACTCTCTTCTTCGCTCTCTCTGTCTCTCTCTCTCTCTCTCTCTCTCGTTATTACTGCTGGTATCATTATTGCAATCTTTTGTATATTATTTGGGAAATATTACCAATAACCAGTTAAGTAGTTAGAATCTTGGAGAATTAGTAGTTTGAGTGGCTCATCTCTCAACTACCATTATCGTCTCGAGTGATTACAGAGCTTCATGATGAAAGTCAGCAATAGCCAAATTTCAGATCAATTAATATAACTCAAACGAGGGGTACAAACTCCGTAGAGTTTATCATAATTTTTTTAAATAAAATAAAAACTCAGGTATTAGTGTCCACGGGGGGGGGGGATAGGTGGGGGGAGGTGAGATTTAGCTCTTGGACCCCGCCTTGTTGACACGGGATAGTTTTAACTATTCATTTCATCGTTTAATTGCCGGATTTGGTCTTAAGATTGTGGAAGGTGGCTTCCACAACTTCTTCTTTTTTTCTTTGTCTGTTGTTTCTGTTGATATTGCCGTTGTGTGTCCTGTTGATTGCAACTGTTTATCATATTTGTTATTATTCTAAAGACTTGCAAGCAAAATATGGACAACATCTGAACAAATCCACAAGGGCCGTGACGAGGATTCGAACCTACGTCCGAGAGCATCCCCAGACGCTGCCTTTAATCGACTGAGCTACGACATGGTCAAAAGAATTGAAACCAGAAGTTCAACTGAACTTACTGGCATCAACTTGGATTAACACATCAAACAAGAAAATACGGAACAACTACCCGTTAACGACAACAGCTAAAACACCCGAGCCGCCCCCTCCCATGCAAAACAAACAAACAAACAAATACAGTGTAAGAAAGGGGAGGGGGGGGGGTGAGAGAGGGGCCAAAATCCTCTCTTGTGAGATAGGAACAACGACCAAAAGACTCTGAGAGAGACTTGGACACTCTTGCACACGCCATCCCCCCCCTCCCCCTCCCCCTCCCCCACCCCCTTCAACCCCCTATTCTCCCCCCACCCCCTCCCCCCTCTCTCCTCCCCCCCTCCCCCTACTCTATCCAATTGTACTACACCTCTCCTTTACTCTCCCCCTCTTCCACCCCCCCCCATCCTCTTGGCGCCCCCCCCTTTCTTTGAGTGCGGTTGGGAGGGGGGAGGGGGGGGTGGGGTAGGGGGGATTTTCTTGTTATTGTCTTCCATGTCCGGTCTAACGTCATGGTGGATTTAGGAGCGGGATGGAGGGGATTTTTGGTGTGGGGGGTGGAGAGGGAGGGGGGAGGGATGAATGGTAGGGGGGGAGGGGGTAGAGGAGGGTGAGATAATGGAAATATTACCTGGTGGTGGCAGAGAGGGGGGGGGGAGGTCAGGAAGGGGCTAATGGTTAAGGGGGGTTAAGGGAGGGGTGAGGCAGAATAGGCCTTTTATAAAAAAATATTGCAACAGTGGAGGGGATGTAGCGTGCAACATTTGCCAACGTTGCACACGGCGTCGAAGACATCCAGTTAGTGTGTGTCACATACGGAGGTTTCGGCGTGGTATATCCACCTTCAAGTGCTTTTCTCAAACTCTAAAGTCTCTTTACTGCCCAGATGGTTCGGGGCTTTCTTTTTTTTTTTAGCCAGACTCGCATTATCATATTTCATTGTATTTGTTGGGGTTGAACTCAAGTAGCCACTTGCTGAATTGTTCACAACAGCTTGTACATGTCTTGTTCTTGGACAAGCTGCTGTTTTCTCGTCAGATTTGATACAATTCGCGTGAAGGATCCCGCTTCCCCTTGAAGGACCTACTTGTAGGATCTATTAGAAGGACCTCCTTGAAGGGACTACTAGAAGGACCTCCTTGAAGGATCTACTAGAAGGACCTTGAAGGATCTACTAGAAGGACCTCCTTGAAGGATCTACTAGAAGGACCTCCTTGAAGGATCTATTAGAAGGACCTCCTTGAAGGATCTATTAGAAGGACCTCCTTGAAGGATCTACTAGAAGGACCTCCTTGAAGGATCTATTAGAAGGACCTCCTTGAAGGATCTACTAGAAGGACCTCCTTGAAGGGACTACTAGAAGGACTTCCTTGAAGGGACTACTAGAAGGACCTCCTTGAAGGATCTACTAGATGGACTTCCTTGAAGGATCTACCTGAAGAGAGGGTCTCCTTCGCGTCGATATATGCACTCAAGCTATACAGAACCTGATGTGTGGCAGAAGTGTTCCTTAGGGAACGACACTTTCTTCTCTCTCTCTCTCTCTCTCTCTCTCTCTCTCTCTCTCTCTCTCTCTCTCTCTCTCTCTCTCTCTCTCTCTCTCTCTCTCTCTCTCTCACGCAGTAGGCAACCCTTGCACAATTGACTCCGCTGGATCAACTATGTATATGCAAATTTAATTGGTAGTTTCTCCGCGTGCTTTCCCAGAAGGCGGGGGAAGGAGGCGGGCAGCCAGGGAACTACCTGCAGGTGAAAGTGTTGTTTTTGTCCGGAAGTTGCTGGCCTTTGTAGCGTGAGGGAGACTATCGGAGGGGGTTGGTCTTCCCTATCATGCTCTGATTATTGTTTGGTTGTGTGTGTGTCTGTGTGTGTGTGTGTGTGTGTGTGTGTGTGTGTGTGTGTGTGTGTATGTATGTATTCACCTAGTTGTGCCTGCAGGATCGAGCGTTGGCTCTTGGATCCCGCCTTTCGAGCATCAGTTGTTTACAGCAATGACTCCTGTCCCATTTCCCTATCATACCTGGTTTTAAAATTATGAATAGTATTTGCTTCCACAACCTGTTCCTTAAGTGCATTCCATTTTCCCACTACTCTCACGCTAAAAGAAAACTTCCTAACAGATCTGTGACTCATCTGAGTTTCCAACTTCCATCCATGTCCCCTCGTTCTGTTACTATTCCGTGTGAACATTTCGTCTATGTCCACTCTGTCAATCCCTCTGAGTATTTTATACGTTCCTATCATGTCCCCCCTCTCCCTTCTTCTTTCTAGTGTCGTAAGGCACAGTTCCCTCAGGCGCTCCTCATACCCCATCCCTCGTAGCTCAGGGACGAGTCTCGTTGCAAACCTCTGAACCTTTTCCAGTTTCATTATATACTTCTTCAGATGGGGACTCCATGATGAGGCGGCATACTCTAAGACTGGCCTCACGTAGGCAGTGTAAAGCGCCCTAAATGCCTCCTTGCTTAGGTTTCTGAATGATGTTCTAACTTTTGCCAGTGTCGAGTACGCTGCTGTCGTTATCCTATTTATATGTGCCTATTATATATTATTATTATATCCTATATAATATATATCCTATATTATATATTATTATTATATCCTATTATTATATGTTATATGTGTGTGTGTGTGTGTGTGTGTGTGTGTGTGTGTGTGTGTGTGAGTGAGTGAGTGTGTGTGTGTGTGTGTGTGTGTATGTGTGTGTGTGTGTGTGTGTGTGTGTGTGTGTGTGTGTGTGTGTGTGTGTGTGTGTGTGTGTGTGTGTGTGTGTGTGTGTTTGTGTGTGTTTGTGTGTGTTTGTGTGTGTGTGTGTGTGTGTATTCACCTAGTTGTGCCTGCAGGATCGAGCGATGGCTCTTGGATCCCGGCTTTCTAGTCATCGGTTGTTTACATCAATGACCCCTGTCCTCTATCATATCTAGTTGTTAATTTATGAGTAGTATCTGCTTCCACAACCTGTTCCTTAAGTGCATTCCATTTTCCCACTACTCTCACACTAAAAGAAAACTTCCTGACATCCCTGTGTCTCATCTGAGTTTCCAGCTTCCACCCATGTCCCCTCGTTCTGTTACTATTCCGTGTGAACATTTCATCAATGTCCACTCTGTCAATTCCCCTAAGTATTTTGTATGTTTCTATCATATCTCCTTTTCTCTAACGTCGTCAGGTTCAGTTCCTTCAGTCGCTCTTCATATCCCATCCCTCGCAACTCCGGGACCAGCCTCATGGCAAATTTTTGGAATTTCCGATGTTCTCCTTATATTAATGTATTCATTGCTAGCTCTGTTGCATCTAATCTTATTGTCCTCTGTCCTTTGTCCTCTGTACTTTCTCCACTCCCTCCTGCCTCTCATTTTTGCTTCCTACTTTTGTCTTTTACTGTTGGAATAAATCTTTCTTCGCCCTTCCTTTTGACTAAGTCCATCATATCTTGCACTGTTTTTTCCTTCTTAGTTCTTCCTACTGAACTTCTCCCAGTTATTCTCTCTTCCTGTAATCCCCTTTCGCA
>WNGS01034458.1:0-13473 GCA_020271785.1 Procambarus virginalis | reverse complement strand
ATGGACACACAGTCCATTACCACATGAGAAAATGGTTCCTCCGGCACGACAATAGGCTTAACAGGAGCTTTAGGTGGAGTCTGGTTTGGTTTCCCAACAAGTTGACATGCAATACATGCATTACAAATTTTGCCACATCGCTTTTCAGCTTGGGCCAGAAAAAATACTTGCAGATTTTGTGATAGGTAATATTAATGCCTTGATGTCCCCCATAGGATCATCATGGGCAGCTGACAAAACTCTCTCTCTATAGCAGGTCGGCAACATAACCTGGTGGACTACCTCCCACTCATTTGACAAGGGAGCACTCTGAGGTCTCCTTTTCTCATCAAAATCCGATCATTGTAGTAGTACCCAGTTGCTGCGTCTACAATTTCCTCCACAGAGACGGCTGTCTCGTGACAATCTGCAAGACTGGGGTCAGCTTTCTGTAACTCACTCAAGGAGGCATCCAGGCCTTGGTCAGATGCCATTGGCCGAGGCTCAACAGTGTTCTCCTCCACCTCCCCCTACTCTCGGTAGGCGGCGGTGGCAGGCTCTCCACAATGTCCTCGGCCCGTCATCGAGTCGGGCCATGAATGTGTCCGCAAGGTCCACTGGGCTTTCACCACTCGGAAGATCCCTCGTGTCCTTGGGATTTACCACCTTGGCAAGCACAGGGCTGCCCTTACATTTAAGTCCCATAGACCTAGTCACCACGCACGCAGGGTACACAACATTATCCTCTGCGGTGGGTGAATCCAGGCAAACCTTTGGGGTAGTCAACATAACAGGCAGTCTGGAGTCCCCTACCTTATCCCCGGCTAAATCTTTACCCAATATTACATCAACATTAGGGAAAGGTAGGTACGAAGTGACTCTGACTGTACAAATACCCTTGTGGAAATCAGATTCCAGGGTAACCTTACGAGGGGTACTGCTCGAGTATCACTAGTGACACCCTCGACCAGTACCACCTGTCCAGTGTCGAGAGTATTGGCACCTTGCAAAGCACTCTCTAAAATTAAAGTCTGGATGGCACCGGTGTCTCGGAAGATCACCACGTCCCTCCGGAAGAACCCTCAGACAAAGTAGTCTCCCTTTCGATAAGAATGGGGTAAGCAGGTCCAACCACTGTGGGTTGGAGGTTTACTCCCTAACCCTTCAGAAGGCCTCAAGCCCTGTGTCACAACGAGAGCATTGGGTCTTTTTTCTGGGTACAGTTGCCAACAACGGCTAATATTGTGGGTTGAACTTTTACAGTGCCACAGAAACATCAGGGAGAAGAGACATTACTAACCGAATTACCCTTCGGTTCACTCTTTAGTGTCGTGGGCTAGACAATTTAACAGGGTTAGTTATGTCTGAAACAGAAGGTGCATTAGGTAAGGTTTAGAATGAGCTGGTCTGGACTGGCTGTGGGTATAAGTTTTGCTACTCTGTGGGGTAAAATTATTTTATTGGGCCTTTTGCCCGCCAACTGGTAGTTTTCTGCCATCTTGGCCAAATCCCCTATTTTAGAATTTAACTCTACCCTTCCTCTTAAGTATTGTGTAATGTATTCTGGCATACTATCTATAAATTGTTCGACTAAGACTAAATTCCTGAGTGCCTCGTATGTTTCGGCTTTAGCCGAGCGAATCCATTTATCAAACAACTACTTTGCTCATTAGCAAATTCAGTGAACGGTTGGTTGTGAGTAGGCCTAAGGTTGCGATAAGTTTGGCGGTGAGCTTCAGGAGTAATTTCATACGCCCTCAAAATTCTTTCCCTGACTTTATCATATACAAAACACTCGTCGTCAGGCATATTAATAAAAATATCTTGTGCTTTACCCCTAAGCCGCCCCTGCAAGATTTTCACCCACTCTTCCCTTGGCCAGTTCATGGACATGGCCAGTCTCTGAAAATGGTTGAAAAATCTTTCAGGGTCTGACTCTGAAAATTCAGGTAAGTTGTGTTTTTTATCAGAATGTCTGGGTTCGAGTCCCCAGTAGGTGGTGGTACTATTCTTGCCGCCTCATTTTTGAGCCTTTGCTCTTCCACTTTAGCCTTTTGTTTTGCTACTCTGGCCTCTTGCTCTGCCAGTCTTAACTTGGCTAGTGTTAATTCTAATTCTATATTTCTACTAGCTACACTTTCCCCTGAATTGGGCTCGCATAAAATTGTATCACTTGGCACTAGTTCTTGGTCTATACAAATGCCGTAAAATTTCATTCACCAAAGTCCACTTTTTATCTGCGTCATTTAATTCTAGGCCAAATTCCTGGCCTAACAATACTAAATTTGCTTTGGTGAGCTTCTTTATCTCTATCACTGAAGGCTTCATTGCCAGACTCTGCATTTCAGATGACATCACTAAAAATTTTAGCTCCTAGCCACAGAAAAAATTAAAAAATAAAAAATTGGAAAAAAACAAAAATTTGCACGACCCCTAACACAAGGCCACACTAACCTTAATCGTGAAGGGATCCAGCTGGGTGTCCAGTCAGTGCAAAGAATGTCCTACGCCAGATGAGCTGGACCCTAGGCTAGCCTACAACCGTTCTGCGGAAACAAGAATTTTTAGTTTTGGCACTCAAAATCTAATTTTTTACAATAATAAAGTTCCTCCCGGACTGGCCAACCACTTGTTATAAAGGATGGTGAGCTTGCTATGGGGGAACTGGTACTATTAAGGGGTAAGGGTAAGTAGAATACAGAGGTATCAAATATGGGAGAACTAAAAGGCCCGGCCCCCAGGATAAAATATCCACCATAATAATAATTTGCTACTAAACCCTGTAGCCTAGAGGATGATCATGCACTCCCACACAGGAAGAAGGATACTCTGTTCTAGCTTACTTATTTATTAAACCCTTAACAACCCCCATACACAATCACACCAATAACAAATATAATACTAACTTTACCACACGATCTTACGTTAAAAGCCTTGGTCCACATAGACAGGATTCAAGGTTTTACACTGAACACAAGCTAGGGTAAAGCTCTACTATTAAAACACTTGAAGTTAGAGTCAGCTTAGGGTAGGGAGACCACGTGGTTCCACTGAGACCCCCTATAGAATAACTAGTAAGATATAAACACTTAAAACACCTACTACACCCTAAGTATACTACTCTACACATAGAACATGGGTATGCCAGAATATAACAATAACGAGGGTATGGAGTACTTAACCAGAATAAGACACAGAAGTAAAGAACTAAGAGTAAGGGTAGGAGGTTCCGGTCCCCACAACGCCAGCAGATAGAAGACCGAGGGAGTCTCTCGTCTCCCTCTCAGACGGCTATGCTGCCGGCAGACTGTTCAACTAATCATACCGGCGCCCGATACCAAGTTTACTCAGGTTTACTTTACAATTGATTAGACAGTATTAGTAAACATAGTTGGTGCCTATTTTATTATTTAATAATCAACCCCAAGCTCAATCTTTAAATACTCTTTGAGAAACAAGAATGACCTCTGGTTTCCATCTAAATGACCCAGGGTCGTAACACACTCTAAGTAAGTATAGTCTACAATCATCAGCAGATTTCCTAGAATTAATCAAATCTACCCAGCCCGATGGAATCATTGCTTCCCTGGACGTGGAATCCCTATTTACCAACGTCCCAGTCGACACAACCATAGGAATGATACTAGACAGAGTATACAGAGATGAGAGCACCCCCAAATTAGACATACCTGAGCCACACTTGAAGAGTCTTCTCGAAGCATGTACAAAGGAAGCCCCTTTCATCAGTCCACAAGGAGACATGTATTTACAAATAGACTGGAGTAGCAATGGGCTCTCCCTTAGGAGTTTTATTTGCTAATTTTTATATGGGAACCATCGAAGACAGGGTCTTCAGTAGCAGACAAAAACCAACTGTATATTGCCGTTATGTAGATGACATATTCGTAATAGTAAAAGACTCAGATGAACTAATTGACCTAAAAAGACATCTAGAGAGAGAGTCAGTACTCCGATTTACATATGAAAATAGTGAAAATAACAGTCTGCCATTCTTGGATGTACTAATAACAAAAACAGGAACCTCTTTAAGCACTAACGTATATACCAAGCCCACCAACATAGGATTATGCCTGAACGGTAGAAGTGAGTGCACCCAAAGATACAAAGCCAGTGTTCTCAATGCTTATATTCGTCGAGCGCTTACCCAATGCTCTGAATTGAGCAACGTGAGTAGAGAGTTTGAAAGAGTAACTCAGGTATTGGTGAACAACGGATATAGCAACGCGGAAATAAACGCTGCTATAAGAAGACACTTGGACCGTTGGTATAATCCAGAACCTAGAACAGAAACCACAATACCTCCAATAAAATTATATTACAAATCAACCATGCACAGTGAACATATAAAAGAGGAAAGAATAACGAAAGAAATAATCCGTAAAGGAGTAAAAAGCACTACTCCTTACCAAAACACAAACCTGATAATATTCTATGAAACCAAGAAGACTTCTGAACTCCTTATCAAAAACAGCCCGAAGCCGACAGAGAACCCTCAACAGCAGTCAAGCGTTGCATACATGTACACTTGCCCCCACGAAGGATGTAACCTTCAATCTAAGTACATAGGTATGACGTCGACCAAACTGACGAGGCGTTTGACATGCCATCTTCAATCCGGTGCCCCTAGGAATCACATGAGACAAGCCCATGACATCACCCTAACAAGAGAAATGTTGAACAAAAATACATGCATAATAGACAAAACCCAAGATGCAAGAAGATTACAAATTCTTGAAGCATTCCACATAAGAATAGAACAACCTACCATGAACACCAAATCGCGGAACTATTTACTCTACCCACAATGAGAGTAAGGACAAGACCAGAACATAACGATGCTGTCATGTTCACAGAAAATGGTACCATCTGTTTTCTATGTGCGGCGGCTGGACGCCACTAGAGAAGGTAAACAGCGCACAGGACGCCTGCCAAGCTTGGGAGCTACTCTATCATGTAATCAGTTTAAGTATTAAAGTCAGTAACCAGGAATGACTTTACATCAACCTTACTACCAAGACTATCTCAGCTATACACAGACACCACACTGGCGACGAGGATGAACTGGGAACGCAGGTATTTTGTTCAACAAAACACAAGGAAGGAGCATGCTGTCTCGCCCAGAGGAGGAAGGAGAAGCTGTCTGTGAGCACCATACCCGATGCTGTATGCAACCCCATGCTGTGTGCTGACTGTTGCTGTGTGCTGATCGTTGCTGTGTGCTGGCCGTTGCTGTGTGCTGGCCAATGCTGTGCTGAGTGTTGCTGTGAGAGAGGAATCTGCCGACGCTGTGTACGAAACGACGCTTTGATGCAGTGTACAAAACCTGATGTTTTGGTTACGAAACGACGCTCCGTGCTACAAAATTCTTCACGCTGTGAACCAACTGCTGCCTACTGCTGCCTACTGCTGCCTACTGCTGACAACTGCTGTACCAACTGCTGACAACTGCTGTACCAACTGCTGACAACTGCTGTACCAACTGCTAACAACTGCTGTGTTGCTGTGAGTAGGAACAACACATGTACACAAGGGCTAGGTAAGAAGTCAGTTGCTGCTGTGTTGTGCACTGTTGTGAACTTTTGCATTAAAATGCTTGTGTGCTTTGCAAAATTAAAGTAATTACAATGAATTCTTAAATAACATATACAGTGCAGTAAGTGTTATATATTCTGAGGAACATTTTAAGTGATAAGTTTAAATTTATTCAGTAAAAATGGCAAATATACCTCAGTTTCCTGCATTTGATCCTGACTGTGACCAGACAAACCTGTCACAGAGGTGGGTCAAATGGCTTAAAAGGTTTGAAAATTTGTTGATAGTTTCTGACATCAAAAGTGCTGAAAGAAAGCGTGCCTTTCTGCTTCATTATGCAGGTGATAGAGTTTGTGATATCTTTGATACACTGAAAGATACTGGTGGTGCCAAAGATTATGACACTGCCAAGGCCAAATTAACTGAGCATTTCAAACCAAGGCAAAATACTGCTATGGAAATTATGCATTTCAGGAGAGCAAAACAACTCTCTAATGAAACTGTTGATCAATACCATACACGTCTGCAGGGTTTAGCAACCCATTGTGAGTTTGCTGATGTTGACAAAGAAATCAAACAGCAAATAATTGAAACATGCACATCTACACGTCTTCGTCGAAGAGCTCTAGAACTTGTTGATGATGAAAGTTCTCTTACCAAGATACTGGATATGGCTCGTCGAATGGAAGATGCTGCACGTGATGCTCGTGTCATGGAGTGCAGTGCCAACAACGGTTCTGCCACTGTTACTAACAGTCATGAAGTATGTAAGGTTCAGGGAGTACACCATGATCGTAGAAGATATCATGCCAAACCTAACATTAAATTGAGCCGAGAACCACATCACAACTGGAGTCATGGAACAAGACTCAAGCAGTCACAACGACTCACATCAGAGGTTGTCAATAATAAATGTTACAATTGTGGAGGAGACTACCCACACCAAGATAATGTTTGTCCTGCACAAGGTAAGAAGTGCTATGAGTGTAGAAAACTAAATCATTTTGGTGCTATGTGTCGTTCCGCACTAAAGAAACCACAATCAATAAATAAAAGCAATGTACGAGGATCAAGTCATAGGAGTCGAGGTGGCAAACACAATATTGCACCTCAAATCAAGAATGTTAATAATATACAAGACAACATTTCATTACAACCAGTCTCAGATGACAGTGAATGTGATTATATTTATGGAGTACAATCAATCACAAAATGGAATGATCTTCCAAACAACCCAGAGACTATAGTATACATTGCTGGCATTTGTCTCAAAATTCTCATTGACACTGGATCAAACATTGACACCATTGCTGAGTGCCACTATGAAAAATTTAAAAAACAGTTCCCAAAGCTTGAAAACTATAATGGCAAAGCCACTGCCTATGCTTCAAAGGTAGCCTTACCAGTGATTGGAACTTTCACTGCAGAGATTAAGTCAAAGAATGCAATGCTCATTACTACATTCCATGTTGTTAGGAATGCAAAGGAGTCTTTACTCAGTTACAAGACTTCAACCAAATTGGGGCTACTTCAGCTTTCTAATGCTGTAGCAGTGGAATCTGCAAACAATGTTGATGCTATTGTTGCTGAATTTTCTGATCGGTTTAAATCCATAGGTTGTTATACTGATAGCAAGGTACATCTGCATATCAACCCAGATGTAATTCCAGTTGCCCAACCACATCGCCGACAACCATTCCATACTCGCAAGAAAGTCGATGCCGAACTGGATAGGCTGATAGAACTAGATATCATTGAACCGGTAACAGGCCCAACACCATGGGTAAGCCCAATTGTCACTCCACCAAAGCCGAAGAATCCAGATGAGATACGCATTTGTGTAGACATGCGTGTTCCCAACAAGGCAATAATGCGTGAACGCCATCCTACACCCACTGTAGATGATATGATTACCGCTTGAATGGTGCAACTGTATTCAGCAAGTTAGATTTAAACAAGGGCTATCATCAGCTTGAACTTGATGATGAGAGTCGATTCATCACAACGTTTACGACACATCGAGGTCTGTATAGGTACAAGCGCCTGAGTTTTGGTATTAACAGTGCTGCTGAAGTATTCCAGCACATCATCAGCCAGGTATTGCAAGATATACCTAATGCTGACAACATGTCTGATGACATCATTGTTTATGGCCGTACCCAAGCTGAACACGACAAAGCTCTTCGTGCAACATTGCAACGCTTACGAGAAAAGAATTTGACGCTAAGCCGAGCAAAGTGTGAGTTCAATCAACATAAAATTGAATTCTTTGGACATGTACTTAGTGACAAAGGTCTGTCTCCAGATCCTAAGAAAGTTGCAGATATCAAGAATGCTGCACCTCCTTCAACATCCACTGAAGTACATAGTTTTCTGGGAATGGCAAACTACTGTTCTCGCTTCATTCCAGATTTTGCTACCATTACGAAGCCTCTACGTGAGCTCCTGAAGAAAAATGCATCATGGTACTGGAGCGATGTCGAGCAAAATGCATTTGATGCTGTGAAAGATGCACTAGTAGAAAATGCGACTGCTGCATACTTTGATCCATCAATGGACACTGAGTTAACGGTGGATGCTAGTCCTGTTGGTTTAGGTGCTGTGTTAGCCCAACACAAACCTGGTCAACCAGATTCAAGAGTAGTAATTGCCTATGCCAGCCGTTCTCTCACAGATGTTGAGCAACGATACAGTCAGACAGAGAAGGAAGCTCTTGCTCTTGTATGGGGCTGTGAACACTTCAATGTGTATCTGCTTGGTGCACCCTTTACCACGATAGTCACTGACCACAAACCGTTGGAGACCATCTTCAATAATCCAAAGTCCAAACCACCAGCTCGCATTGAGAGATGGGCTCTTCGTCTGCAACCATACAACTTTACGGTGAAATACAAGCCAGGTGCAGGCAATCCCGCTGATTACATCAGTCGACATCCTGCCAACAGTTTCACCATCACCAAGCATCAGCAAGTTGCCGAGGAATATGTACACTCTGTAACCTGTGATGCAGTCCCTAAGGCTCTCACTCTTGATGAAATCCGTACTGCAACCCTAGAGGACCCAACTCTGCAAGCAACAGTGGATGCATTGACTAAGAAAAAGTTTCCACGCATCCCACCCTCAGGAGTTGACCAAGATGCATTCAAAGCACTTGAACGCATCCAGACAGAATTAAGTGTTACGCAACAACGCGACACCGTGCTGCGAGGTACTCGTATCGTCATTCCAGCTGTTCTCCAGCAACGTGCTCTGAAGCTTGCACATCAAGGACACCAAGGTCTTGTAAGGACCAAACAGCTGCTACGAGAAAAGGTGTGGTTTCCTGGCATTGATCGTCAAGCTAAGGACATGCATGATGCCTGTGTCCCTTGCCAAGCTGCAGTGGATACTTCAAGACCAACACCTCTACAACCTTCACCACTACCTGCTGCACCATGGATGGAAGTATCGATGGATTTCTGTGGACCGCTACCAACTGGAGAGTACTTGATGGTAGTCATTGATGATCACTCACGTTATCCAGAAGTAGAAATCATCACTTCCACATCTGCAAAGGCTGTCATCCCGAAACTCGACAGATCTTTTCAAACTTTGGCATTCCTGAAGTTGTCAAGACGGACAAGGTCCATTAATGGACGGTCCATTGTCCGTCTGACAACTTCAGGAATGCCAAAGTTTGAAAAGATCTTGTCGAGCTTCGGGATGACAGCCTTTGCAGATGTGGAAGTGATGATTTCTACTTCTGGATAACGTGAGTGATCATCAATGACTACCATCAAGTACTCTCCAGTTGGTAGCGGTCCACAGAAATCCATCGATACTTCCATCCATGGTGCAGCAGGTAGTGGTGAAGGTTGTAGAGGTGTTGGTCTTGAAGTATCCACTGCAGCTTGGCAAGGGACACAGGCATCATGCATGTCCTTAGCTTGACGATCAATGCCAGGAAACCACACCTTTTCTCGTAGCAGCTGTTTGGTCCTTACAAGACCTTGGTGTCCTTGATGTGCAAGCTTCAGAGCACGTTGCTGGAGAACAGCTGGAATGACGATACGAGTACCTCGCAGCACGGTGTCGCGTTGTTGCGTAACACTTAATTCTGTCTGGATGCGTTCAAGTGCTTTGAATGCATCTTGGTCAACTCCTGAGGGTGGGATGCGTGGAAACTTTTCTTAGTCAATGCATCCACTGTTGCTTGCAGAGTTGGGTCCTCTAGGGTTGCAGTACGGATTTCATCAAGAGTGAGAGCCTTAGGGACTGCATCACAGGTTACAGAGTGTACATATTCCTCGGCAACTTGCTGATGCTTGGTGATGGTGAAACTGTTGGCAGGATGTCGACTGATGTAATCAGCGGGATTGCCTGCACCTGGCTTGTATTTCACCGTAAAGTTGTATGGTTGCAGACGAAGAGCCCATCTCTCAATGCGAGCTGGTGGTTTGGACTTTGGATTATTGAAGATGGTCTCCAACGGTTTGTGGTCAGTGACTATCGTGGTAAAGGGTGCACCAAGCAGATACACATTGAAGTGTTCACAGCCCCATACAAGAGCAAGAGCTTCCTTCTCTGTCTGACTGTATCGTTGCTCAACATCTGTGAGAGAACGGCTGGCGTAGGCAATTACTACTCTTGAATCTGGTTGACCAGGTTTGTGTTGGGCTAACACAGCACCTAAACCAACAGGACTAGCATCCACCGTTAACTCAGTGTCCATTGATGGATCAAAGTATGCAGCAGTCGCATTTTCTACTAGTGCATCTTTCACAGCATCAAATGCATTTTGCTCGACATCGCTCCAGTACCATGATGCATTTTTCTTCAGGAGCTCACGTAGAGGCTTCGTAATGGTAGCAAAATCTGGAATGAAGCGAGAACAGTAGTTTGCCATTCCCAGAAAACTATGTACTTCAGTGGATGTTGAAGGAGGTGCAGCATTCTTGATATCTGCAACTTTCTTAGGATCTGGAGACAGACCTTTGTCACTAAGTACATGTCCAAAGAATTCAATTTTATGTTGATTGAACTCACACTTTGCTCGGCTTAGCGTCAAATTCTTTTCTCGTAAGCGTTGCAATGTTGCACGAAGAGCTTTGTCGTGTTCAGCTTGGGTACGGCCATAAACAATGATGTCATCAGACATGTTGTCAGCATTAGGTATATCTTGCAATACCTGGCTGATGATGTGCTGGAATACTTCAGCAGCACTGTTAATACCAAAACTCAGGCGCTTGTACCTATACAGACCTCGATGTGTCGTAAACGTTGTGATGAATCGACTCTCATCATCAAGTTCAAGCTGATGATAGCCCTTGTTTAAATCTAACTTGCTGAATACAGTTGCACCATTCAAGCGGTAAATCATATCATCTACAGTGGGTGTAGGATGGCGTTCACGCATTATTGCCTTGTTGGGAACACGCATGTCTACACAAATGCGTATCTCATCTGGATTCTTCGGCTTTGGTGGAGTGACAATTGGGCTTACCCATGGTGTTGGGCCTGTTACCGGTTCAATGATATCTAGTTCTATCAGCCTATCCAGTTCGGCATCGACTTTCTTGCGAGTATGGAATGGTTGTCGGCGATGTGGTTGGGCAACTGGAATTACATCTGGGTTGATATGCAGATGTACCTTGCTATCAGTATAACAACCTATGGATTTAAACCGATCAGAAAATTCAGCAACAATAGCATCAACATTGTTTGCAGATTCCACTGCTACAGCATTAGAAAGCTGAAGTAGCCCCAATTTGGTTGAAGTCTTGTAACTGAGTAAAGACTCCTTTGCATTCCTAACAACATGGAATGTAGTAATGAGCATTGCATTCTTTGACTTAATCTCTGCAGTGAAAGTTCCAATCACTGGTAAGGCTACCTTTGAAGCATAGGCAGTGGCTTTGCCATTATAGTTTTCAAGCTTTGGGAACTGTTTTTTAAATTTTTCATAGTGGCACTCAGCAATGGTGTCAATGTTTGATCCAGTGTCAATGAGAATTTTGAGACAAATGCCAGCAATGTATACTATAGTCTCTGGGTTGTTTGGAAGATCATTCCATTTTGTGATTGATTGTACTCCATAAATATAATCACATTCACTGTCATCTGAGACTGGTTGTAATGAAATGTTGTCTTGTATATTATTAACATTCTTGATTTGAGGTGCAATATTGTGTTTGCCACCTCGACTCCTATGACTTGATCCTCGTACATTGCTTTTATTTATTGATTGTGGTTTCTTTAGTGCGGAACGACACATAGCACCAAAATGATTTAGTTTTCTACACTCATAGCACTTCTTACCTTGTGCAGGACAAACATTATCTTGGTGTGGGTAGTCTCCTCCACAATTGTAACATTTATTATTGACAACCTCTGATGTGAGTCGTTGTGACTGCTTGAGTCTTGTTCCATGACTCCAGTTGTGATGTGGTTCTCGGCTCAATTTAATGTTAGGTTTGGCATGATATCTTCTACGATCATGGTGTACTCCCTGAACCTTACATACTTCATGACTGTTAGTAACAGTGGCAGAACCGTTGTTGGCACTGCACTCCATGACACGAGCATCACGTGCAGCATCTTCCATTCGACGAGCCATATCCAGTATCTTGGTAAGAGAACTTTCATCATCAACAAGTTCTAGAGCTCTTCGACGAAGACGTGTAGATGTGCATGTTTCAATTATTTGCTGTTTGATTTCTTTGTCAACATCAGCAAACTCACATGGGCTGCTAAACCCTGCAGACGTGTATGGTATTGATCAACAGTTTCATTAGAGAGTTGTTTTGCTCTCCTGAAATGCATAATTTCCATAGCAGTATTTTGCCTTGGTTTGAAATGCTCAGTTAATTTGGCCTTGGCAGTGTCATAATCTTTGGCACCACCAGTATCTTTCAGTGTATCAAAGATATCACAAACTCTATCACCTGCATATGAAGCAGAAAGGCACGCTTTCTTTCAGCACTTTTGATGTCAGAAACTATCAACAAATTTTCAAACCTTTTAAGCCATTTGACCCACCTCTGTGACAGGTTTGTCTGGTCACAGTCAGGATCAAATGCAGGAAACTGAGGTATATTTGCCATTTTTACTGAATAAATTTAAACTTATCACTTAAAATGTTCCTCAGAATATATAACACTTACTGCACTGTATATGTTATTTAAGAATTCACTGTAATTACTTTAATTTTGCAAAGCACACAAGCATTTTAATGCAAAAGTTCACAACAGTGCACAACACAGCAGCAACTGACTTCTTACCTAGCCCTTGTGTACATGTGTTGTTCCTACTCACAGCAACACAGCAGTTGTTAGCAGTTGGTACAGCAATTGGCAGCAGTTGGTAAGCAGTTGCAGCAGTGGCAGCAGTTGGCAGCAGTAGGCAGCAGTAGCAGCAGTAGGCAGCAGTTGGTTCACAGCGTGAAGAATTTTGTAGCACGGAGCGTCGTTTCGTAACCAAAACATCGGGTTTTGTACACTGCATCAAAGCGTCGTTTCGTACACAGCGTCGGCAGATTCTCTCTCACAGCAACACTCAGCACAGCATTGGCCAGCACACAGCAACGGCCAGCACACAGCAACGATCAGCACACAGCAACAGTCAGCACAGCATGGGGTTGCATACAGCATCGGGTATGGTGCTCAGACAGCTTCTCCTTCCTCCTCTGGGCGAGACAGCATGCTCCTTCCTTGTGTTTTGTTGAACAAAATACCTGCGTTCCCAGTTCATCCTCGTCGCCAGTGTGGTGTCTGTGTATAGCTGAGATAGTCTTGGTAGTAAGGTTGATGTAAAGTCATTCCTGGTTACTGACTTTAATACTTAAACGATTACATGATAGAGTAGCTCCCAAGCTTGGCAGGCGTCCTGTGCGCTGTTTACCTTCTCTAGTGGCGTCCAGCCGCCGCACATAGAAAACGGATGGTACCATTTTCTGTGAACATG
>WNGS01034453.1:207920-231519 GCA_020271785.1 Procambarus virginalis | reverse complement strand
TTGCTTGTTTTTCTGTTTGGGAGTTCTATCCACTAGTTCGGATTTTGGTAGCAATTTTAACCAGAATAGGGGTTTGTTTTGGGGCGCTTACCTTTCTGGGTGCCTGTCCCGGTCGATGGCAGACATAGAATGCTTCCAACCACACGGGGGCTTCTATAGGCCATTGCTCCCCTTGCCTCTCTGAGGGGGCCCGGTTCTGGCCGTGGTCCCCGGTAGGCCTAAGAACTCCATACACATGACTGATGCCAAAGTCTGAAATTAGCATATCAGCCTGGGATAGCTCCGGGGAGCCTCCGGGACTCACCCAGAAAATGGCGTTTCATTACATTCAACGCTGGTTTTATTCACCATACTTGTACAAATAACTGGTATGGTGCCCAAAGACCATCGTGGTAACCAGTAAACAACACCGTCGTCTGCACGGTGGCGTCGTGCAGACGACGCCACCGCCCTCACCAAAATGGCGGCTCCCAACCTTCTCTTGCTGTTTATACCCTCTATACACACGTTATATATAAGTATCTACATTTGTGTTCACTATAGCGAAACACTAAGCTGGTATGCGAGTGCAGTCAATAAAAGGTGGCCAGACATGGTGGCACAGTCAGAAAACATCGCCACCACCCTCCCTCCCACAGCATTACTCCTCCCTCCATGGCGCACAGCGCTAAATATCATCGCAATCCTGCTATATCAGAACCCTGGTCAGTTTTATCACAGTCAGGGGTCTTCTGTAATAATATCATCGCTACATAATAGCATGAACAAGTATATTTTGGCATTTTTAGGCGATGCTGTTGTCACAAGCTGAACAGCATTGTGTTAGCTCATGCTGCGTGCGTCAGGCTTGGTTGCTCACTCAATACTGAGGCCAATAACACCCGGGAGTTTGGCCCACGATTTTTTTTTTAAAATGCGTCTGTTTACAAGAGCCCTGATGAAGGTGTGGTGAACCCCGTGTATCCACGGGCGGTTTAAATCTTGCGTAGTACTCCAACACATCATATGACGTGATGCGCAGTTGACTGGAACAACGTCCAACACGTCATATGACGTGATGCGCACTTTAAGGGTTAATATTCCACCTTCTGACTTCACCACCAGTCTTCAATATGGCTCACATTAATTTTTGCATGTAGACTGGGTAAACAATTTATTGAATTATATTTCTATTTGGAAGTATAATTCTGTTTCTAAGGTTCATGTATATGCAATCACCTAGTTGTGCTTGCTTGGGTTTAGCTTTGGCTCTTTGCTCCTGCCGCTTAACTGTCAATCAACTGGTGTATAGATTCCTGAGCCTACTGGGCTCTATCATTTCTACATTTGAAACTGTGTTTGGAGTCGTCCTCCACCACCTCACTACCTAATGCATTCCATCTGTTAACTACTCTGACATTGAAAAAGTTCTTTCTAAGGTCCCTGTGGCTCATTTGGGTACCAAGTTTCCTCATGCGTCCACTTGTTTGTTTACCACCCATGCTAAACTGTTTATCTTTATCTCTCATTCAATTCCTCTGAGAATTGTATAGGTAGTGGTCATGTCTTTCCTAACTCTTCTGTCTTCCAGTGTCGTGAGGTTTAGTTCCAGTAATCTTTCCTTGTAGCTCATTCATCTCAGCTCGGGGACCAGCCTGGTAGCATACCTCTGAGCCTTTTCTAACTTTGTTTCTGGGGAGAGCCTCTCCAGTTCCCTAGAGCTATAGCTCTAGGGAACTAGAATGGAGTTATAGCTCTACCCGGGACCACAAGCCAGAACCTGGCCCCCTCAGAGAGGCATGAGGAGCAATGGCGTATAGAAATCCCCGTGTGGTAGGAAGCATTCTGTATCTGCCATCGACCAGGTCAGGCACCCAGAAAGGTAGGTGCCCAAAACAAACCTGGTTAAACAAAATTGGTCGGTGCGAGTTTGAGGTTGCTCTGTCCCCTTGTCTCAGGGTGAGTCACCTGTTCTGCCTCCGTCATGCTGCCGTTGGGTCGGTGACACCTTTGACCTGGAGTCGTGCAAATTGTGTTGCTTGCATGTACTCTCCTTCACCCAGTCCACTGATCATGATATTCGGGTGCAGGCAGCTTCGACATTGCATGTGCGTTATAGGTTTTGCAGCACGCTAGGTTGGTTGCTCCAGTACGCTAGGTTGGTTGCTCCAGTGGGCTAAGTTGGTTGCTCCAGCTCGCTAAGTTGGTTGCTCACCGGGATGCCCCGAGGCTGCCCCATTTTGGTTATAGGGACCCGGACTTGGGGGTGTTAGTCGCCTTGACTCTGGTTTCGTCCCCACCCCCTTGTCCTTTCCCTGCTGTTGTTCATCCTGTTCCTTCCCCCCTGATTCCGACTCCAAAGCATCTGAGCGTTTCGGAGTTGGGGCAAGGTTTAGTTGGTGATGAGACTCGGGCAGTTTCGAGGGATGCCCCTTACAGTGTGGCTGTGGCAACGGAGGCATTCAAGCCCGTTCCTCCAGAAGGTGTTTTTGAATCTGTCCAGTGAAGCCTCTCTTTTGTTCCAGCTATTTCGGCGGCTTCTGCCTTTTATTTTGAGGCAGAGGGTTCAGAGGATGGCTCGGCCTTGGGTCCAGATGTGGAGGCTCCCGGGACAAGGAAGGGGTTGACTTGGGGGGCCCTGGGCCCCATTTGACCCCATTTGTGTTTTGGTTCCCACAGCGGGCTTGTTGTTGCAAGGGGAGGGATTTTCTTATCCCCCCATCTTTGTACGAGTTTGATATGACGTCAACCCCTCCCCCGGGTTCGGTTCCAGGGGCCTGATTCACGAAGCAGTTACGCAAGTACTTACGAACGTGTACATCTTTCCTCAATCTTCAATGGCTTTGGTTACATTTATTAAACAGTTTACAAGCATGAAAATTTCCCAGTCAACTGTTGTTATTGTTATAAACAGCCTCCTGATGCTTTGGAGCTCATTAACTGTTAAGTAATTGTAAACAAAGCCGCCAAAGATTGAAGAAAGATGTACACGTTCGTAAGTGCTTGCATAACTGCTTCGCGAATCTGGTCCCAGGTTCCCTTGGGTCCTCTGACCCCGTCTTTCCAGAGGTTTTTGGCCTCCCGCATCCTGCTTCATGAGGTGCAGGAGGCCCTTGCAGCGTACCTCCTGCGCGACCCGGATTACACCTTGATAATGGATCCTGCCTCTTTTGAGTTTGGTTCTTCCTTTCCTTACTAGGTTTGTTATAAAGTTCCTGAGTCATCCTGGTTGGCAGACTATCCAATCTTTTTGTTGGGGGCATGGCATACATTCTGTTGGTCCCACACGCTTGAGTAGTGAGAGCGTCTTACCATTGTTCAGGTTTATGTGGGGCGCGAGTTTGAACGCCTCAATGCGTGTTTGTTTGCCCCTGTCCTTCTGCGGGACATTGGTCAGGTGCAGCTTCATGCACAGGTTTCAGGATTCCTCATGTTTTCTTTCAGGTTTCCTCAACTTCAGGTGTCCTTACTTTCGGTGGCCCTGGTAGCTGAGGACTTGCGTGCCGGTGGCTACTTAGCTTCAGTCCTGCATTTTTTCCCCTCCTCAAGTGGTCTTCGGATTGGCTTGAGGAGGTTGTGGAGGTGCTGGGTTACCGATCCTGGGTCTGGTGCGCTGGTCTCAGTGATGCAGGCGACAACTGCACTGTTGAAGCTGTTTGCGCCGATCCAGCGGGAGACGGTGTATCTGTTATTTTCTTCTCGTCTTGTATGCAGTCAGGCAGTGCTCGCTCAGTCCTTGGAATCCACTTGGGTCCTGGCTCTTATGTTTTCTTTGCCTTTTTGTCCTTTGGTGTTTACAGAGTTTGCGGTGGTGCAGTATCTGCAAGCGGCCTCTTCTAGTTGTCATCCCAAGTTGGACTTGTTGGATTCCCACTCAGAAGAATCCACTCAGTAAAACATCTAAACTACTGGGACCGACTAAAGATCCTAAATCTGTATTCCCTTAAACACAGGCGGGAGAGATACATAATAATCTATGCGTGGAAAAGAATTGAGGGGCTGGTCCCAAACCTGCACACAGAAATAACATCACATGAGACCAGAAGGCATGGCAGAATGTACAGAATACCCCTGTTGAAAAGCAGAGGTGCAACAGGTACCCTGAGAGAGAACTCTATCAACATCAGAGGCCCGAGACTGTTCAACACGCTTCCGCTACACATAAGGGACATAACTGGCAGAGCCCTGACAGTGTTCAAGAGAAAACTTGACAAACACCTCCAAAGTATACCTGATCAACCAGCCTGTGACTCATACGTCAGGCTGCGAGCAGTCACATCCAACAGCCTGGTTGATCAGTCCAGCAACCAGGAGGCCTGGTCGACGACCGGGCCGTGGGGACACTAAGCCCGGAAGCACCTCAAGGTAACCAAGGTTCCTGGAGAGCCCATTGGAGGTCTTCCCGGAAGGGTCGTGCCAGGGCTTTATGGTTTCTTCCGTCATGGTGGGCCAGTGGTGCAAGTTTCAGTGCCGGTGCAGCCTTCAGAACCGACTACATCTGGTCGAAGCAGTGATCGCTCTGCTTGTCGGTCACTTTCTTGTAAGGGCGTCGGTCCTTTTATGGTTCGTCACATTGCTGGGGCAATGAGGAGTGAGGCTTGCGCTGTTTTCTCATGCCTGATCCCACAATTTGTGGATGTTCTCGTTATTTCTTGCAGCCTGTGGTGGCGTTGTGTGGCCCCTCCTCCTTTGGGGGGTTTGTGGCTGGAGGGGCAGGCTTCTCCTGCACTCTGTCGAGTCATCTTGGAGTGGGTTTGCTTGGGCTTGGTCGAAACAACCTCATAACTCAGATGGGTTTTCCGCCTGTTTCCAGTTCCGAAACAGGACTGCGGAACCTGCGGTTCATTCTGGACTTGTCCCGTCTGGCCCTTTGGGTCTAATGTCACTCCTTTCTGATGACTACTCTGTCCCAGGTCCGTCTTCTGTTGGAGCTGGGCTCTTGGATGGTGTCTCTGGACCTCTGGGATGCATTCTGGCATGTCCCAATTCATCTGGGGGTTCATGGACTAACTAGGTTTTGTTGTGTGGTATCAGGCTTACCCCTTTCGTTGCCTTCCATTCAGCTTGAATCTGGCACCTTGCATGTTCACGCGCCTTACCCAGGTCATGGTGGCCCATTTGCGTCTGTTAGGGGAGGTTCAGGTTCTGGTGTATCTCGACGACTGGTTAGTGTGGGCTCCCAGCCAGTCTGCATTTCTGCTCGCCAGGGATTTGGTTCTTTTCCAGCTCGCCGGGTTCGGGTTCCTGGTGAACTGAAGGAAGTCCCATCTGGGTTCCTCTCAGGTTCGGTCTTGGCTGGATCTTGTGTGGGACTCTCAGAACACTTCCTTGTCTCTCCCTCCGGAGGCTTTGCTGCAGCTACGGTCCCACCTTCGACTGTTTTGGGGGGTTCCCAGGTCATGAGGCGGTTGCTCAAGAGTTTGTGCGGGAGTCTGAACTTTGCCACGTTGGTCTATTTGCCGGGTCGAGTTTGGCTTCGGCGGGCATTCTGGTTCCTTCAGGGCCATCCCTTCCACCTCTCTCGCAATTGCTGGGTTCAGCCTCCTGGTGCCTAACGTTGGCTGCTGTGTCCCCGGCTTCCCTTTCGGGCTTTTCGGGGTTCAGTGCTTTGGCACCTACCTGAGCCCTGCTCGATGTGTTCACGGACGGGTCATCTCTTGGCTGGGCTTTGTGACCAGTGCTTACCAGGCCAGCCAGGGGCAGTGGGGTCCATCCTTCTGTCAAGCCCACAGCACGGTGCGGGAGTTCGCGGCAGTGTGGATGTTGCTTTGGATAGTTCGGGTCGCTTGTGGATTGATGATCCGGCTCCATTCAAACTGCTTCCCTGTGGTTCATTGCCTGAACAGCGGGGTTCGATTGTATCCTTAGCTCTTTTGGGCTGGTCGCTTCAGGTCACTCGTCTGCTGAGTTCTCGGGATTTGGCTCTCCTGGCTGTTCACGTTCGGGGAATGTCCAACGTCCTGGTGGATGGCCTATCTCTGTTCATTCCCCTGTCTATGGAATGTTAGGTCGAATGTTGACTCGTTCAGTTGGCTCTGCTGAATGTTTGAGCTCTTAGAGGTTGACCTCTTCGCGTCAGTGTGGTCGAGGTATCTCCCGGTATATGTGGCGCTCTTCCCCAAATGCAAGGCCTTCAGGGTCGATGTCTTCAAGCAGGACTGATCAAGGTGGGGTTACCTGTACCTCTTTCACCCCCCCCCCCGGTTCCGCTGTTGCTCCGTGTCTTACCAGAGGAGAGTTGTCCTCTTGGCTCCTTGGTGGCTGGGCCCAGCCTTGGTTTCAGGCGCTGCTTGCTCGATGTCCAAACCTGGTTGATACCTGGTTGATGGGGTTCTGGGAGTTCTTCTACTCCCCAAGCCCGGCCCGAGGCCAGGCTTGACTTGTGAGAGTTTGGTCCACTAGGCTGTTGCTTGGAGCGGCCCGCAGGCCCACATACCCACCACAGCCCGGTTGGTCCGGCACTCCTTGGAGGATCCCAGGGGAGGACCCGGGGATCTTTCCCCGGCTCTGTCTCTTTCAGCAGATCGGGCCAATTCGTTACATGGCTGGTTTGATCTTCTCCTCAAATCTTCGCGTCTGGTCTTTTTGATGCGAGTTTATCACCATTTGTATGGTGATCAGGTGGCTTCTTTGATGGTATCCAACCTGCCAGTTTCGTCTTGGCAGCAGTATGAAGTCTCCTGGCGGTCCTTTCATTATTTTTTTCTCTTTATAGGTTGTCTTCTGTTTTGGATTGGGTTGTCTTGTCCTTTCCCTCTTGGTTGTTTCAGTACTGTCATCTTATACAGTGGTACCTCGGAATGCGAGTGTCCCTGTATGCGAGTTTTTCGGAATACGAGCAGGATTTCCTCGAAAATTATGTCTCGGAATGCGAGGGTTACCTCGGGACGCGAGTTTGTTGATACGCGTACAGGCCGACCTAGCGCGTGGTCGATCGGCGATCGTCGCCCCTCCGCCACTCCGCCCCTCAGTTTACCATTGTCTCGCGCCCAGTGACTATCCCACATCAATTCTTCACCTGGATTTTCAGTGTTTTGTTGGATTTTTGGTCATTTGACTATACAGTTTGTTATTATATATCTCACCATGGGTCTCAAGAAAGCCATTGATAAGGTTCAACCTAAGAAAATAGCTGTGAGTAGAGGCAGTAGAGGATGTCCCTCCTTGATTAAGAAAATGTGTGAAGTATGGGAAGAACTGCAAAGTTTTGTTGAAAAAACTCACCCAGATAAAGCTGTAGCAGGCCGTTGCATTGACCTTTTAAATGATAATGTGATGTCTTACTACAGACAAGTGTTAAAATGTAGGGAAAAACAAGTGTCTTTAGAGAAATTCTTAGTAAGACAAGCAAGTCCTAGTGGTATGCAGGCAAAATGTGCCAGTGTGTGCATACCAGTGAAGTCCTCACTGCCTGATGTGATAATGGAAAGGGACTCCCCTTCCAAACAGTAACTCCTCTCCTCCTCCCCCCTCCTCACCATCTTCCATACGCCTACAGCATTCAAGAGCAAGGTAAGTAATAACTTGAACATAGTTTTGTAGGTTTATTTAGATGAATTAGGTATAAAAATTTAGTTTGATATGGGGTTTTTGGGGTAGTCAGGAACGGATTAATTCATTTCCCATTATTTCTTATGGGGAAATTAGCTTCAGAATACGAGTTTTTCGGAATAAGAGCTGTCTCCAGGAACGAATTAAACTCTTAAACTGAGGTACCACTGTACCGAATACTGTCGCCTTGTTTCGTGCAGCTTTGGCAGAGCTGCTCCTGCTTGAATTCGGGGTGGATGTCACTTCAGCCCCGTTTTGCAAGCTATCTCATGCGTTGTTTCACCTCTGGCCTGCGTATGCGCCGCCTGAACAGTCCTGGTTGTTAGACCAGGGGCTCTCTTTTCTCTTTCTCCTAGGTTTGTGATAGCCCCTTCAGTTTGGGATTGTTTTGTCAAGGCTTTTTTCTTGTTGACTTTGGCCTCCGGGATCAGGTCGGGAGCTTCATGCTCTCCTGAGGTGCAGGGTTTTTGTTCTTTCGGTTTTGGTCTTGTTCGGTTGCAACTGTCATCTTCTTTTCTGGCAAAGAACGAGATGGCGGCTTTCTGGAGGGGTCTTTGGGTGGTTGATGCTTGATTGGTTTGGCCGGGGGTGCATCATGTGTTGTGTCCAGTTGCGGCTCTTGGCCATTATTTGCGCTCCACGGCCTCTGTGACCTTGGACGTGCCTTGGATTGACCCGGTTTCAGTTCTTCCCTGTTCCAGGATTCGAGTCTCCCAGTCTTGTCCTCAGGGTTATTCGGTCCAGCCAGCCTGCGGTCTATCCTCGTGCACATGATGTTCACAAATTTGCTGCTTTAGCTGCTGTTTTTGGTAATTTGTCTTGGGCTGACATTAGGGTACGAGAATTTTGGAGGTCGAACAGGGTCCTGGTTGCCCATTACCTCGTTAATGTTTCTGGCCCTAGTTGGGCCTATGTCGCATTGGGTCGCATTTTGCAGCCAATTGTCTTGACTTTGCATTGAGATGCGAGTGGCGGCCGCTTCCCGGGTAAGTCCCTCTATTCCTTTTCTGTGGTTAGGTAGCTCCAGGGAGCTCTCCATAGAAAACCAGCGTTGAATGTAATGAAACCCCATTTTCCGGGTGAAAGTCACAGGCTCCCCCGGCAACCCTCCCTCCCTCCGATCGGCGGTTTTAGCGTTTTGATATTCAGCCTCTGAACTGGGGTTTGATGGCCAGCACGAGGGGCCTGGGGCTCCACCTTCCCCTCACGTGTAGGGGGGAGCTGCGCAGAGAGTGGCGCAGCGGCGATTGTGACATCATGCTTGTTTGCTTGTTTTCAGATAGTGGAGTTCTGCTTGATAGTTTGGTTTTTGGTATAAATTTTAATCAGGTGGAGTTTGCTTTGAGATGCCTACTTTTCTGGGTGCCTAACCTGGTAAATGGCACACACACAGAATGCTTCCAGCCACCTGGGGGTTTCTATAGGCTCCTCGTGCCTCTCTTAAGAGGAGCCAAGTTCTGGCTCGTGGTCACCAGTAGGCTAGAACTCCAGTTGACTGATGCCAGAGTCTAATACATACATATCAGTCCGGTATAGCTCCGGGAAGCCTCCAGGACTCACTCAGAAAATGGCATTTCATAACATTCAACGCTGGTTTTATATAGAAACAATTTTTTTAATTTTTATGTCTTGGGGATGTAGAAATATTCATTAAAGATTAAAGAATTACTGTATTGAAAATTGTAGTGTTATTAAAAAGTCATCCTAAACGAAATTTAAATTTCCATCAGGTGCAGCTAGAAGTTCTTGAAGTGTTCTCTCACACAAGAAGGCCTCCAGGGGAACCAATTTTACAATTCGAGCTGTCTCAGTCATCACCAGTAACTGACAACAACCTTTGCCCCGAGCCAGAGAAGCGTCGGAGACAGGCAGCTGGGAAGAACCGAGTTTGGGTAAAGGTACGGTTACTTTGTGTTGCTGTTCGTGCTGAAGATGGGACATATTCGAATTTGATATCTTGGTATCTTGGCATGTGTATCTGTATATTGTGGTATCACCCTTTCAAAATTCTAGAGAAAATAGTCAGAAATATAACATACTTGGAGGGAAAATATATATAATGTAAAAGAGGGACAATAAGGATTCAGAGGGGGAAAAGTCATGCCTACTAATTTTGTAGGTGACCTTGCATACAAAGCTCTATGCTGTCTGTGGCCCTCGTGGAGGACTACTTGTGGGCTTGCCTGTACTTGGCTACAGTCTTCTGTCTTCTGTTTTCTTGCTCTCATGGAGCTCTATACTGACATGCTCCAGGAATATGTTGATTCGCTCAGCTCAGAGTTGGGCGCAGGCACCTTGTTGCTTACTCTGGCAGCTTCAGCAGTGCTGCCTAAGCTGTAGGCGCTCATGCTCCAGGAGGCGGTAGCCATGTTCTACTCTGTCCTTCTTGTGTGTTGGAAAGGTATGTTTACCCAGTCTTTAGATTTGGCATGGTTCTTGGCCCATTTATCCACCTCTCCTCTTTCCTGAAGATGTGGTTGCATAGATTTTGTCCTCGGCAGTAGCTTCTTGCCATCCTTTTTCCCATTTGTTATGCACTCGGTGTTCCCTTCCTTTATTTAAGAGGTCTTGTGTGACCGTGGCTGCTGGTCATTGTAAGCCATTATTGGAGCCAGATTCTGGGATGCATGCGCCTCCCACTGTTGGGTTCTCTTCTGCTCTTTGGTGGCACTCTCACATCTTACAGAAAGGCACCAATGGACATGGTTCGGGAAGCCTCTTTCACAGTTTGCCCCTTCATGGGTTGGTGAGGGCAGCTCACCCAGTTTGCTGCTGCCTGATATCACGATTTGTGTACCTTTCTGATTGTTTCTTAAGGCTTTTGGCGAAGTTCATAAGTCCTTTTCCCCTCCTGGGGTCGGGGGGGGGGGGGCAGAGCTTTTGTAACATTCCTCTTTCCCTTGCTTCTTCCAGATCATTGCAAAGTGAGTAGCTTTCGGCACTCTGGAGATGACTTCATCTGTACACAGGGTGCTACGTTTCTTCTGGTCTCAAAACAGGACTTGGCAGAGCTCTACTTCCTCCTCGGTCTCTTGAGGGTTAAATGTGTTCATTCCCTGCTCCACTTTCTACATGATTACTGGCTTAAGTTTCTCATGTTGGAGGCTGGAATCTGGATGTTTTTCCTGTACCTTTAGAATGTTGATTCGCATATCCCCATACATCTGAGATTCAGAGATTGGTTAAGTTTTATCGTGGGGCATTGGGCCTACCACTTTAGGGCTCTTCACTTCAACTTGAATCTGACTCCTCGTGTTTTCACCAGATTGGTTCTGGTCATTGTGGCCCATCTTTGTTTATTGGGGGTTTGTGTTCTCACATACTTCAATGACTGGTGGGTTTGTACCACCAGTCAGTCTATGTGTCTATTAGTTAGAGATCTGGTTCTTTCACATAGTCTCGAGTTCCTGGTAAACTGGCAGAAGTCCCATCTGGTTCCGTTCTATGTACAGACCTGGCTGGGCCTTGTGTGGGACTCTCGGTCAGCATTACTTTCCCTTCCTTTGGCAGTTGTGTTCTGGCTGCTTTCCTATTGTTCTGCACAGCTGCTATCTGGTGTTAAGGAGTCCCCTAGTGACTTGGATTTTGCTCAAGCATTTGTGCAGGAGCCTGAACTTTGTCTGAACTCTGAAATGGTTTTCCTGCTGGGCAGAGTATGGCTTCAGGTTTCTGTGGTTATGCCTGTTTTGCAACCATTAGTTTTGGGCCCCTATTGCTTTTCATTGGCTACTTTGTCACTGGCTTCCTCTTCGGGCTTCACAGAGTTTGGTTCTTTGGCTTCTTCCTCCTCCATTGCTTGATGTGTGAAGTAATTAAATGCTTTACCAAACTTGTGGCCTTATTGATCAAATAATTGCAGTTCAGTTACATCCTGCAATAATGACATGCCATATAATATTCAATAATATATTCAGTTTATGCACTTTCAGTTCCTTATAATAATAGGCAAATTGCATAACCAACTAAGGCCAAATCAAAGAGACAAATACAAAAAATACATTGCACCAACCTTCACAGCTGATCTGCCAGAAATGTAAGCATAAATCAGTCAAATGAGAGTATAATGGATATAAGAATTACAATAGCTAGGTACAATAGATACACCATTTTACTGCAATGTCTTTACTGGCACTTCAGCTCTGGAAAAGAGCTTCGTGACCAGCACTCACCAGGCCACCCAGAGTTATTGGTCAGGTTCATTTCATCGGGAACACAGTATGGTGTGAGAGTTTGCGGAATTGTGGAATGCAGTAAAGAGGATTCAGATTCCTCTGGGCTCTATGCTCTGGCTTCATTCGGACTGTTCCCTAGTGGTTCATTGTTTGAACCGAGAGGACTCCTTTCAGTCTGTTTCTCTTTGGAGATGGATGCTACGTCTAGCTCATCTACTAAATTCTTGTGGTTCACGTTCAGGGAGTGCCCACCATTGCCATGGATGGTCTTTCTCACTTCCTTCCCATCTCTACAGAGTGGACCATTGATGCTGCTTCCTTCCAGTGGCTTTGAGAGACGCCTTGGTGCCCTGACGGGGATCTCTCTGCATCGGCTTAGAATGCATCAGCAGAGCCTTCTGCTCTGTGTCTCTGTTCCTTGATGAATGCCTTTCAGCTGCACTGGTTGGAGTAGGAGTTTCTATAGTGCATTAGTTCACCTGTTGTTCAAGGTCCTGGTCAGGTTGGAGCCCTAGCAGGGAAAAATGGTTCTAGCTCCTTGTTGGCCAGCATATCCTTGGTTTGAGGCACTGCTCACTTGGTGTCCAAGCCTAAACATTTGTTTACGACTTCATCTCACTCTCAGAAGATCAGCCTGGTGGGCATATCACACTGGTTCAGACTTCTCCTTTGCTGTTCGCATCTGGTCTTTCTGATGCATCTTTATCACTATCTCTGTGGCAAGGAGTTGGCTGAATTGATGGTTTCCCCACCTGCATGTTAAGTATGAAATATGAAGATTGAAGCACTATAAAAATACATTTGCATGTGATCCAAATTAGTGTAATGACTGGTCTAAAAAATCCATTTATTTGTATTAAGCAAAAGGTTTTCTCTTAGTTAAAATAACACTTTGTTTTATTTCTGGGGGTGGGGGGCCTTGAGGTTCTCTGAAACTATCACTGATTCAGTACCATACTACCAGGTACCATCAGTCACAGAGTTCTTATTGGTCTACCGGGGACCACGAGCCAAGACCTGGCTCCCTCAGAGAGGTTCAGGGAGCTGTGGCCTATGAACACTTTTAAATGTCAAGATAATCATGTCTGCCATCACTGCAGCTAAAAAAAAGGCCCCCAAAAAAATTCCCCCAGCTATGAAAACAAATACCCAAAATTTCATTAAACTAGCACAAGCTAGTTTGCTCCACATCTCCACCTCCTCATTTGGGGAGAGAAGGGAGGCAGACTGGGTCAGCAGACCCGCTCCACCTTCAGTTCTTTTGCTGGTGTGCCTGGTCACTGTTCTAGTCACTCTGGCTCCAGTCTCCTGTTTTTTTTAATGGTATTTGCCTTTGAGGCGGTTCTTATACAAGTTGTGTATAGTGAACCAGGAGTGTAGTGTACCAGGAGCTGCATGTACTCAGGGTTTTCTTCCCTGTGTCCTCCTTAAGTGCTTACCCTGCATGGTCAAGGTTATCTTCCCTGGGGTGTTCTGGACCCACTTTTTTTAGGAGGGTTTCCTCGCTTGTGGTGGTCCTCGCCCTTCGGGTAACCTGGTGGTCTTTGGCTGTCTCTTTCCTCAGGTTGGGAATATTTCTGTGGAGAGCCCCTATGGCTCCCTGGAGCTTATCGGGCTAATGTATGTTATATTAGATGGGGACATTAGCTAAGGAGATCAGATCTACCAGGGACCAGCGGCAGAACCTGGCCCCTTCAGAGAGGTTTCAGGGAGCAATGGCCCTGGAAAACCCCCTTGTGGTTGGGGTTTTCCTTATCTGCCATCGACCGGGGTTTGCACCCAGAAAGGTAGGCATAACAAAACAAACCCCACATGGTAAAAAACTAAAACAAAAAAACGAACAGAGAGGTAGAAACTCCCTACAATCCCATGGAAACAAGCAAACATCACACTTTACTGCCGTGCCGATCGTCCGCACAGCCCTCCCCGTCCCGAGAGGGGGAGGGGGGAGCCCCGGACCTACTGCGCCGGCTGCCTAACATCAGTTCGTAAGCTAATGTCAACCGGGATAGATGCTTCTCTGGCCTCAGTTTCCTAGGCGGTGTTTGCCTTGTGTGGCATTCACTGCCGTGTGTTGTATTGTGCGGTGGCCAGGACCGGGGCTGCATTGTGTGTTGTATTGTGCGGTGGATCAGTGCAGGGGCTGCTTGCGCTTAGGAGCTTCCTTCCCTAAGCGCCTTGTGAGTACTGCCCCTGCGTGACAGGGTTATCTCCCCTGGGGCGTTCGGGAACCATTCCCGAAGAGGTTCTTGCTGCTTGGCATTTGCCTCGCCCTTGGGGCCAGCTGGGGCTTGGGGCTCTTGTTTGGCCCTGGGTGGGAACTGGTATTGTGCTAGATAGGGCGTCAAGGTGTTGCGTGACCTGCCACCTAAGCGGCGACCGGTTCCTGTTGCCTCTGGGGACGGTCCTTTTGCGGGGTTTTTCTTTTGTTTTTATTTTCATTTGCCTGGTGGGGGTCTGCCTAGTGTGGCTATAGTTCCACTGTTAGTGTTTGGCGGCCCTATGCTAGGCCCCTGTGATTGTACACGTCGCAGGGGCTTTCAGGTTTGTCCTCTACCCCTTGGTATTTTTGGGTGTTTAACCGGTTAGCAACACCTTGCCGGGCTTCCCGTAGTTGTTACCCCTACGGGCCCTGGAAACCCCTGTCGGGGCTCGGTGAACCATTGAATGTCTTCTGGGTCCCAACCCGTCTTGTATGGGATCGTTGGTTGCTGTGCCCTTGTCTCCGGGTGACAGTTGCCACTTTTACCTCCGTCATGTTGCCTGTTGGGTCACTGACACCTTGTCCCGGAGTTTTGCGAGAAAGATTCTCTGCTTGTTCTCCAGTACTCTCCTGATGTTATTACTGTTCAGAGTACAGGCGGCATCTGTGTTGCAAGCTAGGTTAGGTTGCTGCAACACGCTAGGTTTCACACTTGGATGCTCCGAGGCCGCCCCGTTTTGGTTAGGTGCTGTTCGCCCCTTTACCTCCCTGTTTCCGGCTCCGGACCGTCTGCGGGTTTCGAGGTCGGGGCGGGGTTTAGTTGGGGCCGAGACTCGGGCGGTTTTCGGAGGCTGCCCCGTTCGGGATGTGTACGGAGGTTTTCGAGCCTGTTCCTCCTGCCATTGCTTCTGGGTCTTACCAGCGGCCCTTTCTTGCTGCCTTTCCATGGACTCTTCTTTTTCTTTAAGGGCAGGGGGCTTGGAGGACAGCTATGTCCCGGGGCCTCTGTTGCTGGTTCCTGGGACTGGGGGATGCCTGCTAGCAGTTCTGGGGCGGTTTGCACCTGCCTGGGTTTTCTGCTTTTGGGCGGAGTTTTTCGCCCATCCAGTCTGCTTGCTTCCCACTTTTGCTGGTGTGTTTTCGTTTCTTTTGCATCCGTCACAGCCCTCTGTTCTGGCGGCCATTTTCTTCTGCCGGTTTCGCGACGTGGCCACCAAGGCGGCGTTGCAGTTTGTTTACATGCGCCTGGGTGTGTGAGCGAGCGTCTTGGGTGAGTTTTTCACCTTTTTCAGGGGTTTTATTCTCCTGTTGTCGTTTTTTTGATTTTCTGGTGTTTTCTGCCCGTTTCCTGTTCCTCTGGGACGTTTGAGTGTTGATTTTACACCGGGTTTTCTGTTTTGTCTATTTTGGATCTGGGTCCTTGGGTTTGGGCTCAGTGTTCCTGTCTGTTATGCTTGCTCCCACAACTTGTCCCTCGGTTTTCGGTCTGTTTGACTGTTTTCCCAGGGGGTTCTATCTGGGGCAGCCTTTCTGTGGTGTATCTCCGCCGGCAAATATCGTGGTTTGGGCTCCACCTGGTTCGATTCCGGGTTTCTTTGGGTTCTTTGGTTTCATTCTGGAGGTTTCTTCCTCTTGGGCCCCCTTTGTGGGTTCAAGGGGCTTTGTTTCCTCGTGTGTGACCCGGTTCTGCCTTCTGGAGTTCCGGGGTCTTCCTGGCTTGCAGACTGAGCTTTTTGGGTCTTGGCACGTGTTATGGTCATGCTGGGACTTTGGGGTTTTGTTGTCGAGGTGGGCCTTTTGATGCAGTTTTGTGCCTTCTTTGCCTGGCCGGTGTGGTGCTCTCTGCCCACTGGTCAGCGGCTTTGTTTTCTTTTCACGTGTATGTGTGTGTGTGTACACATGTGCATGTACATGTGTACACTGTGTGTGTACTCAACTAATTGTGCTTGCGGGGGTTGAGCTTTGGCTCTTTGGTCCCGCCTTTGGCTCTTTGGTCCCGCACTGGTCCCGCACACTTTGGTGTGCACATGTGTATGTGCATACACACTTGTATGTAACATACCTTGTGTGTATGTGTATATGCATATGTATGTGTATATGCATATGTATGTGTATGTACATAATATATATGTATATATGTGTATGTATACTTTTTTTTTTGGAAGGGGCTCTGTTCCCTTCTCTGTTGATGGGGTGCTGGGGGAGCAGCTTGCTCTGCTGACTCTCTCATGGTCCAGCAGTTAGTGGGCGCTTTTGGTTGTCTTCCGGCCTCTGGTGGCGGCGGTGGATGGCTTCTCCCCCTTTGGGGGGGGGTTCAGGACTGGCGGGGTGGGCTTCTTCCCCTGCGCTTCATGATGTCATTTTCGTGGGTGCATTGGACGTGGTCGATCCGCCCCATCCTTCTGGGGTTCCTGTCTGCTCTATGCAGACATGGGCCTGTCAAATCAGCGGTTCTTCTGGACTTCTTCAGTCTGCGCCCTGGATTCTATGCCCTCCTCAGAGGACTGTTGTCTCCTGTCCGGCTTCTGTTGGGGCCAGGTGCCTGGATGGTGGCCCTGGGCCTCCAGGTCAATTCTTGGCATGTTCCTCTCCAGTTTTCCGGGACTGGCACAGTTGGTGGTGGGGTTTAAGGCTTACCGTTTTGTTGCCTTCCCTATTTTGTACATTGGCACTTGGTGTACTGACGCATCTTTACCGGATCTTGGTGCCCTGCCTGGGGCTGCTTGGGATTCGGTGTCTGGCCTATCTCCGAATAGCCCACACCAGACGACTGGCTGGTGTGGGCTCCCAGTCGGTCCACTTGTCTGCTCGCCAGGAGTGTGGCTGTTTCCAGATCGCCGAGTTTGATTTCCTGGTGATCTGGAGGTGTGCGAACCCGGGGCGTTTTCCCGCGGCTCTGCCTCTTTTGGCAGGTCGGACCGGTCCTGTACGTGACATGTTCGGCCTTCTCCTCGGCTCTTCGCATCTGGTATTTTGATGCGAGTATCACTATCTCTGTGGTGATCAGGTGGCTTTGTTGATGGTGTCCCACCTGCAAGCTTCATCTTGGCGACAGTATGACGTTCCTGATGTTTCTATGCATTTTTCTTGCTATTCGTAGGTTGTCTTATCCTTTCTTGGGTTTTCAGGACTACAGTTTTGATGTTTCTTACTGTCGCTTCGTTTTGTGCTGCGCTGATGGAGCCGCTCCGGCTTGGATTCAGGGTGGACGTCACATCTGCCCCGTTTCGTACGCTTTCTCGTGTTTTGTTTCACCTCCGGCCTGCTCATGCGTCGCCTGAGCCGTCCTGGTCCTTGATCAGGGTGCCTTCTTATCTTCTCCTCAGTTTGTGGTAGCCCCTTCGGTTCAGGATTCTGCTCTTTTTTACTGGTGGTAGGTTTGTATGTTTGCAGCCTTTCTCCGTCCTTCTGGCGACGGTCGAGACAGCTGCTTTCTGGAGGGGTTCTTGGGTTATTGATGCTTGATTGGTTCGGCCGGGGGTGCGTCCTGTATTGTCCGGTTGCTCTTTTTTGCCGTTACCTGCGTACCATGTCTGGGGATGCACTTTGGGTTGATCCAGTTTCCCTCGTTCCCTGTTCAGGGCTCGGGTCTCCCACGTCGTCCGCAGAGTTTTTAAGTCTTTCAGCCTGCGGTCTGTCCTTGCGCCCGTGCTGTTCGGACGTTTGCAGCTTGTGCTGCTGTGTTGGTGACGTCTAGGGCTCATTTCGGGCGCAGGGAATTGAGGGTCGCACTGGTTCTTGGCCGCCCATTCTTTATGCGCGTCGGCTTCTGTGCGTTCTTGTTTGCCTTGGGTCGCAGGTTGCAACCTGTTGTCTTGGCTTCGCGTTGCTGAGTTTGTGGTGGCCGCCTCCCGGGTTAGCCCTTTCTTTTCCTTCTCTTTGGGTATGAAGCTCCAGGGAGTCGTAGGGGCTCCACATAGAAAACCAGCGTTGAATGTAATGAAACGCCATTTTCTGGGAGAGCCCCGGTGATTTACCTGGCAACCCTCCCTCCCTCCGGTTGGCGTTTTTTTCGCGTTGGTTGAAGCTTAGCTTCCGAACTGAAGCTTGGCAGCTGGTGCGGTAGGTCCGGGGCTCCCCCCTCCCCGTCTCGTGTCGGGGAGGGCTGAGCGGACGATCGGCGCAGCAGTAAAGTGTGATGTTTGCTTGTTTGCTTGTTTCCTTGGGATTGTAGGAGTTTCTCTCTGTTCGTTTTTTTTGTTTTAGTTTTTTACCATGTGGGGTTTGTTTTGTTATGCCTACCTTTCTGGGTGCCTAACCCCGGTCGATGGCAGATAAGGAAAACCCCAACCACAAAGGGGTTTTCCAGTGCCATTGCTCCCTGAAACCTCTCTGAAAGGGCCAGGTTCTGGCGCTGGTCCCTGGTAGGTCTGAACTCCTTAGCTAATGTCCCGGTCTAATATAACATACATTAGCCCGATAAGCTCCAGGGAGCCTCCAGGGCTCACCCAGAAAATGGCGTTTCATTACATTCAATGCTGGTTTTATCACTATCTCTTACAGAACCCCTAGTTACCTTGGGGTTGTGCAGAACCCCAGTTAAAAAGCCCTGGCCTATGGTATAGGATCTTGTCCTCAGTAGGTGGAGAGTACCTACTGAGGTGGAGAAGGTGGAAAATGGAGTTCCTTAGGGACCTGGTATTGACTAGGCTGATCAGTAATGACCATTGCTTAAGCTTACTGAGGTAGAACCTAGAAATGTTTCATTACACTCTTTGCTCTATTTTTAAATAATCATTTGGGATGATTTATGTTTATTCCTAATGTCAAAGTGAATTATAATGCAGCATTTATTTGTTTCTTAGGTGCTCATAAATAATAAATTAGTAACTCAGACACCATCAGCAAGTTCTGGAAATGACTTCACCATGCACATTGGCCAGACGTACCGAATGGCACTGTCTTCTTGGCCACGTCACATTACACTGGAAGTTATGGAGGGAGCAAGTCTTAGACAGACTCTTGTGGCCTCGGCATTCCTCCCAGTTCCCAGCAGAACCAATATCTGCAAAGATATGTTTACCTCCGTTGACTTCAGTGGTACCCAGGTCAGTTGTGTTTCTCGTGCCATCTTTCTGAATGAAGTCTATGATACCAGAAGGTGTAGCAATTACAATATATGATTTTAATCATGTTACCAGTAATGCAAATATTATAAAATTATTTTCATTATTAAAAAATATTTCCTTTCCATTTATTTTGGCACTAATACCAGGTCGGAAAATTTAGGGAACCTTAATTATACAATTTTTCTCGACCACTTCCTCGGTGGCTTTCCCCCCCTTATAATCTGGCTGTTTCTGGTCGGACACAAGACACTGCTAAATATCCCACTGTCTTCCATAAACAAGAGCCGATATATGTCCTTTCCTTGTCCCCCATCTAAGGCTGGAAGCATTTGTAAAGGAAAGTTCACCTATACTGAGTGAAAAATGTCTTTGGTGCAGTGAAACTAGGCTGGCTTCTTCTTTTTGCCCACATCAGGTCATGTTGGAGTGGGTGGCCTCCTGCATGATCAAAACAACTTCGTTACCTTGTTGGGTTTTCCCACCTCTTCCAGGTCCCAAAACAGGATTCGCTAGACCTCCGGTTCATTCTCGATCTTTCATGGGTGAACTGGTTCCTTCCTTGTCCCTCCTTTCAGATGGCCACTTTATCCCAGGTCCGTCTCACCCCTTGAGGGGGATGCTTGAATGATTTCCCTGGACCTCTGGAATATGTATTGGTATGTACAGTGGTACCTCGGCTTACGAGAGCCCCTGGTCACGAGTTTTTCGGGTTATCTTCTTGAGGTTATCTTGAGATGTTTTCGGTACTTTAGTGTCCCCGCAGCCCGGTCCTCGACTAGGCCTCCACCCCCAGGAAGCAGCCCGTGACAGCTGACTAACACCCAGGTACCTATTTTACTGCTAGGTAACAGGAGCATAGGGTGAAAGAAATTCTGCCCATTGTTTCTCGCCAGCAGCCAGGATCGAACCCGGGACCACAGGATCACAAGTCCAGCGTGCTGTCTGCTCGACCGACCGCCTCCCCTCCCTCGGGTTACGAGCAGGATTTGCTCGGAATATTTGTATTGAGTTACGAGGGTTGCCTCAGGATACGAGTTTGTTGATACACATACGGGCCGACCTAACGCGTGGTAGCACAGCGATCGCCGCTCAGTTTGCCAGTGCCTTGCACCCAGTGACTATCCAGCTTGAATTCTTCTCAAGGATTTACCATTTATTTTCGGAGTTTTTGCTATTTGAGCATAGAATTTGTTATACATTGCAATGGGTCCCAAGAAAGCCAGTGGTACAGTGGTACCTCAGTTTAAGAGTTTAATTCGTTCCTGGAGACAGCTCTTATTCCGAAAAACTCGTATTCTGAAGCTAATTTCCCCATAAGAAATAATGGGAAATGAATTAATCCGTTCCTGACTACCCCAAAAACCCCATATCAAACTAAATTTTTATACCTAATTCATCTAAATAAACCTACAAAACTATGTTCAAGTTATTACTTACCTTGCTCTTGAATGCTGTAGGCGTATGGAAGATGGTGAGGAGGGGGGAGGAGGAGAGGAGTTACTGTTTGGAAGGGGAGTCCCTTTCCATTATCACATCAGGCAGTGAGGACTTCACTGGTATGCACACACTGGCACATTTTGCCTGCATACCACTAGGACTTGCTTGTCTTACTAAGAATTTCTCTAAAGACACTTGTTTTTCCCTACATTTTAACACTTGTCTGTAGTAAGACATCACATTATCATTTAAATGGTCAATGCAACGGCCTGCTACAGCTTTATCTGGGTGAGTTTTTTCAACAAAACTTTGCAGTTCTTCCCATACTTCACACATTTTCTTAATCAAGGAGGGACATCCTCTACTGCCTCTACTCACAGCTATTTTCTTAGGTTGAACCTTATCAATGGCTTTCTTGAGACCCATGGTGAGATATATAATAACAAACTGTATAGTCAAATGACCAAAAATCCAACAAAACACTGAAAATCCAGGTGAAGAATTGATGTGGGATAGTCACTGGGCGCGAGACAATGGTAAACTGAGGGGCGGAGTGGCGGAGGGGCGACGATCGCCGATCGACCACGCGCTAGGTCGGCCTGTACGCGTATCAACAAACTCGCTTCCCGAGGTAACCCTCGCATTCCGAGACATAATTTTCGAGGAAATCCTGCTCGTATTCCGAAAAACTCGCATACAGGGACACTCGCATTCCGAGGTACCACTGTACGGTTAAAGGGAAGAAATTGCATGTGAGGATGACAATAGAGAAAAAGTAAGAGATCATTCGGAAGCATGAAAATAATGCACGTGTTGTTGAACTTTGTAGGTTGTACAACAAATCCACGTCAACAAAATGCACTATACTTGCCAAGAAAAAGGACATTATGAGTGCCAAAGTGGCAATAGGAGTATCAACAATCACGAAACAAAGACCACAAATACTTGAGGAAGTGGAAAAGTTGTTATTAATTGGATACACAACAAGGAGTTAGAGGTGATAGTGACAACAAGAAGTAATAGTGTTTCGGAGGCCATCACTTGTGAGAAAGCCAGGGTATTGCACGAAGACCTTGTAAAGAAAACCCCTGGAACGAGTGCAGATACGATAGACTTTAAGGCAAGCAGGGGATGGTTTGAGAAATTTAGAAAAAGAAGTGGTATTCATAGTGTTGTGAGGCATGGGGAGGCTGCCAGCTCAGACAAACCAGTAGCTGAGAAATTATTTAAGAATTTAAAGAATTTGCAGAGCTGAGGGTTACCTACTGCAACAGGTGTTTGTGATGAAACAGGACGTTCTGGAGAAGATTGCCTAAGAGGACATACATTACCAAGGAGGAAAAAGCATTGCCTGGACACAAGCCTATGAAAGATAGGTTTACGCTTGTGCTGTGTTCAAATGCGAGTGGCGATTTGAAAATTAAACCCTTGCTAGTGTATCATTCTGAAAATCCAAGGGTTTTCAAACAGTATAAAGTGCAGAAAAATCAAATGTGTGTGATGTGGAGGGCTAATAATAAGGCATGGGTGACTAGGATGTTTTTTTGGGAGTGGGTGAATGATGTGGTGTGCCCTGCCATAGAAAAATATTTGCAGGAGAAACATTTGCCACTCAAGGCCCTGATTCTCCTCGACAATGCTCCTGCTCATCCTCCAGGATTGGAAGATGAATTGTTGCACAGATACAATAAATTTCTTACAGTAAAGTTCCTTCCTCCTAACACCACTCCTCTAATTCAGCCTATGGACCAGAAAAATCATAGCGAATTTTAAGAAACTTTATGAAAGGTCACTTTTCCGGAAATGTTTTGAAGTGACTGAAGCCACAAACCTCACCCTCAAAGAGTTCCGGAAACACCATTTTAACATTTGTAGTTCTTTAAAACTCATTGACAAAGCCTGGCAAGAAGTGACTCAAAGAACCCTGATCTCTGGCTGGAGAAAATTGTGGCCTGAATGTGTGACAAAACTAGACTTTGAGGGGTTTGAGCCTGTAAATGATGCGCCTATTGTTGAGGAAATTGTTACTCTGGGCCGGCATATGGGCTTGGAACTCCATGGCTAATGTCCCGGTCTAATATAACATACATTAGCCCAATAAGCTCCAGGGACTGGTAGGGCTCCCCATAGAAAACCAGCGTTGAATGTAATGAAACGCAATTTTCTGGGTGAGATCCGGAGGCTCCCCAGAGCTATCCAGGCTGATATGCTAATGTCAGACTTTGGCATCAGTCATGTGTATGGAGTTCTATGGGCCTACCGGGGATCACGAGCCAGAACCTGGCCCCCTCAGAGCAGGTACGAGGAGCAATGGCCTATAGAAACCTCCGTGTGGTTGGAAGCATTCTGTGTCTGCCATTGACCGGGTCAAGCATCCAGAAAGGTAAGCATCCCAAAACAAACCCCAATTCTGGTTAAAATTGCTACAAAAAGCCGTACAAGTGGATAGAGCTCCCCAAAAAGAAACGAGCAAACGAGCATGACATCACTCGTCACCGTGCAGCTCTCTGCGCAGCTCCCCCCCTCCCGGGATGGGGGAAGGGGGAGCCCCCAGACCCCTGTGCCGGCCATCCACCCTTCAGTTCTAAGGCTGGACATCAAAACACGAGAAAAAAAAAAACTGACTAGAGGAGGGAGGGATGCCGGGGAGCCTCTGAGTCTCACCCAAAAAATGGTATCCCATTACATTCAACGCTGGTTTTCTGGGGGAGACCCATCGGCTCCCTGAAGCTAACTACCCACAGAGGAAAAGTAGAAGAACTTACTCGGGAGGCGGACGCTGCTCACTCCTCAAGTCAAGACAACTGGCTGCAATCACCGACCCAAAGTGACACAGGCCCGACTAGGCCCAGGAATGTTCACGAGTTAGCTCGCAGCCAGGATCCTGTTCGTCCGCCAAAAACCCCGTGCCCGAATGTCAGCCCAAGACATGTTGCCAAAGATGGCAGCAAGAGCAGCAAACATATGAACGTCATGGGCACGGGGATTTATAGCAGGCTGGCTAGTCTTAAAAACCTTCCGGATGACCTGGGAGACCCGCAACCCGCAAACAGGGAAGAAGGGAAACTGGATCAACTCAAAGGTCGTCCCCAGACACAGAAGCCGTGGCGTGCAAATAACGGTGGAGGGCCGCAACCGGATACAAAACATGATGCACCTCCAGCCTGACCAACCAAGCATCAACAACC
>WNGS01034453.1:196112-207895 GCA_020271785.1 Procambarus virginalis | reverse complement strand
CAAGGACCTCTCCAGAAAACAGCTTATTCTTCGCCAAAAAAGAAGGAGACGGCTGCAGACGAACAAACCCATCGCCACAGACCGAAAGAGCAGAAACCCCTGCGCAGGAGGAGAGCATGAAGCTACCCAACGACCCCAGAGGTAAATGCCAACAGAAAAAGAGCCTTCGAGTACCAATCCTGAACCGAAGGGCCACACACAAACCGAGGAGAAGAGAGAAGGAGAGCACTCTGTCTAAAGACCAGGACGGTCAGGGGTGCATGAGCAGGCCGAGGTGAAACAACGCACGAAACTAGCTTGCGAAACGGGCAGAAGTAACACAGTACTGAAACCAAGTTGAAGCCAGCTTGCACAACACGAGGCGACAGTATTTGGCATAAGATGATGGTCCTGAACAACTAAGAGAGAAAGGAAAACACTACCGAACTGAAAGCGAACCACAATGACAGTAAAAAAACGGAAGGACCACCAGGAAACTTTATACTGCCGCCAGATGAAGCCCGCAGTGGGACACTAACAAGGAAGCCACCTGATCACCATACAAGATGATGATAAACTTGAGTCAAAAATACCATGTGCGAAGACTCAAGGAGACGATTGAACCAGCCATGTGACCGCTCCGGTCCGATCTGTGGAAGAGGCGGAGCCGAGGGAAAACCTCCGGGTTCGGACCCCGAGGCAAGCGGCGCCTGAAACCACGGCCGGGCTGGCCATCGTGGGGCCAAGAGGACTACTCTCCCTGGTAAGTCTCCAAGCGAGTCAGGATCTGGAGCAACAGCTGAACCAGGGGAATGAGGACAGGAACCCACACCTCGACCAGTCCTGCTGAAAGACATCGACCCGACGCCTCCAATCGCGGGAAGGCACCATTACAGTCCCCTACAGTCGGGGAAGGGGAACACACCAACGCGAAGAGGTCCACCTCGGGTGCTGAACGTCTGAAAGAGCCAACAGAAGGAGTCGCCGTCAACGTCCATTCCTGGACAGAGGAACGAAACAGACAGGTCATCCGCCAAGACGATTGGACACTCCCCGCACGTGAACTGCCAGGAGAGCCAAACCCCGAAAACACAGCAGACAAGTCATCTGAAGTGACCAGTACCAAAGAGCAAAGGACCGCATCGAACCCCTTGGTTCAGGCAATGAACCACCAGGGAGCAGTCCGAATGAAGCTGGATCGTCGATCTACGGGTGACCCGAAACTCTCCGAAGAGCAAACCACACCGCGGCGAACTCCCGCACCATGCTGTGGGCCCGACGAAAGGACGGATCCCACTGATCCCTGGCCGGCCTGGTGAGCACTGGTCAGAAAGCCCCAGCCGAGAGACACTCGACCGTGATCACATGAGTGAGGGCTCGGGCAGGCGCCAAGGCACTGAACCCCGAAAAAACCCGAGGAGGAAGCTGGCAATGCAAGCAGTCGACGCTAAGCCGACTCCAAGCAAGCATGCCGACTTACCTTTAAGGTAGATCATCCGACATGAGTACACACAGCTCCGTATAGCATTGCCTTTTCATTCTATGTTATAATTTGTCTGAGGTTTTGTACTGGTTTCCATTTTTATATTTTCATTTTTTTCCAGCTCATGCGCTACGGAGAAAATTAAATATTAGAACGGAAACCACGTATAAATCTCAGGCAAATCATAACATAGAATCGAAAAGGCAATGAAAGGATCTGGGTGTACTCTTACCTGACTCATATGTGTATAGACCGTACCTGTTGGATTCGAACAGGGTCCTGGCCGCCCGTTATTTGGTGAACGTCCGTGCTCCTCGGCGTTCTTGTGTTGCTTTGGGTCGCAGGTTGCAGCCAGTTGTCTCGACTTCGCGTTGAGGATTTTGTGGCCGCCGCCTCCCGGTACGTCCCCTTTTTCCTTCTCTTTGGGTAATTAGCTCCAGGGAGCCGTAGGGGCTCCCCACAGAAAACCAGCGTTGAATGTAATGAAACACCATTTTCTGGGTGAGCCCCGGAGGCTCCCTGGCTACCCTCCCTCCCGTCCGTCGGCGGATTTTTCGCGTTGGTTGAAGCCTAGTTTCCGAACTGACGGCAGCCGGCGCGGTGAGGTCCGGGGCCCCCCCCTCCCCCTCCCGGGGAGGGGAGGGCTGCGCGGACAACCGGCGCGGCAGTAAAGTGATTGTTTGATTGTTTTCCTTGTGATTGTAGGGAGTTTTTCTACCTCTCTGTTCGGTTTGTTGTAGTTTTCTACCATGTGGGGTTTGTTTTGTTACGCCTACCTTTCTGGGTGCCTAACCCCGGTCGATGGCAGATAAGGAAAACCCCCAACCATATGGGGTTTTCCAGGGCCTTGCTCCCTGAAACCTCTCTGAAGGGGCCAGTTCTGGCGCTGGTCCCTGGTAGTCTGAACTCCATAGCTAGTGTCCCGGTCTAACATAACATACATTAGCCCGATAAGCTCCAGGAGCCTCCGGGCTCACCCAGAAAATGGCGTTTCATTACATTCAACGCTGGTTTTTTCCTTCTCTTTGGGTAATTAGCTCCAGGGAGCCGTAGGGGCTCCCCACAGAAAACCAGCGTTGATGTAATGAAACGCCATTTTCTGGGTGAGCCCCGGAGGCTCCCTGGCTACCCTCCCTCCCGTCCGGTCGGCGGATTTTTCGCGTTGGTTGAAGCCTAGTTTCCGAACTGACGACAGCCGGCGCAGTGAGGTCCGGGGCCCCCCCTCCCGGGGAGGGGAGGGCTGCGCGGACAACCGGCGCGGCAGTAAAGTGATTGTTTGATTGTTTTTCCTTGTGATTGTAGGGAGTTTTTCTACCTCTCTGTTCGGTTTGTTGTAGTTTTCTACCATGTGGGGTTTGTTTTGTTACGCCTACCTTTCTGGGTGCCTAACCCAGGTCGATGGCAGATAAGGAAAACCCCCAACCATATGGGGTTTTCCAGGGCCATTGCTCCCTGAAACCTCTCTGAAGGGGCCAGGTTCTGGCGCTGGTCCCTGGTAGGTCTGAACTCCATAGCTAGTGTCCCGGTCTAACATAACATACATTAGCCCGATAAGCTCCAGGGAGCCTCCGGGGCTCACCCAGAAAATGTCGTTTCATTACATTCAACGCTGGTTTTTTTCCAGCTCATGCGCTACGGAAAAAATGAAAATAAAGAAACGGAAACCACGTACAAAACTCAGGCAAATCATAACATAGAACGAAAAGGCAATGAAAGGATCTGGGTGTACTCATGTCGGAAGACCTTACCTTTAAAGAACACAATAAAGTAGCCATCACAACTGCAAGAAAAATGATAGGTTGGATAACAAGAATCTTTCACACTAGAGATACTATACCGATGATGATACTTTTCAAAACGCTTGTGCTCTCTAGAGTGGAGTACTGCTGCACAATGACAGCCCCTTTCAAAGCTGGAGAAATTGCTGACCTGGAGAGCATGCAGAGATCCTTTACTGCCAGAATTCACTCAGTAAAACATCTAAATTACTGGGACCGACTAAAGAGCCTAAATCTGTACTCCCTTGAGCGCAGGCGGGAAAGATACATAATAATTTAAACATGGAAAATAATTGAGGGGCTGGTCCCAAACCTGCACACAGGAACAACATCACATGAGACCAGAAGACATGGCAGGATGTGCAGAATACCCCCGTTGAAAAGCAGAGGTGCAACAGGTATTCTGAGAGAGAACTCTATCAACATCAAAGGCCCGAGACTGTTCAGCACGCTTTCACTACGCATAAGGTGCATAACTGGCAGACCCCTCACAGTGTTCAAGAGAGAACTGGATAAGCTCCTCCAAAGGATACCTGATCAACCAGGCTGTGACTCATACGTCAGGCTGTGAGCAGCCGCATCCAACAGCCTGGTTGATCAGTCCAGCAACCAGGAGGCCTGGTCGACGACCGGGCCGCGGGGATGCTAAGCCCCGGAAGCACCTCAAGGTAACCTCAAGGTCAAGGTAGCCCCCCGGGGCTGAACCCAGTGATCGCAAGAGAGGCAGAAGGGATGGCCCCGAAGGAACCAGAACAGCCGATGAAGCCAAACCCACCCCGGCGGGTTAGCCATCATCGCGAAGTTCAGGCTCCCGCAGAGACCCTTGAACAGCCACCGGGTGACCCAGGAGTCCCCAAAAACAGGCACATGTGGGACTGCAGCCGTAGGAGAGAGTCCGGAGGAAGAGACAAGGAAGCGGTCTGAGAGTCCCACGCAAGATCCAGCCAGGTCCGAACCTAGGAGGGAACTAGATGGGACTTCCTCTAGTTCACCAAGAACTCGTATCCGGTGAGCTGGGAAAGAACCGAATCCCTGGCTAGCAGACAAGAGGACTGGCTGGGAGCCCAAACCAGCCTGTCGTCGAGGTAAGTCAATACCCGGACACCTAAAAGACGCAGACAAGCCACGACGACCCGGGTAAGGCATGTGAACATGCGAGGTGCCAGGTTCAACCCAAACGGGAGACAACAAAAGCGGTAACCTTCAAGCCACAACAAAACCGAGCCAGTCCCTGAACCCCGGATGAATCGCGATGTGCCAATAGGTGTTCAGAGACGCCATCCAAGAGCCTGGCGCCAACAGGAGCCGAACTTGGGACAGCGTAGTCATCCGAAAGGAGGGGCAATGAACCCAGGGGTTCAGAAGTGCCAAGACCAGAATGAACCGCAGGTCTGCACAGTCCCGTTTCAGTACACCTAAGCGAACCCACTCCAAGATGACCCGACAGAGCGCAGGGAAAGAGGCCTGCCCCACCAGTCCCGAACCTCCCGAAGGAGGAGGGGTCATTCAACGCCACTGCAGGCCGAAGGAAACGACCCAAAACGCCCAGAAATCGAGGGACCAGGCGGGAGAGAACATCGCAAGCCTCCCCCGCATCGCCCCGTCAATGGAACGAACCGTGAAAGGGCTGGCACGCCTTAGAAGACCCCGTACCTTGCACAGAGCGAACACCGCACTGACCAGACGAAGGCGGGTCCAAAGGCAGGGCCGGACCCGAAACTGGCAGCAGTGGCCTACCACGACGAGAGGAACCCCGAGCCCTGAGACGACCTCTCCGGGAAGGGCCCCCCTCCCCCGGGACCCCCGGAGAACCAAAAAGTCAGACATAGGACGACAATTAGCCAAAGCAGCCTGCACATACTGCACCACGGCAGAATCTGCAAAAAGCAGAGGACTAAAAGGCGAGGACATCCTAAGAGCCAGGGCTCTTAGGATGTCTTCCTCCGATTCCAAAGAGGAGGCAACCACTGCCTAACAACATAGAACTTTGTATAATTATCGTTGTTCCTTCTGCACCGTTCACGCGTTGTCTCGGGCTTTGTTCGCCTCCGGCCTGCTTCTGCTCCACTTGTGCCATCCTGCTCTTGGGCAGGGTGCTCTTTTCTTTCTTCCCCTTGACGTGCTGTGGCCCCTTTGGTTCCGATTTTTGTCAGTGGTTCTCCTTCTTGGGGTTCTGATGTTCGGTTTATTCATTTGTGGCCGTATCTTCTTTTCTGGTGGGGTTGCGATGGCTCTTTACGGAGGGGTTCCTGGGGTTGTTGCTGTTTGGTTGGTTGGCCGGGATGTTGTTCTTGTGTCCGGTTGCATCTGCCGTTCTTTGCGCGCCGTGATCTCTGTGGCCGGGCTGTGCTTTCGGGTCGATCCGGTTTTCCTTCTTTCTGTCTAGCCTGCCTGCAGTCTCTCCCCGTGCCCCTGACGTTCGTAGGCTTGCTGCCATCTTGGTGGTATGTCTTGAACTGACATTCAGTTTGTTTTGGCGGTCGCGCTGGGTCTTGGCTGCGCGCTCCCTCGTGTATGTTCCTGGACCTAGTCGGGCCTGTGTCACCTTGGATCGGCTGTTGCACCCTGTTATCTCGACTTTGTGGTGTGAGCGATGACCGCGTCCCGGATGCGTCCCTCTGTTTTCGTCTTTGGTGAAGTAGCTCCGGTGAGCCATAGGGGCTCCCCCAGAAAACCAACGTTGAATGTAATGAAATGCCATTTTCTGGGTGAGTCCGAGGCTCCCCGGCAACCCTCCCTCCTTCTGGTCAGTGGTCTTTCCGCGTTTTTGATATCCATCCTCGGAACTGAGGTGTGGCTTGCCGGCACGAGGGTCTGGGGCTCCCCCTTCCCCCTCCCGGGGACGGGGGGGGGACCTGTGCAGACATAATTAGGGTATCCATATCAGGCTGGATAGCTCCGGGGAGCCTTCGGGACTCGCCCAGAAAATGGTGTTTCATTACATTCAATGCTGGATTTTTGGCTTCAGTTACTTGGGAACCAGTGCCTGATATCTTTTTAATATATTACGAAGGTTTTATTCCTACATTTTGTTAGTGCATTAATATTCTGCTGCAAAATGGAAGTGAAAGGCATGTTCTCCTACTTTTGCTATTCTCAAGAAAGTTAACAAGTTGACCTTTATTATATTATAATGTATTCACTGTACTTTCTTAAAACTAGTCTAATAGGGTCTTTAGGAGGTTTTACAATACTGTAGTGCATTATACACTGCAAGGTGCCTGATAATTTAAGATATGAAGGCTGCAAATTCATCCTTAAATATAATAACATTTCAGTTTGAGTGGAGTTTGTTTAGTGCAGTTTCAGTTTGATATTAGGGAGTTTGCTTTCCCCACTTCAGGTAGTGAGCCACAATCATGAAGGCGTTGGATGTGGTCTCCTAGAATCTGAATATGGGTCGTCCCTTACTTGTGGAATGATTCGTTACCGCCTTGGCTGGGCTCGGGGAGAAGAGGGAGAAATTTTAGCACCTGCTGGACCCTCCCCAGCAGCTCTGTCTAGCCACTCGCCTTTAAAAGTAAGCATGAAAAATTTATCCCTGAGAAATCCTTGCTACTCGTGCCATAACGGTCAGAGGCTAAGAATATATAGTACAGTATCTCACTGTAAAGGAGAAACTGTCTCATCTCTACCCTCCTCTCACAGGTTGGAACAACCCTTTATCTTCTGTGATATATCTGGGGGCGGGTAAATAAGACAAGTATAACCACATTTAAGCCTCTTTAGACATGTATATATTTTATACTTCAAGTAAATTTAGTTAAAAATTAAGGTACGTACAGTATTTAGAAATTCTTTTGCCCTGCATAATGATATTCCAAAATAAATGATATATTTTTCAGTCTCACCTTCATCCCCGAGCTGACCCAGCTATCATTAAAAAATGGCTAAAGAATGCTCGCATTGACCCAAATGACCCAAGCAATGCTTCGCTTGTGAATCATTTAAAGGTAAGAACCAATTGAGCTTTGTTAGCTGACAACTTCTGTTTTACTGTGTAAATGATTATGCTATTAGCTACTGTGCTGTGCAAGTAGCCCAGAGCACATGCAGCCCTGTGGTGCATGTGCTCAGGGCTTCCCTTTCATATGTGTTCCCTAGCATTGCCACTGTACTGACAGTTTTCTTCTCTGGTGTGTTTGTGAGTTCATTTTCTTTGAGGTCCGTCTTGCTCGGGATGGCCCTTGCCTTGGACAAGTCAGGGGTCTTGTGGCCCCTTTGTCTTGGCTCAGGTCAGAAGCAAGTGTTGGCTGGTGGGGCTCGCTGGTGGCACTGAGGTCGGCCCTCACAGCCGAGTGACCCAGGCTATGTTGGCTTAATTGTAGGTCCAGCATATGGTCCCTAGTGCCTGGGTGTCCTACTTGGTTTAACCTTTGATCCCTTGGAAATCCCTCTCCCTTGGAAATCCCTCACGAGTTATGTGTGATTACCTGTTGAAGATTCCGAGGATTGGTATCCCTGCGGCCCGGCCTCTCGCCAGCCTCCTGGTTGCTGCTTTGATCAACCAGGCTGTTCTATAATGCTGCTTGCAGCCTGATGTATGAGTCACAGCCTGGTACATCAGCCACCCAGCAAATTAGATCAGTCAAAGAAAACTACAAAAGAAAACTTGCCCAAAACCTTAAATAAGATCCAAAGTCTTTCTATGCCTATATAGGAAGCAAAACTGAAACAAAAGACTCGGAAGGAGTCTTTAAAAGTGACGACTGCTACACATTTATGATAGCCTAACTAACATATAGAATTTTGTTGAGAAATGTTGCAGGTACTTCTTATAAAATCTTTAATTCTTGGGTTAAAAACTTTGAGCTCAAAAGAGTTAATGAGGCATTATATATAGTATTACTGTACATGACATACAGTATGTAGATTTTCTGTTTATTAAACAGAATATGTTAAAAATATTGATTAATGTTTAAGATAGTGCATAACAACTCACTAAATGCTCTACACATTTCACATGGTTGTGTTCATTCTGTCGTGTAGATGATGCAAGTGAGCAAACTCAACCATGTAAGTTTTGTCTTATATTGGTTCATGCTGTGTTGCAGTAGTTATTGTTTTTTAGACAGGTTTTCTTTTGGAAAGAGTAATTTTTAATTCCTCTGCAGAAAGCTGCCGAGGGTAAATCCAAATCGACCAATTACTTTGAGATAGACAACTTTGAGGGAGAATTCTGTACAGAAGCCGATCTGGACAGCAATGTACGACTACGGGTCCTTCAGTTGCGGGCTGAGGATGTTCCCGAATTCAGGGGCCTTAGACTTGTTCCTGCCATCGAGTCAGAAGTCTTGCGTAAAACATTAGAGGTGAGTCCATTGACAGTCAGTAATTATGGATAATGTGGAATAAAGATTTTCTGGGTGGAAACTCTTGTGGCTCCCTGAAGTTACTATCACTGATAATATACATCTACTGGGTCGCATCAGATGCAGAGTTTTGTTGGCCTACTGGGGGACCGAGAGGCAGAACCTGGCCCCCTTCACAGAAGCACAGGGATCAGTGGCATTTATATATTTATTTATTTTTTCTTTATGCCACCACCGGGGAAGGCACCCAGAAAGTCGGAGACAACACAATCCACAGCTGGTTGTAGTAGAGGTCGTAGTCTCATGAACTGCCAAAAGAACTCCCCAACAATGTAAACAAATTATTGAAGAGTTTCAAACTAGCCCTAGTGACCAGTCTAGCAACGAGGAGGCCTGGTCGACGACCAGGCCGTGGGGTCGCTAAGCCCTGAAATCACCTCAAGGTAACCTCAAGGTACGGTAAGGTAGCTCATTTTGCCTCACCTTCTCCATTTGTTAGGGGGAGGTAGCTTGCAGTTAGCTTGTGATACCGTCCTCAGTTCTGTGCTGATGTGTGTAGTGTATCGGGTCACCTCTTTCGGCTTGGCCTTCGGTCTCCTGCTTCAGCTAAGTGGTGGATTCTTACCATTGTTAGCTTTTCTTTACACTGTTCAGTGTAACATGATTATGAGCATTAGAGTGCTTGGAGCTAAATGTGTTCATGGTTTTCCTTCCTGTGTGCTTCCTAGTGTTGCTCTTGCACTTCAGGATTCTCTTTCCTGAGGTGTTTGGGGGGTTCACTCCCTTGGAGGCCCCTCCTCACCTGTGGAGAAGTATGAGTTGGCAGGCTTCTGGAAGGGTCCTTTGATCTTTGTTGCTTTGTTAGTTCAGCTGGGGGTTGCATCATGTGGCCTGCCCGGGGGTGCTCCTTGCCACTACAGTACCTTCCTGCCACCAATTCTGTCTCGGTGGTTGCTTTGAGGGTTAATCCTTCTTTCTTGGTTCCCTGCTCCAAGTCTTGTATTTCTCAGGTCATCCACAGGTGTCATTAAGTCCAGCCATCCTGAGGTCTACTCTTGTTCCTGTGAAAAAGAGGAGCTACTGCTATATATGCTACTCTAACAGCCATCAGGGGCTGGTCGCCCATGCGTGACATGCCCAGACATGGTCGCGCGGGCCATTCAAGCACCGGGTGCTGCCACAAATATATTTTCAATTATTTCCTCTATGTATTTCCAATGCAGTTTTATTTGCTTTTCTGTGGGGAGCCCCTACGGCGCCCTGGAGCTTATCGGGTTAATGTATGTTATATTAGACCGGGACATTAGCTAAGGAGTACAGACCTACCAGGGACCAGCGCCAGAACCTGGCCCCTTCTGACAGGTTTCAGGGAGCAATGACCCTGGAAAACCTCCTTGTGGTTGGGGTTTTCCTTATCTGCCATCGACCGGGGTCAGGCACCCAGAAAGGTAGGCATGACAAAACAAACCCCACATGGTAAGAAACTAAAACAAAAAAAACGAACAGAGAGGTAGAAACTCCCTACAATCACAAGGAAACAAGCAAACATCACACTTTACTGCCGCGCCGATCGTCCGCGTAGCCCTGCCCACCCCGAGAGGGGGATGGGGGAAGCCCAGGACCTACTGTGCCGGCTGCCAAGCTTCAGTTTGTAAGCTAATGTCAACCGGGATAGACGCTTCTCTGGCCTCAGTTTCCTAGGCGGTGTTTGCTGTGTGAGGCTTTCACTGCCGTGTGTTGTGTTGTGCGGTGGCCATTACCTGCGTACTGTGTCAGGGGATGCACTTTGGTTTGATCTGGTTCCCCTCTTTCCCTGTTCAGGGCTCGGGTCTCCCAGGTCGTCCGCAGAATTTTTCAGTCTTCCAGCCTGCGGTCTGTCTTTGCGCCCATGCTGTTCGGACATTTGCAGCTTTTGCTGCTGTGTTGGTGACGTCTAGGGCTCATTTCGGGTGCAGGGAATTGAGAGTCGCACAGGTTCTTGGCCGCCCATTCTTTATGCGCGTCTGCTCCTGTGCATTCTTGTTGCCTTGGGTCGCAGGTTGCAACCTGTTGTCTTGGCTTCGCGTTGCGGAGTTTGTGGCGGCCGCCTCCCGGGTTAGCCTTTTCTTTTCCTTTTCTTTGGGTACGAAGCTCTAGGGAGCCATAGGGCTCCCCACAGAAAACCAGCGTTGAATGTAATGAAACGCCATTTTCTGGGTGAGCCCTGGAGGCTCCCTGGTAACCCTCCCTCCCACCGGTTGGCATTTTTTTCGCATTGGTTGAAGCTTAGCTTCCGAACTGAAACTTGGCAGCCGGCGCAGTAGGTCCGAGGCTCCCCCTCCCCCTCTCGGGGCAGGGAGGGCTGCGCGGACGATCGGTGCGGCAGTAAAGTGTGATGTTTGCTTGTTTCCTTGGGATTGTAGGGAGTTTCTACCTCTCTGTTCGTTTTTTTGTTTTAGTTTCTTACCATGTGGGGTTTGTCTTGTTATGCCTACTTTTCTGGGTGCCTGACCCCGGTTGATGGCAGATAAGGAAAACCCCAACCATAAGGGGGTTTTCCAAGGCCATTGCTCCCTGAAACCTGTCAGAAGGGGCCAGGTTCTGGCACTGGTCCCTGGTAGGTCTGAACTCCTTAGCTAATGTCCCGGTCTAATATAACATACATTAGCCCAATAAGCTCCAGGAAGCCTCCAGGACTCACCCAGAAAATGGCGTTTCATTACATTCATCGCTGTTTTTTTTTATTGTATATGATGAATATTTGTGTTCTTTACAATATGTATACAGTAGAATGTTCATAATGTTCCATGAAGCTGTGATACATGTGTCAGTAATGTGTCTGCAGTAAATGTTTATTGTCGCTACATTACTTGTTAAAAATTCACTAAAATTACAATATGTACAGTTTCACACACTATTTGCACAGTAACACACTGTATTACATATTCAGTACATCAGAAGTGTGTAATTATTCAACAAAGTAGTCCATGGTACACAGAGCGACTTCGCTCCTGTTGCACCAGGTACAGATAGATTTTTGCTTCCTGTTTCTTCATTCTGTGTGCTTGCAAATAACGCACTCACCTACACCCTTGGCGTTAGTACTGTATCTGTAGGTGGTATATAGCCAAGCTTGTAAAGTATAAGGAAGTCTTGAAAATATTATAGGAAAAGATCAATTTGTAAGGTAGTCTTGAAAAGATCGCTTTGTAAGGTCCCACACAGGAAGAGATTCAGTCAGCCTCAAAGAGT
>WNGS01034453.1:178539-196082 GCA_020271785.1 Procambarus virginalis | reverse complement strand
TCTTTAGTGCCTTTTGTCCATCATTTGTTTTTTGTTGTCCTGTGGGGGCTCTGCCCCGCATTTTGGTGTTTTTGTTTTCGTTGTCGGCTCCGGGGATTATTTCCCTGTCTGGACACTTTCCTTGCCTATTTTCGGTGCCTGATTGCACCCTGCTGTACGTAAGGTCCTCGGGTATGTGCGCGCTCCTCTACCCATTTTGTGGTTGGTCGTGTGCGTTACTTCCCAGCCACTCCTTGGGCCGTCTTCGTGGTTTCCTTACTTATGGCCATTTTTCCTCCCCATGCTACACTTTTTGTGTCTGGGTCAGTGCTTCTTGGTTTTCCTGTTTGGTGCTCCGGTGGGCCTCTGTCCATGTTCCACGTCCTGCTTTTGGACTTCTCCGGTGTTCCGTTTTGGTACCAAGTTCCTGCGATTTCTGTGTAGTTTTCTGCAGGCTTCGGGTTGTGCTGTCTGTGGAGGGGGTATGGACTTTTCGGCCTGCCGCTCCTGCTTTCCTGGTTCCTTTTCCTGGAACTGAGTTTGCTGGGGTCCGGTCCTGGTTTTGGTTTTTCTTTGTTCCTTTTCCAGACCGGGTGTGTTTGCTTCTTGCGGTTCTCGTCCTTCTATTCTTTCCGGTAGTTATCCCCTTGGATGCCTCGGGGATGTGCGTCTCATTCTTCCCTGCTGGAGCTGGTTATGTTGCTCCTTTGGGTTGCGGGGTCGCTGTTTTTAGCTTCGCGTTTTGCGATTCTGGACACAGGTCCCTGGTTCTTGGGACCAGGTTATTGGTCTCCCGCTTCCGTGTTTCGTTTTGGGGGCAGTGTGTGGTTCTCCTATCATTGCGAAGGGTCCTTCGGTCTTTGATAGGGTTGGCTTGTCTTCCCTTCGTGGTTGTTCTGGGACCGTCGTCTGGGATTGTCCTGTCACCTCATGTTGGGTGGTGCTGGCGAGCCGCTCCTTCTTGCGTTAAGTGTTGCGGTTCCTTCTGCTCCATTCCACTTGCTGTCCTGGGCGTTGTTCCCCTCAGGCCTGCTCTGGAGTTTTGGGGCCGTCCTGGTCGTTGGCCTGGTGGTCTTTGTCTTCTAGTTTTGGTCTTTGTTTTGTCTCTGGTTTTGGTTGTTGAGTTAGGACGTGTGGTATCCGCCTCCCGGTTCCTTCCCTGTTTTACTTATCTTTGGGAGGTAGCTCCGGGGAGCCGACGGGGCTTCCCCCAGAAAACCAGCTTTGAATGTAATGAAACGCCATTTTCTGGGTGAGTCCCGGAGGCTCCCCGGCATCCCGCCCTCCCTCCGGTCGGTGGCATTTTTCGCGTATTTGACATCCAGCCTAAGAACTGCCGGTTGGATCGCCGGCGTGGAGGGTCTGGGGCTCCCCCTTCCCCCTCTCGGGGAGGGGGGGGGTTGCGCAGACGGTTGCGCGGCGATGTCATGACGTCATGCTAGTTTAATAATTTTGTTTGGGGAGTTTTGTCCACTCGTTCGGCTTTTGGTAGCAATAATTTCACCAGAATAGGGGTTTGTTTTGGGGCGCCTACCTTTCTGGGTGCCTTTCCCGGTCGATGGCAGACATAGAATTCTCCCAATCACAAAAGGGGTTTCTATAGGCCATTGCTCCTCGTGCCTCTCTGAGGGGGCCAGGTTCTGGCTCGTGGTCCCCGGTAGGCAAGAACTCCTAGCACTTTGACTGATGCCAGAAAGTTATACATATCCATTCAGCCTGGATACCCTGGATAGCTCCGGGGATCCTCCGGGACTCACCCAGAAAATGGCGTTTCATTACATTCAACGCTGGTTTTTTCCAAGATGGCTGTCTCTCACTGGAGGTCCTAAGAGTCCATTTCATACACAACCAACCACGCACACGTTTAGAATGGGTATGAAAAAATCAAAAAGAGTTTTCTCGGTTGGCCCAGTTTCCCACCGACTGAGAATACTCGGTTAGTGCAGTTAAGTGGTTAATACAGAATCCACAACAGTATAACTTAATATAATTGTATTTTTACTCCACACATTGTTCAATAAATTGTTTGTTTATTTTGCATTCTAAAGGAATAATGACTAAAATTAAACTCATTCATTGTTGGAAAATTCCCTTAAAATGAGCAAGTATGTTGTTACGTGTCATTAATATAGGATCAAGTAAACTGGGTACATCCTACTGCAGGGCACAGAAGATGGTGGGGAGGGTAATTCAAAGTGAAAACTCAATTAATTCCAATGGTATTTACAAATCCGTCATGCAAGTATTTTCAAACATACATACACTCATTATGAACATGTGACCAGTCCAGTATAAAGGCCAAATCAGGTGAACACAAAGTATCAAAGAATTGCAAAATTCTCTCTACTAGTTAAGCACAAATGAATGCAACCTACTATTGACTGTTGCGAGACTAAAACTATGAGACTTAACTTAAGCATGAGCCGCCCCTCTCAGAGATTACATGCCCATCTCCTCACTCCACCAGCAGAGGTCTGACAGCTGAGTGGACAGAGCTTCGGGTTCGTAGTCCTGAGGTTCCGGGTTCGATCCCCGATGGAAGTGGAGACAGATAGGCAAATGTTTCTTTCACCCTGATGCCCCTGTTACCTAGCAGTAAATAGGTACCTGGGAGTTAGATAGCTGCTACGGGCTGCTTCCTTGGAGGGTGTAACAAAAAGGAAGCCTATTCGAGGACCAGGCCAAGGGGACGGTAAGCCCCGAAATCGTCTCAATATAACTTTAAGATAACCATGCTGCTCTAGATCCAACTGACTCAAACCCACGCGCTTAAAGCGTGCTGGCCTGTAATCGGACGCCATGCGTTCAGACTCGTTGGCCTAGTATTTTGTGCTACTAAGCTATTTCTCCTAAAGTCTAAATGCCCTGCTTCATATACTTAACAATGCTAAATACCACAATGCTTGTAATTAATAGTTAAACAAAAAAGGTAAATGCAACAGCATCAATTTATTACACCATATCTAGACATATGATTTCTAAGTTGACGGGTGGTAAACCTTGCCCAACTTGCGTCCTGCCACATGCACAAGACTTGAGTAATCATTACTGCTAATAAAGATTAGGGAGTGAGCATACCCTCACAGGTGATGGGTATATGAATAAACAATTACATACTGGAAGCTCCTAACTGAATACAACAGGTGCACATGACTTACTGTAACTGACACAGTAATGGCAACTGAATGGCAACAGACAGCATGGTCCACCATTTGTGAAAGTGACTAAAACAGATTCCCCCTCAAGCATGAAAATTTCCACTATAACTAAACATTACATAGGAGGTAAAAACCTACTTGGACTGAGCACCATTCACGCACACATATCCCAGAGATCTACAACCAATTTTGGCCCAAGAAAATCAACATGCGGAACTCAATTTCCCTCACACATTTGCCAGGGTTGGTATACCTTGACCAAACATCCTGCCTCTCGCCTCAGGCTCTGGCCCCACAGGCTCAGAAGCCACTTCAAAAAATAGCAGTCTTGCTCGCCCTCTCATATATCCATACAAAAGTATGAATACAAGACATTACATACAGTGATACATCATTAATACTCTCCACATTCATATATAATGACAGACAACAATGCAAGACATGAATCTAGCATCTTTATTTCATCTTAATGGATTAGAAGGCTTAATAACTATGATCTTGCTTCTAATTACATTACTATTCAGTTACTTCTTCAATTAGAGGTAACTGGATCTTAACACATGTGAAGGCATTTCAATATATATTCAATCTCCTGAAAACATTTGTACTTAACGTATTTGAGTTAACATAAATCAAATTTTGTGATAGTTAAAATTGTAGCAACATTCACCTCCATGATGGAAAATCTTTACTCCAACACAACTGCATTATATGTAGATGGATCCTGCATTGAAAACGATAACAGAGCCTCTTTATAAATTGTCATCCACACTTCTGTGGAAATAAACATCTCCAAATCAAAAGACTACTCAATAGCTGAGTTGATAAAGCTTGGGCCCCACACGCGTGAGGTTCACGGTTCAAGTCTCCTGGAGCCCAGGTGAATGAAATGGAGAGCATCTTTAGCCAGCTCCCAGCACTGTCTGGGAGCCGGTCGGCCGAGCGGACAGCACGCTGGACTTGTGATCCTGTGGTCCCAGGTTCGATCCCGGGCGCCGGCGAGAAACAATGGGCAGTTTCTTTCACCCTATGCCCCTGTTACCTAGCAGTAAAATAGGTACCTGGGTGTTAGTCAGCTGTCACGGGCTGCTTCCTGGGGGTGGAGGCCTGGTCGAGGACCGGGCCACTGGGACACTAAAGCCCCGAAATCATCATCTCAAGGAGCACTGTGTGCATCTGGCAAATGTTGTCACTTGATGCCAGGAAGAAGACTACATAACTGTCAGTATTCAGAGCTGAACCATGCACGCCCCTTGGCCTAGAAACACAACGTGGTCTTGTCTTAGGAAACAGTAGAATAAATTAACTCTAAACAGTGGATAGTTTCTTTTGCCAGAACAAGAATTTATTTATAAACTTCTATTACACAGCATTTTAGTACCATATTGGGAGTTCATTGGTTATGACCTGTTTATTATAGGACATACTGCATAACATCTTAGTCTAAGTATATCTTACCCTGTATCTTAGTATCTCCTAGTGAGGAGATACTAAGAAACTTCATGAGGAGCTAAAATTTGACCACTTTGTTTTCTCTTCAGAAATATGAAAGCAAAACATCAATGGGAACAGAAACAGAAGCCACAGAAGCAGAAAGAGAGCACTTGTGGGGGCTAGACCAGCGGTGGGAGCGCGTGGAGAATCTCCTGGCCTCGTTACGTCGACACATGCAACAGCGATATGCTCAAGCAAGCTCTGCACCAAAACTGGAGGATTTAGTGCGAGAGGAGAGCATACCAGACATAGGGTATATTGTTACTTAATATTGGGTGGAGTATTGGATTTTCATTATTCAATTATGGCTTATTAGCAGTCCATTAGCTTTGTTTATATTTATATGATGACAAAATTTTCAATGGTGTCATCTTTTGTTTATATATGATTTGATTTTGCATGAATGATCACTATTGATATCCCAGACTGTGTTAACAGTTTACTCATTTACCATATACAGTATTATTGAATATGACAGAAAGGGGGAGATCAATCACTAGTGGGGGTCTGCCTGGTGCGGCTATAAGACCACTTATAATATTTGGGGGGCCCCGCTGCTAGGCCCTTTGTGATTGTACAGTTTACTCATTTACCATATATTATTGAATACGACAGAAAGGGGGAGATCAATGATTCTAACATGAATCTTGTCTAATTTCTGGGGGGGAGCCCCTACGGCTCCCCGGAGCTATCCATGGCTGATATGGATACCCTAACTATTTTGCATCAGTCGATGTGGGTGGAGTTCTAGGCCTACCGGGGACCACAAGCCAGAACCTGGCCCCCCTCAGAGAGACACGAGGAGCAATGGCCCATAGAAATGCACATGTGATTTGGAGCATCCTATATCTGCCATCGACTGGGACAGGCAGCCAGAAAAGTAAGTGCCACAAAACAAACCCCTATTCTGGTTAAAACAACGAAAAATGCCAACGAGTGGGCAGAACTCCCCAAAAGAAAAACGAGCAAACAAATATGACATCACCGGAGCCGCGCCGCATGTCTGCGTCACTAACCCCCGTCCCCGGAGGGGAAAGGGGAAGGGCCAGATCCCCGTGCCGACGATCTACCTCTCAGTTCCTTGGCTGATGGGATAGTACACGGTCATGTGGCTCTATCTCCGGTGTTCTTCAGTGCTGTCGTTATTTTTCAGTGCTGTTCTTACGGTGGTCCTGTGAGCTGGGAGTATTATTCTCAGGTACTCGGGCTGCATGTGCTTAGGGTTGCCTTCCCTAAGTTCCCTGCAAGTACCGCCCTTGGGGCTTGGGGTTCTCTTCCACAAGTCATCTTGGGTCTACCTTTGTTGGCTTTTCGCTGCTTGGCGTTTGGCCGCCCCAAGTGTGTAGGGGGTTCCCGCTTTGTTGCCTTGGGGTAAGGGGTAGTTGTTGCACTGGTGGGGTGCGAGGTACTGCGTAGCTAGTTTTCACCGTAACAGCAACCGGCTCTGTTCTTTTTGGGTACATTGTCCTCTTGCGTGGTTTTTCTTTTCTTTTTCTTTTTGCCTGGTGGTGGGGGGTGTCTGCCTTGTGTTTTCCCTCCCCTTTATATTAGGGTCGTTTGGTGGCACCCCTTGCTTCACCCTTGTGAGTGGACACGTCTCATCAGTTCAGTTTTTAGCAGTTTGCTTGGTAGTTTGAGGTGCCAGTTAGTAGTACCCTGCCTGGGATAACCCTTAGCAGACCCAGTCTTGGGGCCCTGGGAAACCCCACAGGGGCTCCCTGGGTCCAATGAAGGAGACCCATGGGTCCCCTCTCCCTTTGTATGAGTTTGAGAATTGCTCGGTCCCCTTGTCTCAGGGCGACACTCATTGTTTTTTGCGACTGTCAAGCTGCCTGATGGGTCGGTGACACATTCGACCCTGAGTCCTGCGAACTTTGATGCTTGTTTGTGACTCAACTCACCTAATCTGAGGATAATGTTCTTCTGGTGCAGGCAGCACTCACGTTGCACGATAGGTTTAGGATATTGCAACGCACTCAAGTTATCGCTTCCCCAGACGTCCTGAGGCTGCCTCATTTTGCTCATAGGGATGCGGACTTGGGGGTGGTGGTCTCTTTGGCCTTGGTTCCGTCCATGCCCCCTCGTTCTTCCCTGTCGCTGGTTCAGTTGGTCCCCCCCCACCCCCCTGCTTCCGGCCCCGAAGCGTCTGAGGGCTTCGGGGTCGGGGCAGAGTTTAGAGGCTTCTGAGACTCGGGCAGTTTTGGGGGTTGCCCCATCTGGGGTGGCTACGGGAGCATTCGAGTCGGTTCCTCCTGCCCTTGCTCCGGGGTCTAACCAGTGGGCCCCTTCTCTTCTAGAGCTTTTGGCTGCCCCGGTTTTTTCTTTTGATGCTGGGGCTTTGGAGGACGACCCGGCTTCAGAGCCTGATGTGGGGGCTCCCGGGGTTGGGGGAGGAGCTGACTTTGTGGCCTTGGGCTCCGTTGGACCCCGCCTGGATTTTCAGGCCTTCTGAGCGGGGCTTACTGTTGCAAGTAGTGGGGTTTTCATTTCACCCCTCTGCATACGATTTGGATTTGGGTTTGGTTCCTCCCCGGGTTCGGTTCCGTGTCCCTGCGGACCCTTTGATTCCGTCTTTCCGGAGGTTTTCAGCTTCCCACATCTCGCCTCCTGAAGTGCGGTTGGCCATTGTGGTTTACCTCCTGTACTCACCTAGTTGTACTCACCTAGTTGTGCTTGCGGGGGTTGAGCTCTGGCTCTTTGGTCCCGCCTCTCAACCGTCAATCAACAGGTGTACAGTTTCCTGAGCCTAATGGGCTCTATCATATCTACATTTGAAACTGTGTATGGAGTCAGCCTCCACCACATCGCTTCCTAATGCATTCCATTTGTCAACCACTCTGACACTAAAAAAGTTCTTTCTAATATCTCTGTGGCTCATTTGGGCACTCAGCTTCCACCTGTGTCCCCTAGTGCGTGTGCCCCTTGTGTTAAACAGCCTGTCTTTATCAACCCTTTATCTGTGTGACCCGGAGTATGCCTCCATAATGGATCTTTCTTTGTTCAGGTTTGGCTCTTTGTGTCCGTACTGGATGCGTTATGAGTTTCCGGGGTCATCGTGGCTTGCAGACTGCAACTTGTTTTCGTTGGATACTTCGGACTCCTTTTGTCGGACCCACACGTTTGAGTGGAGTGAGGCATTGACGGTGGTCCAGGTTTACCCCGGGGGGGGGGGGGGACTTTGAGCATCTTAATGAGTGCCTCTTTGCTCCTGCCCTTTTGTGGGATGTTGGCGTGGTGCAGCTTCATGTGCAGGTCTCTTCCCTGTTGGCTGCTCTTGTCGCTGAGGACTATCCCGCTCGTGACTTCTTGGCTGTGATTCTGCGTTACCTTTCCCTCCAGGAGCTGTCTTCAGATTGGTTGGTGGAGGATATAGAGGCGCTTGGGTTCGTTCCTGGGTCTAGCGATTTGGTCTCAGCTGTTCACACATCGTCTGCACTGTTGAAGCTGTTTGTGCTGATCCTGCGGGAGGCGCTGCTACGGTTTTTCGCTGCGTGGTTTGCGTGTCGACGTGTGGTTCTTGCTTCCTCCTTGGAATCCGCTTGGGGCCCTGGTTCTTTGTTCATCTTCACCATTTTGTCTTTTGCTTTTTGCGGCCTCTGCTGTTGAGCGTTATATTCAGGCGGCTTCTTCCTCTTGCCGCCCTATGTCTGAATTGTTGGTTCTCTGGGGGTCCCAAGGGGTTCCTTCTCAAAGGGGTCGTGCCAGGGCTTGCGGTTCCATTCGTCGAAGTCGGCCACGGGTGTCGGGTTCGGGGCCAGTGCTACCTGTGGTTCCAGCTGTGCCTGGTTGGCGCTGTGTTCGCTCGGTGTGCAGGTCTGGTTCTCATAAGGGGACGTGGCCCTTTCTTGGTTCGCCCCATTGACGGGGCGGTGGGGGAAGACTTACTCTGTTCGCTCACGCCTGGTCTCACTATTTGTGGGCTTTTCGGGTTGTTTCTCGTGGCCTGCGGTGGCATTGGGTGGCTCCTGGCTCAGTTGTGGGGTGTCAGTGTTACCGCTTTCGATGTCTCCCGTTCAGGTTGAATCTGGCACCTCGTATGTTCACACACCTTACCCGGGTTGTGGTGGCCCGTCTGCGTCTGTTAGGTGTTCGGGTGTTGGCTTACCTTGACGACTGGCTGGTTTGCACTCCCAGTCGGTCTGCGTGTCTACTCGCCAGGGGACTTGGTGCTTTCCCAGCTCACCGGGTTCGGGTTCTTGGTAAACTAGAGGAAGTCCCATCTGGTTCCCTACCAGGTTCGGTCCTGACTGGGTCTTGTGTGGGACTCTCGAACCGCTTCTTTATCTCTTCCTCCGGTGTCTCTCCTTCGGCTAAGGTCCCACCTGAGCTTGTTTCTTTGGGGGCTCCCGGGTCACCCGGTGGTTGCTCGAGGGTCTGTGCAGGAGCCCAAACTTTGTGATGTTGGTCTACCCACCGGGGAGGGAAAGCTTCGTCGGCTGCTGTGGTTCCTTCAGGGACGTACCTTCCGCCTCTTTCGGAATTGCTGGGTTCGATCCCCGGGGACTTTGCATCGGCTGCTGCATCACCGGCTTCCTCTTCGGGTTTTTCAGGGTTCGGTGCTTTGGCGCCTGACCGAGCCCTCGCTCAATGTCTTTATGGACACGTCGTCTCTAGGTCGACGCATGCTCAGGTCGCCCACAGATCAATGATCCGGCTCCATTCGGACTGCTGCCTGGTTGTTCATTACCTGAACCGAGGGGGGTTCGTTGCGGTCCTTGGCTCTTAGGGGCTGGTCGCTTTGGGTGACTCGTCTGCCGAGTTCTCGGGGTTTGGCTCTCCTGGCAGTTCACGTCTGGGGTGTGTCCAACATCGTGGCGGATAGCCTGTCCCATTGCGTTCCCTTGTCCACAGAATGGACGGTCTATGCCGACTCCTTGCGTTGGCTCTGCCAGACGTTCGAGCGCCCGGAGGTGGACCTCTTTGCGCCGGCGTGGTCGAGGCGTCTTCCTGTGTATGTGGCGCCCTTCCCTGACCGCGAGGCTGTCAGAATTGATGCCTTTCGTCTGGACTGGTCGAGATGAGGGTTTCTGTACCTCTTCCGCCCCGATTCAGTTGTTGCTCCAGGTCCTGGCTTGCTTGGAGACTTACTAGGGGTGAGTAGTCCTCTTGGCCCCATGGTGGCCGGCCCAGCCGTGGTTTCAGGCGCTGCTTGCTCAGTGTCCGAACCTGGAGGTTTCTCCGCAACTCCGCCTCTTTCAGCAGATCGGCCCGGACTGGTACGAGACTGGTTCGCTGTTCTCCTCGAGTCTTCGCGTTTTGTGTTTTTGACCTAGGTTTATCACCATCTCTATGGTGATCAGGTGGCTTCCTTGATGGTGTCCCACCTGCGGGCTTCTTCTCGGCGGCAGTATGAAGTTTCCTGGCGGTCCTTCCTTTTCTTTTTGTCCCTTCGTTGTTACTCTTCACTTTCGGTTAGGGTGGTGTTGTCCTTTCTCTCTTGGTTGTTCCAGGACCGTCATCTTATGCTGAATACTGTCGCCTCGTATTGTGTGGCGCTGGCGGAGCCGCTGTAGCTTGCTTTCGGTATGGATGTTTCTTCTACACCGTTTTGCAAGCTTTCTCGTGCATTATTTCACCTCCGGCCTGCTCATGCGCCGCCTGAGCCATCCTGGTCTTTGGACAGAGTGCTCTTTTATCTTTCTTCTCATTGGTTTGTTGTGGCCCCTTTGGTTCAGGATTGTTTTAGTAAGGCTCTTTTTCTGTTGGCATTAGCCTCTGGAGGTCGGGTTGTGGAGCTTCGTGCTCTTCTCCAGCTCAGGGGCTTCTGCTCTGTAGGTCGTGGTCATAGGTATGTTTGTCTGCAGCCATCTCTCTCTTTTCTGGCAAAAAACGAGACTGCTGCCTTCAGGAGCCCTTGGGTTGTTGATGCTTGGTTGGTCAGGCCGGGGGTTCACCATGTGTTGTATCCGCTTACGGCCCTCCGCCGTTATCTGTGCGCCACTGCTTCTGTGTCCAGGGATGCGCTTTGAATTGATCCGGTTTCACTTCTTCCCCATTTGCGGGTGCGGATCTCTCAGGTCGTACACAGGGTAATTAAGTCTAGCCAGCCTGCGGTCTATTCCCGTACCCATGACGTTTGTAAGTTTGCTGCTCTTGCTGCCATCATTGGCAACATGTCTTAGGCTGACATTTAGGTGCAGGGTTTTTGGCGGTCGACCAGGGGTCCTGGCTGCACGCAAAACGAGCATTGAATGTAATGAAACACCATTTTCTGGGTGAGTCCTGGAGGCTCCCCGGCAACCCTCCCTCCCTCCGATTGGAGGTTTTTCGCGTTTTTTGATGTCCAGTCTCAGAACTGAGAGGTGGCTCACCAGCGGGGGGATCCGGGGCTCCCCCATCTTCCTCCCGGGGATGGGGGGAGCTGTGCAGACATGCGGCGTGGCGAAGTCATTCTTGTTCGCTCGTTTTTCTTTTGGGGAGTTCTGTCCACCCATTGAAGTTTTTTGTTGTTTTAGCCAGAATAGGAGTTTGTTTTGTGGTGCTTACCTTTCTGGGTGCCTGTCCCAGTCGATGGCAGATATAGAATGCTCCAAATCACATGTGCCATTGCTCCTTGTGCCTCTGTGAAGGGGCCAGGTTCTGGCTCCTGGTCCCCATAGGCCTAGAACTCCACCCACATTGACTGATGCAAAATAGTTAGAGTATCCATATCAGCCTGGATAGCTCCAGGGAGCTTCCGGGACTCGCCCAGAAAATGGCGTTTCATTACATTCAACGCTGGTTTTCTGGGGGGAGCCCCGTCGGCTCCCTGGAGCTGAATGGATATGTATAACTTTCTGGCATCAGTCAATGCATGGAGTTCTTGCCTACCAGGGACCACGAGCCAGAACCTGGCCCCCTCAGAGAGGCACGAGGAGCAATGGCCTATAGAGACCTCCCTTATTATTGGGAGCATTCTATGTCTGCCATCGACCGGGAAAGGCACCCAGAAAGGTAGGCGCCCCAAAACAAACCCCTATTCTGGTAAACTATTGCGACCGAAGACCGAACAGGCAAACAGAACTCCCCAAACGAAAATTAATCCTCATGACGTCATCATGTCGCTGCGCCTCCGTCTGCGCAACCCCCCCCTCCCCGGGAGGGGGAAGGGGGGAGCCCCAGACCCCACCACCGGCGACCCAACCTTCAGTTCTCAAGGCTGATGGGTTCTGGTGCGGTCGTGCCTCTGGCCCCAGTTTGCGGTTGCAGTTCTGTTCCTGGTGGTGTGAGCTGTCCCTTCTGGTGGTGTATGGGCCAGGAGTATTATTCTACGGTGCTCGGGCTGCTTGCGCCTAGGGCTATCTTCCCTAGGTGCCCTGTGAGTACTGTCCTTGGGGCTTAGGGCTATCTTCCCTGGGTCTCCTTGGGATCTACCTCCGCTGTGCTGTGTATTGCTCGGTACTTGGCCGCCCTTGGGGTCAGCTGGGGTTTTTTCTTGCCCTTGTTTGTCTCTGGGTAGGGGGTAGTTTTCGACACTGGCAGGGGCGCGGGGTACTGCGCGCTAGTTTTCACCAATTACAGCGGCCGGCTCTGTTCCGCCTGGGTACGTTGTCCTCTTGCGGGGTTTTTCTTTTGTTTTTGTTTTTGCCAGGTGGGGGGTCTGCCTGTTGGTCCCCTTAGCTGTTTTTGAGGGTATTTCTCCACTTTGTCTATTGGTGGTACTCCCCGCTTGGCCCCCGTGAGTGTACACGTCCTGGGGGTTCAGCTTATAGCAGTTTGTTGGTAGTTCTGGGTGCCGGTTAGCAGTACCCTGCCTGGGCTTCACTTAGCGTGTTCTCAAGGCTAAGGGCCCTGGAAAACCCCACGGGGGCTACGTGGTTCGATGGATGTGATCCCTGAGTCCCCTCTCGCGTCCTGCGAGTTTGACGGTTGCTCTGTCCCCCTGTCTCCGGGGGACACTCACCGGTTTTGCCTCCGCCATGCTGCCTGTTGGGTCGGTGATTGTTTTGACCCGGAGTTGTGTGACGTGTGTTGTCTGTACGTTCTCCAGTTCACCCAGGCTACTGCGCCTGATATGCGGGTGACGGCAGCAGAGGCGTTGCATGCTCGTTTTAGGTTGCTGCAACGTGCTAGGTTGGTCACTGCCCCGGATGCCCCGAGACTGCCCTCGTTTTGGTTATAGGGACCCGGACTTGGGGGTGGGTGTCGCTTCGACACTGGTTCCGTCCGCCCCTCCAAGTCCTTCCCCTTCTCCTGCTCGTTAGGTTTCCCACCTGCGTGCTTCGTCTCAGCGGCAGTATGAGGTTTCCTGGCGGTCCTTTCGGTTTTTCCTATCACTGCGTAGGTGTTCTTCGGTCTCTGATAGGGTTGTTCTGTCCTTTCTCTCTTGGTTGTTTCAGGACCGTCGTCTTATGCCGAATACTGTTGCTTCGTATCGTGCAGCGTTGGCGGAGCCGCTTCACCTTGCTTTCGGGGTGGATGTTACTTCCGCCCCGTTTCGCAAGTTATCTAGGGCGTTGTTTCACCTCCGGCCTGCTCACGCTCCTCCGGAGCCGTCTTGGTCTTTGGACCGCGTGCTTTCGTTTCTCTCTCTGCCCCGGTTTGTGGTAGCCCCTTCCGTTCGGGATTGTTTTTCCAAGGCTCTTTTCCTGTTGGCTTTGGCCTCAGGGGGTCGGGTGGGCGAGCTTCATGCTCTCCTCCGGCGCCGGGGTTTCTGCTCTTTCGGTCCTGGTGGTCGTTTTGTTCGTTTGCAGCCATCTCCCTCTTTTCTGGCGAAGAATGAGATGGCTGCCTTTCGGAGGGGGCCTTGGGTTGTTGACGCTTGGTTGGTCAGGCCGGGGGTGCATCATGTGTTGTGTCCGGTTGCGGCTCTTCGCCGTTAGTTGCGGGCCACGGCTTCTGTGGCCGGGGATGCGCTCTGGGTTGATCCGGTTTCCCTTCTTCCCTGTTCTCGGGCTCGGGTCTCTCAGGTTGTCCGCAGGGTTATCAAGTGTAGCCAGCCTGCGGTTTTTCCCCGGGCCCACGATGTTCGTTAGTTTGCGGCCTTGGCGGCTGTTTTTGGCAACATGTCTTGGGTGGACATTCGGGCCCGGGGTTTTTGGAGATCGAACAGGGTCCTGGCCGCTCGCTACCTGGTGAATGTCCCTGGGCCTAGTCGGGCCTGCGTTGCATTGGGTCGGCGGTTGCAGCCAGTTGTCTCGCCTTCGCATTGAGGAGTGAGGACGGCCCACCGCCCGGGTAAGTCCCTGTTTCCTTATCTTTGGGCAGTTAGCTCCGGGGAGCTGACAGGGCTCCCCCCAGAAAACCAGCGTTGAATGTAATGAAACGCCATTTTCTGGGTGAGTCCCGGAGGCTCCCCGGCATCCCTCCCTCCCTACCGGTCGGCGGTGTTTTTTCAGGTTTTTGACATCCAACCTAAGAACTGAAGGTTGGGTCGCCGGCGGTGGGGTCTGGGGCTCCCCCCTTCCCCTTCCCCCTTCCCCCTCCCGGGGAGGGGTGGGGGTTGCGCAGACGGAGGCGCGGCGACATGATGACGTCATGAGGATTAATTTTCGTTTGGGGAGTTCTGTTCGCCTGTTCGGTCTTCGGTCGCAATAGTTTACCAGAATAGGGGTTTGTTTTGGGGCGCCTACCTTTCTGGGTGCCTTTCCCGGTCGATGGCAGACATAGAATGCTCCCAATAATAAGGGAGGTCTCTATAGGCCATTGCTCCTCGTGCCTCTCTGAGGGGGCCAGGTTCTGGCTCGTGGTCCCCGGTAGGCAAGAACTCCATGCATTGACTGATGCCAGAAAGTTATACATATCCATTCAGCTCCGGGGAGCCTCCGGGACTCACCCAGAAAATGGCGTTTCATTACATTCAACGCTGGTTTTTTAGCTTCTACCTGTACTTAAATCATTTTTAATAATACTGAATATGCACTTTTCTCAAAATGTATCTGCAGGACTCTTGGGACTTCTCTGCTGTCAGTATTCAAAGCTCGCCGTCCACTAAAACCAGAGAGAAAAAAGAGAGATCGGGTACGCGGTGTAGGCTTGGGAGACCAGAATGTGCAACTTATTGTTCACATTGCTCGAGCCTTCCATGTACCAGTGCGCGATGAGTCACAACGTAGTAATCCTCTGGAACAGGGTAAGACCTATTTATTTTTTTCATGATCCTGTATAAGCTTAACATTCTTTCAATTATCTGAACTAATTGAGGCTGACTACTAAACGACCATGGTCAGTTGATCAAGGAATTCAGATAATTCAGTTTATCTTCAAGTTATTCGAGCACTGCTCATATAATCTGGAATTTATCTAGCCTGTGCCCTGTTCATCATTGGCATTTGTTTATTTATTTACTCCGTATATTGATTACCAAATCAGTGGTCAGATAACCTGTAGACCTTATCTGAACCAGATACCAGTTAATTAACACTTTCGCTGACCCAGCGGGCGACCCGCCACACATACCACACAACGGTCGGCTGAGTGTTGCCCGTGAGCACACAACCTCACTCTAACGTTTATACTCTTTTCAGCTTTCTCACCTCAATTTTTGTGCTACATCTTTCTCTTTGGTCAGTTGTTTGCCATAGAATGCTGTAAAGGGATACTTGCATATAAGAACATATAAATCTCACTTTCCTATACTTTAGACTCACCGCGCACTGCAAGGTAGCCCGAGTGTTGCCTGAGAGCGCAACACACTAATGTTTATTGTGTTCTTGGCATTCTCACCTCAATTTTTGTGCTGCGTTGTTCAATTTGGTCAATTGTTCACCATAAAATGCTGTAAAGGAATATTTGCACTTAAGAACATATAAATCTCACTTTCCTATACTTTCGACGAACACTCAATAACTTTTCCCTCATGTGTTTCTTTACATGCTTTCATCATAGATTGGCTCTGTTCTTGATCAGTATCCATCTGGAAGTCAATTTACAGTGTTTATAAAACCGGTAAAAACAAATACCCGAGATAAAATAACCGGAATGGGGAAACTTTTTTGACTCGAGGGGAGGCTCCTTCCGTCACGAGCAAGGTCATGAGAACAGTGAGCCTCCAGCGTGGGTGTGCCCACACGGCAGGGTCAGGATGTCATGTAGGGTATACTGAGAATGGAAAGACTATTAGTGCACATTTTGAAACAATTCCCATTGTATTCTGACAATAAATGGAATTTTCTGTGGGGAGCCCCTACGGTTTCCTGGAGCTAATCAGACTAATGTATGTTATATTAGACCGGGACATTAGCTAAGGAGTTCAGACCTACCAGGGACCAGCACCAGAACCTGGCCTCTTCAGAGAGGTTTCAGGGAGCAATGGCCCTGGAAAACCCCCTTGTGGTTGGGGGTTTTCCTTATCTGCCATCGACCAGGGTCAGGCACCCAGAAAGGTAGGCATAACAAAACAAACCCCACATGGTAAAATCTAAAGCAAAAAACCGAACAGAGAGGTAGAAACTCCCTACAATCACACGGAAACAAGGAAACAAGCAAACATCACACTTTACTGCCGTGCCGATCGTCCGCGCAGCCCACCCGCCCCGAGAGGGGGAGGGGGGAACTGCCTAGCATCAGTTCGTAAGCTAATGTTAACCGGGATAGACACTTCTCTGGCCTCAGTTTTCTAGGCGGTGTTTGCCTAGTGTGGCGTTCACTGCCATGTGTTGTGTTGTGCGGTGGCTAGGAGTCCCTCATCAGTGCCGGGGCTGCATGCACTTAGGGGTTCCTTCCCTAAGCGTCCTGTGAGTACTGCCCCTGCGTGACAGGGTTATCTTCCCTGGGGCGTTCGAGAACCATTCCCGTTAAGGTTCTTGCTGCTCGGCAATTGCCTCGCCCTTGGGGCCAGCTAGGGCTTGGGGCCCTTATTTGGCCCTAGGTAGGGATTGGTATTGTGGTGGTTAGGGCATCAATGTGTTGCGCGACCTGCAACCTAAGCGGCGACCGGTTCCTTTTGCCTCTGGCGACGGTGTACTTTTGCAGGGTTTTTCTTTTGTTTTTATTTTCAATTGCCTGGTGGGGGTCTGCCCAGTGTGGCTCTAGTTCCACTGGTAGTGTTTGGTGGCCGTCTGCTAGGCCCCTGTGATTGTACACGTCGCAGGGGTTTCAGTGCTATCCTCTACCCCTCTTGTTATTTTTGGTTTTCTTAACTCAAAAATAACAAGAGGGTGAGGTTTCTTAACATCATTGATGATGTCCCACTTGAGGTCATCGTCTCCGTGACAGTATGAAGTCTCTTGGCATTCTTTTCGCCTTTTCCTCTCGTTTTGTAGGTTGTCTTCTACAGTGGTACCTCGGAACACGAGTGTCCCTGTATACGAGTTTTTCGGAATACGAGCAGGATTTCCTCGGAAAATATGTCTCGGAAGGCGAGGGTTACCTCGGAACGCGAGTTTGTTGATACGTGTACAGCCGACTAGCTCGTGGTGGTATGGCAATCACGCCTCAGTTTTCCAGTGTCTTGTGCCCAGTGATTATCCCATGTGAATTCTTCACAAGGATTTACAGTTTTTTGTTGGTTTTCTGTGGGGAGCCCCTACGGCTCCCTGGAGCTTATCGGGCTAATGTATGTTATGTTAGACCGGGACACTAGCTATGGAGTTCACCTACCAGGGACCAGCGCCAGAACCTGGCCCCTTCAGAGAGGTTTCAGGGAGCAATGGCCCTGGAAAACCCCATATGGTTGGGGTTTTCCTTATCTGCCATCGACCGGGGTAGGCACGCAGAAGGTAGGCGTAACAACACAAACCCCACATGGTAAAAACTACAACAAACCGAACAGAGAGGTAGAAAAACTCCCTACAATCACAAGGAAAACAATCAAACAATCACTTTACTGCCGCGCCGGTTGTCCGCGCAGCCTCCCCTCCCCGGGAGGGGGAGGGGTGGGGCCCCAGACTCACCAGCGCCGGCCTGCCGTCAGTGTCGTAAGCTAGTGTCAACCGGGATACACGATTCTCTGGCCTCAAATTCTTTGCGGTGTTTGCCTCGTGTGGCGTTCTT
>WNGS01034453.1:126632-169617 GCA_020271785.1 Procambarus virginalis | reverse complement strand
TCTTTCTTGGCTTGTTCAGGACGGTCGATTGATGCCTGATACTGTCGCCTCGTCTCGTGCGGCGCTGGCGGAGCTGCTCGAGCTAGCTTTCGGGGTCGACGTTACATCCGCCCGTTTAGTAAGCTTTCCTGTGCTATGTTTCACCTCCGGCCTGCTCATGCGCCTCCTGAGCCGTCCTGGTCCTTGGACCGGGTGCTCTTCTATCTTTCCTCTCCTCGGTTGTGGTGGCCCCTTCGGTTCCTGATTATTTTTCCCAGGCTTTGTTTTTGTTGGCGTTGGCCTCTGGGGGCGGGTAGGGGAGCTTCATGCCCTCCTCCGGCGCAGAGGTTTCTGCTCTTTTGGTCCTGGGGGTAGGTTTGTCCGTTTGCAGCCTTCGCCTTCTTTTCTGGCGAAGAACGAGACGGCTGCTTTCCGGAGGGGTCCGTGGGTCATTGATGCTTGGTGGTTCGGCGGGGGTGCATCATGTGTTGTGTCCAGTTGCGGCACTTCGCCGTTGCTTGCGCGCTTCGGCCGGTATGGCTGGGGATGCGCTTTGGGTTGATCCAGTTTCCCTCGTTCCCTGTTCCAGGGTTCGGGTCTCCCAGGTTGTCTGCAGGGTTATTAAATCTAGCCAGCCTGCGGTCTATCCTCGTGCCCATGCCGTTAGGAAGTTTGCGGCTTTGGCTGCTGTGTTGGTAATATGTCTTGGGCACATATTCGGGCGCGTGGTTTTTGGAATCGAACAGGGTCCTGGCCGCCCGTTATTTGGTGAACGTCCGTGCTCCTCGGCGTTCTTGTGTTGCTTTGGGTCGCAGGTTGCAGCCAGTTGTCTCGACTTCGCGTTGAGGAGTTTGTGGCCGCCGCCTCCCGGGTACGTCCCCTTTTTTTCCTTCCTTTGGGTAATTAGCTCCAGGGAGGTAGGGGCTCCCCACAGAAACCAGCGTTGAATGTAATGAAACGCCATTTTCTGGGTGAGCCCGGAGGCTCCCTGGCTACCCTCCCTCCCGTCCGGTCGGCGGATTTTTCGCGTTGGTTGAAGCCTAGTTCCGAACTGACGGCAGCCGGCGCGGTGAGGTCCGGGGCCCCCCCCTCCCTCCCGGGGAGGGGAGGGCTGCGCGGACAACCGGCGCGGCAGTAAAGTGATTGTTTGATTGTTTTCCTTGTGATTGTAGGGAGTTTTTCTACCTCTCTGTTCGGTTTGTTGTAGTTTTCTACCATGTGGGTTTGTTTGTTACGCCTACCTTTCTGGGTGCCTAACCCCGGTCGATGGCAGATAAGGAAAACCCCAACCATATGGGGTTTTCCAGGGCCATTGCTCCCTGAAACCTCTCTGAAGGGGCCAGGTTCTGGCGCTGGTCCCTGGTAGGTCTGAACTCCATAGCTAGTGTCCGGTCTAACATAACATACATTAGCCCGATAAGCTCCAGGGAGCTCCGGGGCTCACCCAGAAAATGGCGTTTCATTACATTCAACGCTGGTTTTTAGCCTTATGGAGCTGTCTTCAAATGGGCCTTTGGAGGAGGTGGGGTCACTTAGTAGGGGGGGGCTTCTTTGCTGGAGTTCTTAGTTTGCCGGAGTTTGTTTTTTTTGAATTGTGTAATCGAATATGTTAATAGGATACGTGTGCTGAGAATGGATGTGGTGCTGTAAGGTATATACAATAGTTTAAAGGGAGAAAATCAGTTTCTTTAAATATTCAGCACTGATGTGACATTGCCAAAAGTTAAGACTATATTGAACAAAAGTTACTAAATTGACGTTGAATTTTCAGGGCCCCAAATGATAACTTTTCACCAAGCAACCTTCATACTGTGAGAGATAATGTTTATCTCCATTGTTTGATGAGGTCATTCATGATCTGTTAGAAGATGATCGCCTGAGGGACTCGACGGTTTATCATCGCATAGAGAAACGCTGGCTGGGCTCCCTCAAGATCCCCTTCTCTACAATATATTCTAATGCCAAGGTATTGATTCATGTTGTACAATTTTTCATTTAAATCCAAAGCAAAAACCTAGCATTGAATGTAATGAAACACATCATACTGGTGGGTCCAAGGTGGCTCCTTGTTGCTAGCCACTTTGGAGAGCTTAACATATGTCAACTCACATGAGGCCCTTGTGAGTCTTAATAGTCTAGCGGAGACTAGAAGCTAAAACCTGGTCTCCCTCAGAGGCACATAGGACACAAGATCACTAATACCAGTCAGACATCAGATCACCAGTCTCCGTGGTGTAGTGGTAAGACACTCGCCTGGTGTTCCGCGAGCGCTTATCATGGGTTCGCATCCTGGCTGGGAAGGATTTACTGGGCGCAAATCCTTAACTGTAGCCTTGTTTAACGCAACAGTAAAATGGGTACTGGTGTAACAAGGATTCTTCGCGGCGGGGATCGTATTCCAGGGACCTGCCCGAAACGCTACGCGTACTAGTGGCTGTACAAGAATGTAACAACTCGTTGTACTGTAATATATCAACAATAACAAAAAAAGAGGAAATAGCCACCAGAAAGATACAAAAAAAATTAAACAAAAGGCACAAAGAAAAAGAAAATAGAAAATGAAATCCCATCAGAGGTAGACCCACCTCTAGTCACACCTCTAGGCCCACCTTCTAGTCCACCTCTAGTCCCACCTCTAGTCCCGTCTTTAGTCCCACCTCTAGTCCCACCTCTAGTCCACCTCTAGTCCCACTCTAGTCCCACCTTAGTCCCACCTATACTCCCACCTCTAGTCCCACCTCTAGTCCCACCTCTAGTCCCACCTCTAGTCCAACCTCTACTCCACCTCTAGTCCACCTCTAGTCCCACCTCTAGTCCAACCTCTAGTCCAACCTCTACTCCCACCTCTACTCCCACCTCTAGTCCCACCTCTAGTCCCACCTCTACTCCCACTCTACTCCCACCTCTACTCACCTCTAGTCCCACCTCTAGTCCCACTCTAGTCCACTCTACACCTCTAGTCCCCCTCTAGTCCCACCTCTAGTCCCACTCTAGTCCCACCTCTAGTCCACCTCTAGTCCCACCTCTACGTCCCACCTCTAGTCCCACCTCTACTCCCACTCTACTCCACCTCTAGTCCACCATCTAGTCCCACCTTCTACTCCCACCTCTACTCTAACTCTAGTCCCACTAGTCCCACTCTAGTCCCACCTAAGTCCCACCTCTAGTCCCACCTCTACTCCACCTCTACTCCACCTCTACTCCCACCTCTAGTCCCACCTCTAGTCCCACCTTAATCCCACCTCTAGTCCCACCTCTAGTCCCAACTCTACTCCCACCTCTACTCCCACCTCTAGTCCAACCTCTAGTCCCACCTCTACTCCACCTCTAGTCCCACTCTAGTCCCACCTCTACTCCCACCTCTAGTCCCACCTCTAGTCCACCTTAGTCCCCCTATACTCCCACTCTAGTCCACCTCTACTCCCACCTCTACTCCCCCTCTACTCCCACCTCTAGTCCCACCTCTAGTCCACCTCTACTCCCACCTCTAGTCCCACCTCTAGTCCCACCTCTACTCCCACCTCTAGGTCCACCATCTAGTCCCACCTCTACTCCCACCTCTACTCCCACCTCTACTCCCCACCTCTACTCCCACCTTACTCCCACCTCTCTGCCAGCAGGTGGATGCACTGGAAGCTAGTGGTTGAGGAGATGATCCACTCCAGTCATGAGCAAAACGAAGGTTAACAAACTTCTGAAGGGGACGAGACCTTGATAAACATCTCCAAAGAATGCCTGATCAACCAGCCTGTGATCAATGTCAGGCTGTGAGCAGCCATGTCTAGCAGCCTGGTTGACTATACCATCAATCAGGAGGCCTGATCAGAGACAGGGCCACAGGGACGTTGATTTCGAAATCAACGCAAAGTAACCATAAGATAAGGTGTTCATTTCATTCAATGTTGGGCCTCGGGTAGAGCTCGAAGGAGATTCCCCTGTTGCCCTTTCACCACAGAGAATAAACAGAATAATGGATCTCACCAGGAGAGAACAGCAGCAGATAATAATCCCCAATAAAGGGAAATCAGTGATGGGTAACTTACCCAGTGCCAAATAAACCCTGCAAGGCCCCAGTACATTGACCAGATAACATGGTGCCAAAACTCCTAGCTGAGTGCCACATCTCTTGAGCTGAGTATCAGTCCCAGGCATAGTGGAAAAAATAGCTGGCCTGGCCATAAACTTATGAACAACATGGGCCTGAGGATAAACCACAACCTGGCAAAATTAAAGACATTGCAGATGACCTGGGACAAATGGGCTTTGGAACAAGGAACCAAGGACACCATATTCACAATGCATCACCCAGAACCTGCCTAGGGGTGCAAAATTAATTACAGGCAACTGCAACCAAATACTGGACACGAGATGAAGTAACCCCAGCAGAACAAACCAAGAATTAACTGGATCTCTGAAAGCATGCTCACTCATTCCTAGTCAGAAAAGGAGAATGCTGCAAACAAAGAAACTGCCAGTTCAAAAACGTTAAAAAAAAAACACTTCCGGGCATGAAACTCTTCAACCCTACAGCCAGAAGTGAGAGCCAACAAAAACAGTCTTTAGAAAAACAGTCTCGGACTGAAGGGGAGACCAAGAACTGAGGAGAGGAATGAAAAACCATAACACGCTCCAGAGACAAAGAAGGTTCAGGAGGAGGAGGAGGAGGAGGAGCAAACTGGAGGTGAAAATGCCATAGACACCTGTGAAACAATATAAAAAAAGTGATGACGAATGCCACAAAAAAAAAACAACTCTGCCAATGCTGAACATTATGAGGCATAAGTCTTCAGCATAAGATGTCGAATTAACAAAAAATTAATTGCAACATACTGTCCCAAGACCAAAGCCATTCATTGATGGGACAGCAAAAGTCCAGCCACCTGAGCACCATAAATAGCAATAGAAAAAGCTACAAAACTCCAAGCATGAAGACCAAAGGAGAGTATCAAACAATCAAGGAAATTCTGACCAATTCTTTTTCTTTGGCTCAGCTTTTTCAACGGAGTAAATTTGGACACCGGATAAGAAGGACTGGAACCCAAGGCTGAGCAAATCGTAAAGGAGTTAAAAGCATCACCTCTCCCACCTTCAGTCAGGAAAGCAATTGGAGCATGCCAAACCAAAGTGAACTGAGCTATGTGTCTAAGGAAGTGTCCTGCCCAATGACTCTGAAAGGCCTAATGAGTGCTGGTCGCAATGTCCCATTCCAGGACATGCCAAAATAGGGAATGTCATTACATTTGATGCCTTATTTTTAAATGTACAGCTGTATTAATGGACATATAAAGTTAAAAAAAATTGGCAGTCTACTAATACTAATAATCATACGTTTTATTTTTCAGATAGAGGGAACATTTTCTTTGGAGGAACCAGTGGTTCTACTGGGCTACACCCGAGATGCCGCCTCACCACATAACCTGGGTGCTCCAGCATCTCAAGGAGTGCCTAATAGGTCCACTACTCATTTGTCAATCTACATAACTTTGGAGCCTACTCTGCCTCCTCCAGAGCCTCTTAAGGTTTGTTTGTGCATTTATCACCATATGATTACTAATGATAAAGGCCTGGGAAAGTAAGTTGATGAATTAATAATGTTGTAATGTTGTTGTAGCAGTGAGTTGCTGTGTTATGTCCACATGTTGATGTACAGTATGTTGCTACAGCAGTGTTAAATGGATTGGCTGCAAGGATGAAAACTATTTTGAAATATTTTAACTTAAGGAATTATTATTGCAAGGTAATTTATTAAATTAGTAAATAGCACACTAATGCAAATATTACTCTTCTTTCTGAAGAAGTACTTGGTTGCTTTCCAAGCCAACATAATGGTCTTTAGCTGACTCTGTACTGATGTCATGGCCCTTTGTGACCTTTGTCTCACCCCTCACAAGTACTTATTCAAACCATTTTGCCAATGGTAATTGGGGAGACAAGCCATAGAGTATGCTCAGTCCTCTATTAAAGAAGCCACTCATTATGAGACAATAAACAAAAAACACTTTACCCCACTTCCAAATTATAATTGCAACAGCAGGTCAGTCAGAATTTTGCAAACTATAGATTCTGAGTTACACATCACCTGAACACCACCAGGTGGTCAGCACAATGGTTTGGTTCAACAGAAAGTGCGAGAGGGCCAGAGACCAAAAGACAAAAAATGGAATCAATACAGGAAGAGGCCAAACCCCCAAACATACCAGCGATACAAAGATGCGAGAAACAACTATACGTCAGCAAAGAGAGAGACAGAAAGAAATTTTGAAAAAGGGATAGCGGATAAATGGAAAACAGAACCGGGCCTATTCTACAAATTCATAAATAATAAATTGCAGGTAAAAGATAATATTCAGAGGTTAAATATGGGAAACAGATTCACGGAAAATTGAAAGGAAATGTGTGAAACATTAAACAAAAAGTTCCAAAGTGTGTTTGTACAAAATGAAATCTTCAGAGAACCAGACACAAAAAGAATTCCAGAGAACAACATAGAGCGTATAGAGGTGTCTAGAGATGGAGTGGAAAATATACTCAAGGAGCTGAGTAAGAACAAAGCAGTTGGTCCAGATGGAGTTTCACCATGGGTTCTGAGAGAATGTGCATCTGAGCTCAGCATTCCACTTCACCTGATCTTTCAGTCATCTGTGTGTACAGGAGTCATAGCAGACGTGTGGAAAAAGGCTAACATAGTTCCAATCTACAAAAGTGGCAGCAGGGAAGACCCCCTCAATTATAGACCTGTATCATTGACAAGTGTAATAATGAAAATATTGGAAAAAATAATAAAAACTAAATGGGTAGAACACCTGGAGAGAAATGATATAATACCAGACAGACAGTATGGTTTTCGATCTGGTAAGATCCTGTGTATCAAATTTACTTAGTTTCTATGGTCAAGCCACAGAGATATTACTGGAAAGAAATGGTTGGATTGACTGCATCTATCTGGACCTAAAAAAGTCTTTTGAGAGAGTTCCACATAAGAGGTTGTTATGGAAACTGGAAAATATTGGGGGTGACAGGTAAGCTTCTAACATGGTGAAAAATTTTCTTACTGATAGAAAAATAAGGGCAGTAATCAGAGGCAAGGTATTGAACTGGAGAAATGTCACAAGTGGAGTACCACAGGTTTCAGTTCTTGCACCAGTGATGTTTATTGTCTACATAAATGACCTACCAGTTGGTATACAGAATTATATGAACATGTTTGCTGATGATGCTAAGATAATAGGAAGGATAAGAAACTTAGATGATTGTCATGCCCTTCGAGAAGACCTGGACAAAATAAGTATATGAAGCACCACTTGGGAAATGGAATTTAATGAGAATAAATGCCATGTTATGAAATGTGGAATAGGAGAACATAGACCCCACACAACCTATAAATTATGTGAGAAATCATTAAAGAATTCTGATAAAGAAAGAGACCTAGGGGTGGTTCTAGATAGAAAACTATCACCTTAGGACCACATAAAGAACGTTGTGCGAGGAGCCTATGTCACGCTTTCTAACTTCAGAATTGCTTTTAAGTACATGGATGGCGAAATACTAAAGAAATTGTTCACGACTTTTGATAGGCCAAAGCTAGAGTATGCAGCGGTTGTGTGGTGCCCATATCTTAAGAGGCACATCAACAAACTGGAAAAGGTGCAAAGACATACTACTAAGTGGCTCCCAGAACTGAAGGGCATGAGCTACACGGAGAGGTTAGAGGCATTAAATATGCCAAAACTAGAAGACAGAAGAAAAAGAGGTGATATGATCACTACGTACAAAATAGTAACAGGAATTGATAAAATCGATAGGGAAGATTTCCTGAGACCTGGAACTTCAAGAACAAGAGGTCATAGATTTAAACTAACTAAACAAAGATGCCGAAAAAATATAAGAAAATTCACTTTCGCAAACAGAGTGGTAGACAGTTGGAACAAGTTGAGTGAGAAGGTGGTGGAGGCCAAATCCATCAGTAGCTGCAATGCGTTATATGACAAAGAGTACTGGGTAGACGGGATACCACGAGCGTAGCTCTCATCCTGTAACTACACTTAGGTAATTCCTTAGGTAATTACAAGCTGCATCTCACTATTGGGAAGCCATTAAACCTCATTTGAAACTGAGGCATATAAAACTAGCATTGAAAGTAATGAGAAGCCCCTTTCAGGATGAGCCCTGGTGGCTGCATAAAGCAAAGATGGCTCCTAACTACTAGGAGTCAGAACCTGACCCCCCCCCCTCACACAGGTGCTAGGAGCAGGTGACACTCCGCCACCTCACCTCCCCATATGGGGAGTTCTATCCTCTTGTTCGGCTTTGGTAGCAATTCTTAACCAGAATGGGGGGGGGGATGTTTTGGGGCACCTATCTTTCTGGGTGGCCAACGCGGTCGATGACAGACATAAAGTACTTCTAAATTATATATAAGGTGTCTCTATAGGCCATTGCTCCTCGCGTCTCTCTGAGGGGGCCAGGTTCAGGTCGTTGGTCCCCGGTAGGCATAGAATTCCATGTAAGTTAACTGATGCCCAAATCTAATACTCCATATCAGCCCAGATAGCTCCAGGAAGCCTCTGGGTCTCACCCAGAAAATTACGTTTAAATACATTCAACGCTGGGTTTTTCTGGGGGGAGTCCCTATGGCTTCCCGGAGCTATCCAAGCTGATGAGGATAACCTAACTTTTGGCATCAGTCGATGTGGGTGGAGTTCTATGCCTACACGGGACCACGACCAGAACCTGGCCCCATCAAAGAGGCATGAGGAGCAATGGCCTATAGAAATGGACACGTGATAATTCTATAAATGCCATCGACTGGGACAGGCACCCAGAAAAGTAAGCGCCCCTAACCAATCCCCTATTCTGGTTAAAAACGACGAAAATAGACAAACGAGTGGACAGAACTCCCCCAGTTGAAAACGAGTAAACAAGCATGACGTCACACGAGCCGTGCCGCATGTCTGCACAGCTCCCCCCTCCCTGAGAGGGGGAAGGGGGAGCTCCAGACCCCCGCACCAAGAAGCACATCTACAAACTGGAAAAGGTGCAAAGACATGCTACTAAGTGGCTCCCAGAACTGAAGGGCAAGAGCTACGAGGAGAGGTTAGAGGCATTAAATATGCCAAAACTAGAAGACAGAAGAAAAAGAGGTGATATGATCACTACATACAAAATAGTAACAGGAATTGATAAAATCGATAGGGAACATTTCCTGAGACCTGGAACTTTAAGAACAAGAGGTCATAGATATAAACTAGCTAAACACAGATGCCGAAGAAATATAAGAAAATTCACTTTCGCAAACAGAGTGGTAGACGGTTGGAACAAGTTAGGGGAGAAAGTGGTGGAGGCCAAGACCGTCAGTAGTTTCAAAGCGTTATATGAGAAAGAGTGCTGGGAAGACGGGACACCACGAGCGTAGCTCTCATCCTGTAACTACACTTAGGTAATTACCAGTGATCCACCCTTCAGTTCTTCGGCTGATGAGACACGACACGGTCGTGTGGCTCCAGCTCCAGTCTTTTGTGCTGTGCTATCCTCTGTTTCAGTACTGCTCCTACGGTGGTGTGCGAGCTGGGAGTAATATTCACAGGTACTCTGGCTGCATGTTCCTAAGGTTCCCTTCCCTAAGTGCCCTGTAAGTACTGCCCTTGGGGCTTGTCACAAGTCACCTTAGGTCTACCTCTGTTGGTCTTTTGCTGCTTGGCTATTGACCACCCCGAGTGTGTTGGGGGGTTTCCTCCCTTGTTTACCTTGGGGTAAGTGGTAGTTTTTGCACTGGTGGGGCACAGAGTAGTGCGCAGCTAGTTTTTACCTTTAGCAGCGGCCTGCTCTGTTCCTTCTGGGTACGTTGTCCTCTTGCGAGGTTTTTCTTTTCCATTTGTTTTTGCCTGGTGGAGGGGGGGGAGGTCTGTCTTGATGTCTCCTACCCCCCTGTTATATTAGGGTTTGCTTATTGTTTGGTGGTACCCCCTGCTTCGCCCTCGTGAGTGGACACGTCCCATGGATTCAGCTTTAGCAGTGTTGTTTGGTAGTTTGGGAGCCGGTTAGCAGTACCCTGCTTGGGATAACCCTTAGCAGACTAAGTATAGGGGCCCTGGGAAACCCCTCGGGGGCACTCGGGTCCGATGGATGCGACCCCTGCGTCTCCTTTCACTTTGTGTGAGTTTAAGGGTTGCTCTGTCCCCTTGTCTCAGGGCGACGCTCATTGCTTTTGCCTCCATCATGCTGCCTGTTGGGTCAGTGACACCTTCGACCCGGAGTTCTGCGAGCTTTGTTGCTCCTTCTGAATGTTTTCGGCTTCCCGCATCTCACCTGCTGAGGTGCGGGCAGCCATTGCAGCTTACCTCCTGCGCAACCCAAAGTATGCTTCTATAATGGATCCATCTTCCTTCAGGTATGGGTCTTCGTCTCCATACTGGGTTCGCTATGAGGTTCCGGAGTCATCCTGGCTTGCGGACTGCTCTATGTTCTCGCTGGATGCTTAGGACACTTTCTGTCGTACCCGCACTCTTGAGTGGTGCGAGGTGTTGACTATGGTCCAGGTTTACCTGGGGGGCGACTTTGCACACCTTAATGAGGGCCTTTTCACTCTGGCCCATCTGAGGGATGTTGGCGCGGTTCAGCTTCACGTGAAGGTTTCTTTCCTGTCAGCTGCACTTGTGGCTGAGTACTTGCATGCTTGTTGCTCTTTGGCTTCGGTCATGCATTTCTTTTCCCTCATTGGGCTGTCTTAGGATTGGCTTACGGAGGATGTAGAGGCACTTGGGGCCGTTACTGGGTCTGGCGCCTTGGTCTCGGCTGCTCGTACATCGTCTGCACTTTTGAAGCTGTTTGCGCCGATCCTGTGGGATGCGCTGTTGCTGTTTTTCGCTGCACATCTCACGTGTTGGCAGGCAATGCTAGCGTCCTCCTTGGAATCCCCTTGGGCCCTGGGTCTTAGATTGTCCTCACCCTTTAGTCCTTTGTTGTTTGCGGCCTCTGTGGTTGAGCAATATATGCGTGCGACTTCTTCCAGCTGCCGCCCAATGTCTGACTTGTTGGTTCTGCGGGGATCCCGGGTGGGCTCCTCCCATAGGGTTCGTGCCAGGGCCCACAGTTCCACTCGTTGGGGTGAGCCACAGGTGCTAGTTTCAGAGCCAGTGCCGCCTTTGGTCCCGGCTGAGTCTGGTCGGCTCGATGATTCTGTGCTGTTTGCTCTGTGCACAGGTTGGGTTTTCGTAAGGGGCGTCGGCCCTTTCGCTGTTCTTCCCATTGATGGAGTGATAGGGGAGGAGGCTTGCTCTGTTTGCTCACACCTGGTCTCACGATTTGTGGGCTTTTCGGTAATTTCTCGCGGCCTGCAGTGGTGTTGGGTGGCTCCTCCTCCTTCCAGGGGTTTGGAGCTGGCAGGGCAGGCCTCCTCTCCTGCGCGCTGTCAGGTCGTCTTCAAGTTGGTGCGCTTGGGCGTGGTCGAAACGACGACGTCCCTCAGGTGGGTTTCTTGCCTGTTTCCATTTCCGAAACAGGACTGTGCGAACCTGCGGTTCATTCTGGACTTGTCCCATCTGAACCCCTGGGTTTCTTGCCCCTCCTTTCGGATGATCACTCTGTCCCAGGTTCGGCTTCTGTTGAAGCCAGGCGGTTGCATGGTGTCCCTGGACCTCAAGGACGTGTATTGGCACGTCCCGATTCATCCGAGGTTCAGGGGCTGGTTTGGGTTTGTTGTTGGGCGTCAGAATTACCACGTTTATTGTCGCCCTTTAGGATTGAATCAGGCACCTCGCGTGTTCACAAGCTTTACCCGGGTCATGGTGGTCTGTCTGCTTCTGTTAGGTGTTCGGGTGTTAGCTTACCTCGATGACTGACTGGTTTGGGCTCCCAATAGGTCCTCGTGTCTGCTCGCCAGGGGTTTGGTGCTTTCCCAGCCGGCTGAATTCGGGTTACTGGTGAACTGGCAAAAGTCCCATCTGGTTCCCTCCCGGGTTCGGACCTGGCTGGGTCTTGTGTGGTACTCTTGGACCGCTTCCTTGTCTCTTCTTCTGGAGTCTCTCCTTTGGCTGTGGTCCCGCATGCACTTGCTTTTGGAGGGCTCCCAAGTCACCCGGCGGTTGCTCAAGGGTCTGTGCGAGAGCCTGAACTTTGCGATGATGGTCTACCCACTGGGTCGGGTTTGGCTTCGTCGGCTGTTCTGGTTCCTTCAGGGACGTCCCTTCTGCCTCTACTCCCGACCACTGGGTTCAACCCCCGGTGGCCTTGCATCGGCTTGCTGTGTCGCTGGCTTCCTCTTTGGGTTTTTTGGGGTTCAGTGCCATGGCACCTACCTGAGCCCTCGCTCGATGTGTTCACGGACACGTCCTCTCTCAGCTGAGGCTTTGTGACCAGTGCTCACCAGGCTGGCCAGGGGCGGTGGGGTCCGTCCTTCTGTCGGGCCCACAGCGCGGTGTGGTTTGCACTTCGGAGGGTTCGGGTCGTCCGCAGATCGACAATCCGGCTCCATTTGGACTGCTTCCCGGTGGTTCATTGCCTGCACCGGGAGGGGGGGGAGGATGGTGGGATTCGATGTGGTCCTTAGCTCTATGGGGCTGGTCGCTTTGAGTGACTCGTCTGCTGAGTTCTTGGGGTATGGCTCTCCTGGAGGTTCTTGTCCAGGGGGGGGTGTCCAGCGTCCTGGCGGATGGCCTGTCCTGGTTTATTCCCCTATCCACGGAATGGACGGTCAATGCCGACTCATTCAGTTGGCTCTACCAGACATTCGGTCACTTGGAGGTGGACTTCTTCGTGTTTGTGTGGTCGAGGCGTCTTCCGTTATATGTGGCGCCCTTCCCCAACCACGAGGCTGTCGGGATCAACGTCTTCCAGCAGGACTGGTCGGGTGGGGGTTCCTGTACCTCTTCCCCCCGGTTCAGCTGTTGCTTCAAGTCCTGGCTCGCTTGGGGACTTACCAGGGGTGAGTAATTCTCTTGGCCCTATGATGGCCGGCCCAGTCATGGTTCAGGAGCTTCTTGCCTGGTATCCAAACCCAGAGGTTTTTCCGCGGCTCTGCCTCTTTCAACTGATTGGCCCTGTTCGTTACGAGACTGGTTCTCTCTTCTCCTCGAGTCTTCGCGTTTGGTATTTTTTGACTCGGGTTTATCACCATTTGTATGGTGATCAAGTTGCTTCATTGATGGTGTCCCACTTGCGGGCTTCGTCTCGGCAGCAGTATGCAGTTTCCTGGCGGTCCTTCCGTTTCTTTTTGACTCTTCGTCATTGTACTTCGCTTTCGGTTCAGGTGGTGTCCTTTCTCTCGTGGTTGTTCCAGGACCGTCATCTTATGCCGAATAATGTCGCTTCGTATCATGTGGCACTGGCGGAGTTACTGCAGCTTTCTATCAGTATAGATGTCGTTTATGAGTCGTATAGCAAGCTGTCTCATGCGTTGCTTCACCTCCGTCCTGCTTATGTGCCGCCTGAGTCGTCCTGGTCTTTGGACAGAGTGCTCTCTTACCTCTCTTCTCGGTTGTTGTGGGCTCTTCAGTTCAGGATTGTTTGTCTAAGGCTCTTTTTCTGTTGGCATTGGCCTCTGGGGGTTGGGTCGGGAAGCTTCATGCTCTCCTCCGGCGCAGGGGTTTCTGCTCTTTTGATCGTGATGATAGATTTGTTCATCTGCAGCCATCTCCTTCTTTTCTGGTGGAGAATGAGATTGCTTCCTTCCGGAGGGGTCCTTGGGTCATTGATGCTTGGTTGGTCAGGCCAGGGGTTCATCATGTGTTGTGTCCGGTTGCGGCCCTCCGCCATTATTTGTGCACCACGGCTTCTGTGTCTGGGGACTTGTTTTCGGTTGATCCGGTTTCCATTCTTCTTTGTTCGTGGGTACGTGTCTCTCAGGTCGTCCGCAGGGTTATTAAGTAGCCAGCCTGTGGTCTATTCCCGTGCCCATGACGTTCTTAAGTTTGCTGCTCTTGCGGCCGTCTTTGATAACACGTGCTGGGCTAACATTCGGGCGCGGGGCTTTTGGTGGTCGAACAGGGTCCTGGCTACACGCTACCTCCTTAACGTTCCTGGGCCTAATCGGGCCTGTGTTGCTTTGGGTCAGTAGCTGCAGCCTGTCTTGACTTCGAGTTGAGATGTGGAGCACCGACCGCCTCCCGGGTAAGTACTCCTTTTTCATTTAGTCTTTGGTGAAGTAGTTCCGGGGACCCGCAGGGGTTTTTCCCAGAAAACCAGCGTTGAATGTAATGAAATGCCATTTTCTGGGTGAGTCCTGGAGGCTCCCCGGCAACCCTCCCTCCCTCTGGTCGGCGGTTTTCACGTATTTTGATATCCAGTTTGAGAACTGCAGGGTGGATCGCCGGCACGGGGGTCTGGGGCTTCCTCTTTTCCCTCTCACGGAGGGGAGAGCTGCACAGACATGCGGCGTGACTCATGTGATGTCATGCTTGTTTGCTCGTTTTTAATTGGGGAGTTCTGTATACTTGTTTGTTTATTTTCGTCGTTGTTAACCAGAATAGGGGTTTGTTTTGGGGCGCTCACCTTTCTGGGTGCCTGTCCCGGTCGATGGCAGATATAAAATGCTCGACAATCACATGTGCATTTCTATACGCCATTGCTTCTCGTGCCTCTCTGAGGGGGCCAGGTTGTGGCCGTGGTCCCCGGTAGGCCTAGAACTCCATCCACATCGACTGATGCCAAATTCTGAAGAGATACATATCAGTCTGGATAGCTCCAGGGAGCTTCTGGGACTCACCCAGAAAATGGCGTTTCATTACATTCAATGCTGGTTTTTGTGTGTCTAGAGTAGTTGAGAACAGGGATGCCAGATTGGGCTACTTGTTGCCCAATTGGGTTACCAATTAGGATAATTGTATTCAATTAAAAAGCCAGCTATGTATGTCGCTACTTACTACTTTTTCGGCGACAGTTAAAATAAGCTGGGCTGTTTATTCTGAAAAGTGAATCAATCGGGAAAAAAAATTATTGGCTACTTTTATTGTAAAGTTTGTGACATTTAGTTCTTCAGCTTGCGACTTTTGGCAACTCAAATCTGGCACCCCTGGTTGAGAAATGGAATTCACTAGAATGTAATGTGGTGGAGGCGGACTACATAGATATTTTCAAATTTAGTTTTGATAGAGCCCAATAGGCTCAGGAACTTGTACACCAAGTTAAGTGAGAAGGTGGTGGTGCCCAAAACCGTCAAAAGTTTCAAAGGGTTATATGACAATGAATACTGGGAAGATGGGACACCACGAGCGTAGCTCTCATCCTGTAACTACACTTAGGTTATTACCAGTTGATTGACAGTTGAGAGGCAGGATCAAAGAGCTGTGTTTAATCCCCACAAACACAAGTAGGTAAGTACAGTTATGTGCGCGATTGATGAATGATGGCAAAAACAAACTTACAGGTAAATGCAGAAAATAGTAGGCCGGGTGGAATCAAAAGTAAATTAAAATGTATTGAATAATGAAAAGTTTAATTTCATGGAAAATGCTGGAAGAAAATTATGATAAAAGAAGCAAGTTTAATGTGGTCATGAACAGTTATGAATATTTGCTCTTATTTATTCAAAGGCACAATTTGAATCGAGTGAGCCAGAGGAGGTGTTGGCAGCTAGTCGTGATTGGGTGGCTTCTCTCTCGTCTCGTTATTCACATCGCAGTTACCGAACCCATGTCTTAGATCTCTCGGGAAAGTTAGTGTGTCTCCATCGTTTCATCCGTCCACTCCATCCACCAGAGGAACTAATTGGTTAGTATGAATTTTCCTGTTTACTTTCACTTAATCCTCTTTCAAATGTTAGTACTGTTATCAGCTGCATATGTTGGGTACAGGTAACTAATGCTCACATTAATAAACATTATATTTCTTCCACTCTTTCACTTTATGCAGTATAGAATGATATAGCCTGAGTAGGTTAAGTAGGTTTGTGTCTGGGCTGAAATTTGGTAGCTTTCTGGTGCTTTGTTTCTGGTTCCACAGAAACAGCCACAAAACTACCCAATCTCTGGACTTGTGCAGGTCTTCCAAACACTGGGACTAGAATCTGCAGTGCTCAGTTGCAAAAAAAACGCATCAACCAATATGCCCTTTTCTGGGTAAGCCTCAGTGGCTTCCTGAAGCTGTGTTGCTGAGATGGCTTCCCATTACTGTCACATCATTCATAGTCATCCTGTTAGTCTTCTGAGACCAGAACCTGGATCCTGTAAAGAGGCACAGAGAGCAGGGTATTGTTTTGGTCGCCCTTACCCTTTGGCCGCCCTTAAAGAGTAGATGAGATAATATAGACAACTGCATGGTTCATGAAAAGGAAGCACAGAAACAACCTAAAGAAATATTCAAAATTAAATAGTTCATGCAAAACTGTATTAAACACCCTCTAGTGCACTGAGCCTCCAACAGGTGGCATCTCAGAGCTCCCAGCTTCACGGCACAATCTACTCAATGCGTAGCTGATGGACCATGAACCAGTGTACCTGGTACTGTAGGGAAGAGAGAGTCATGGATCCACCAAGGTTTATCAAGGAAAGAGCACTTCATCATATTCATTGCTGTTTTCTGGGAGCCCCTTGGGTCCCTGAAGGCTTACAACAGAGAAGAAAAGAACATGTCACTTAACAGGGAGGAGGAGAGGAGACAGCTTTAATGCTGAAGAAACACCAGTCCGGGTACCTGGCCCAGGGCAACACAAGTCCGAATATCCGAATATGACCAGGAACATTGACTAGTTATGTAGCCACCAAGACCCTGTTAGATCTTTAAAACCCCTTTAAAATCTCTCAGAGGTGAGAGAAAGCCCAAGAAAACTTGCTGAGGAAGCATCAATGCCAAATCTCAAAAAGAGTGCCTCCGGGAAAACCAATATGCGATATGAGGTGACTGTAATATGAATGAGATGCTGATCTTCAAACAACCAGGATAAAAAAAAGCATTAAATGTAATGTAACACCACATTATGGGTAAGCACCCGAAGGCTCCCTGAAGATATGACACCGATTCAGTGCCATACTACTAGCTGCCATCAGTCAAGGAGTTCTTATTGGCGTACCCGGGACCATGAACCAGAACCTGGCCCCATCAGAGAGGTGCAGTGAATGGTGGCACTTTGAAAACGTTACATTTAAAGTTATTTATGTCTGCCACCACCAGGAAAAGCACCTAGAAAGTCAGCGAAACAAAACGGACCACAACATGGTTATAAACAAGACCGCAGCCTCAAAACTGCCAAAAGAGCTCCCTCAAATGTACACAAACTATAAAAAGTTTGTTAAACTAGCACACACTAGAACGCACCACCTCCCATCCTTGTCGTGTGGGGGGGGGGGGGGAGAAGGGAGGCAGGTCGGGATAGCTAGCTGCCTCCATCATCAGTTCTCATGATGATGGAAACACCCTGACACCCTGGGAGAAGGAGGGTGTCAGGGAACCTCCGGGGCCCACCCGGAAATTGGCATTACATTACATTCAACGCTGTTTTTCTGGGGAAAGTCCGTTGAGGCTCCATGAAGCTATTTACCCATAGAGTAGGAAAAAAAGGGCACACACCAGGGAGGAGGAAGCACCATAGGTAACTAGATAAAATGAGACCAATTGCCATGAACCATGACTCAAGGCCACACAAAGCCGCACAAGACTGGAAACATCCACAAGACACCTGGTCGCTGGGACCCTGTGCGACCACCATAACCCCCTGCGCTCAAAGATAGGACCAAGAATGAGGAGCAAGGAGCACCAAAAGATTGCCTACAGAAACACATCATGGGCACGAGGGTATACCGCAGGCTGGCTAGAGCATAAATCACTGCGGGACAACCTGACAAAAATACTTACTGAAAATATAGAAATAAAGCAAACCACAAAGAGACCACCAAAACAGAACTGGTGGCATGAAGGCTGTGGCAGTAAGCTGCCACCTGACACAACACACGATGCGCCCCCGGCAGAATTAGCCAAGAATACAGCACCAGAAGGCACCACCAGAAGCCAACTGACACCTTCCCAGCCAGAAAAGGAGTCCCCAGTAACCCCACAAAGTGCCCACAAGGGCCAAAAGAACTAATGCCCTGGTGCCAAAGAAGCACCCACATCAGACAACCAGAAGCCAGAGAAAACAAAAAAATGCTTACCGAAACAAGCCAGGAAGGGAGCCGGTCGGCCGAGCGGACAGCACGCTGGACTTGTGATCCTGTGGTCCTGGGTTCGATCCCAGGCACCGGCGAGAAACAATGGGCAGAGTTTCTTTCACCCAATGCCCCTTTTACCTAGCAGTAAATAGGTACCTGGGTGTTACATGTCACGGGCTGCTTCCTGGGGGTGGAGGCCTGGTCGAGGAACGGGCCGCGGGGACACTAAAGCCCCGAAATCATCTCAAGAAGATAAGGATCAAATGGGCCACCGGAAACTGAGTGGACGAAAGAAAAGAATCGGGCCAAAGGACCCGGCAGGTTCAGGCAGTTCAAGAGGAGGCCAGAGGTGAAACAGTGTATGAGAAAGCATGCAAAACTGTTCTGAAGAGAAATGATGCCAAATGCAAGCCAGAGCGGCTCCACCAACACCTCAAGAAGAGAGAAGGCGACAGCAGAAGATGCCGAACAAGGAAGAGCCAAGGAAGGACAGAACAACCAATCATAAACCAAGAAGCAATAATGAAGAGGCAAAATGGCGGAAGACATGCCATACCATAATAAACAGTCACTTAGAGGACCACAGGTGGGACACCTTTAACAAGCAACCTGATCATCACAGAGTGGGTCATCAACACTCTTCAAAATACCAGATGTGATGAGCTGAGGAGAAGTTCGAACCAGTGAAGCACGACACAGACTGACCCTCTACAAAAGGCAGAGCCGCAGAAAATGCCCAGGTCGGACACCAAGCAAGCAGCGCCAGAATCATGGCTGGGCCAGCCACCAAGGAGCCTGCAGGATCACTATTTCCCTGAAGGACTACAACCACACCAGAACCCACAGCAACAGCCAAACCAGGTAAGAAGTAAAAACCCCCCTCATCTTGACCAGTCTAGCTGAAAGGTTACTGTGAGGGCCTAACAGTCAGGGAATGGTGTTGCATAAGGAGGTGAATGCCGAAACCATGCCAACATGAAGAAGTAGACGTCCGGCCACCTGAACATCCGGCCGCCCGAACATCCGGTAAAGACAGAGAAACGAAGTAACTTTGAAGGCCCATACTGTGGAACCAGGAAGGAACCGGGACAGACCAATAGCCAGGACACCGGATACACCTGGAACGTGATTGGTATGGAAACCACCCCGAGTTGGTGTTAAGGAGGACCCGGGTGCCTTGGCAGTTGCTCGAGTAGCCGTGGAAGAATCCGAACTTTGCTCTTTTGGTTTATCTGTTGGGAAGGGTTTGACTTCAGTTGCTGTTCTGGTACCTTTGGAGCAGCCCCTTTCGCTGCTCTCACAATTGCTGGGTGCTTCCTCCATTGTCCTTGTGTGCTTGCCGAGTCACCAGCTTCTTACTTGGGTTTTTTAGGGTTCAGTGCCATGGCATCTTCCCGCTCCTTTCCTCGATGTCTTCATGGATGCCTCAGCCATAGGTTGGGGCTCTGTGACTAGCACCTTCCCTGTCTGGCCAAGGTCGCTGGTGCCCTACCCTTCATCGGGTGCACAGTTCAGTGTGGGAGTTTGCAACTGTGTGGCAGGGGCTGTGGAGAGTTCAGATTCCTTTGGCCTCAGTGCTCCGCCTCTGCGCAGACTGTTCCCTTGATGTTCCTTGTCTCAACCAGGGGGAAAGGGGTCCATGGCTCTTTGGGGCTGGTTGCTTCATATAGCTGTCCGTGGCTCTTTGGGGCTTATCGCTTCGTATAGCTGTCTCGCTTCATATAGTTCTTCTGCTGAGTTTTCAGGTTTGCATCTCCATGCTGTTCCCGTTCAGGGAGTGTCCAACATCGTAGCCGATGGTCTGTCCCGCCTTATTCCCCTTTCCATCGATTGGACCATCAATGCTGATTCCTTCCTCTGGCTTTGCCGGATGTTCGGGCATCTGGTCATCGAACCCTACACGTCGGCTTGGTCCTCATTAGGCAGTGCTATTCCATGACTGCAAGGACCTCTCGGTAGATGCCTTTCGGCTGGACTGGTTGAGGTAGGGGGGTCCATTTACCTTTTTCCCCCAGTCTGGCTGTTGCTCAGTATATTAGTGCATATGAAATCTTACAAGGGAAGAGTTATTCATTTGGCTCCATTGTGGCCAGCAAAGCCTTGGTTTCAAGCAGTGCTTGCTCGGTGTCCAAACCCAGGAATCACTTCGCGGTTTTACCTCTACCAGAAGGTCAGGCAAGTGACATACCTTGCTGGTTCCACTTTCTCTTCCACTTTACATGTCTGGACGTTTTGTCATGTATTTATCGTCATTTGTATGGCAAATAAGTGGCTGGTTTGATGGTGTCCCACCTATGATCATCTCAGTGACAGTATGAGAGTTTCTTAGCGGTCTTTTGCCATTTTCTCTCTCCTTCATCGTTGTCCTTCCGTTTCAAACCAGGTTGTTTCTGTAGGGAGTCTCTCCAGCTCCCTAGAGCTATGAGACTGATATACAGTTGAACCTCGACTAGAACTGCCCCTTCTTATGAATTTTTCGAGTTACGACCCCAATTTCGTCAGAAAATGCGACTCAACTTACGACGTTGGCTTGACTAGCAACTTTGTTGATACACGTATGGGTTGACCAAGCACGGGGTCCTGGTGGTATGGGCGACCCCATCTCAGTTTCAGAACCGCCCACTTAGTGACGATCGCACTTGTAAAGAATTTCGTTGTTTTGTGCTTTTTGTTTTTTGAACATAAAAGTAATTATTATATATCATGCCATGGACCCCAAGAAAGTCAGTGGAAAGGTTCTACCGAAGAAAACACACATGAGGATGACCATAGAGAAAAAATGAGAGATCATTCATAGTGAGACAATGTGATGGCTCACTACAGACAAGTGTGTTACAACGTAGGGAAAACAAAGTTTCTATGGAAAGGTTCTTAATGAGACAAACAAGCAGTGAACCACAACCAGATCCTAGTGGTATGCAGGCAAAATAGGAGAGAGTGTTCCCCAGAGAAGTCATCACTGCCTGATGTTATAATGGAAGGGGACTCCCCTTCCAAACATTAACACTGCTCCTCCTCCCCCCTTTACTGTCAATGGGCATTCAGCCTACCGGGAACCACGAGCCAGAACCTGGGAGCAATGGCCTATGGAAAACCCCCCTTGTACTTGGGAGTATTTCATGTCTACCATCAACTGGGTTTAACACCCAGAAAGGTAGACATAACAAAACAGATCCTACATGATAAGAAAATATTTGCAGCTGAAGATCGAACAGAGAAGCAAAACTCCCTCAACCTAAAGAAAGAAGCAACATCACACACCACCACCGTGCTGCCTTTCCTTGCAACTTTCCTCTAGACCCCCCCCCCCACCTCTTCCCCTGGTGTGCTGGCTACACACACCTTCAGTTCATTGGCTGATGAGGTCTGGGGTGGTCATCGACTCTGTCCTCAAACTCTTGGCAGTGATTGTACCTTAGTGGGGTGTTCTGCCATTTGTGGTGCAGTGGCCAGGAGAAATGTAAGTGTATTGGGGATTATGCATACACTTATGAGGCACTTAGGGAAGGTAGCCCTAAGTACTACCCTTGGGATCTAGGGTTACCTTCCATAGAGCTTTCGGGAAGCGTTTCCATAGGGGTCTCTGCTGCTCTACATTTACCCCGCCCTTTAGGCCATCTGGGGTTTTTGTGGTCTTTGTTTGGCCTTGGGTAGGAAGTGGTATTTCCTGGTAGGGGCACAAGGTACTGTGCAGCTTGCCAATCTATGCAGTGGCCGGTTCCTGTTCCTTCTAGGGACGTTGTACTTTTGCAGGGTTTTTCTTTTATGTTTGTTTTCCTTGCCTCGAGGGGCTGGTCTGCCTTGTTCGGCTATTGGTCCACTTGAGGTATTATGGTGGCCCTCCTCTATGTCCCTGTGAGTTTACATGTCGCAGGAGTTCAGTCTTTAGCAGTTCTCCCTTGTTAGTTTGGGCCTAACCAGTTTTGCAGTACCTAGTCTGGGCTTCCTAAAGCAGACAGCCTGCAGGCCTTGGAAAATCCCATTGGGGCTCAGTTGACCAAGGGATGCGTCTTCTGAGTTCCACTTCACCTTGTGCGATTTTGAAAGTTGCTCTTGTTCTTTTCTCAGGGTGACAGTCACCTGTTTTGCCTCCATCATGCTGCCTGCTGGGTCAACAACACCTTTGACCCTGAGTCTTGCAGTCGTGTTCACTGCTCATACTCCAATTTACCCATTACATTGACACTGAGGTTCGGGTACAGGCGGCATCAACGTTGCATGCTAGGTTTAGGTTGCTACAATGCGCTAGGTTGTTTACCCACTCGGATTCCCTGAGGCTGCCCCATTTTAGTTATAGGGACCCAGAATTGGAGGCGTTACTCGCTTCGACTGTGGTTCCGTCCGTTGGTGATGTTCACCCTGCTCTCCCCATTCCCCTGCTTCAAGCTCCCAAACGTCTGTGGGTTTCGGAGTCGTGGTGGGGTCTAGCTGGTGATGAGACTTGGGCGGCTTCGGGGGGCTGCTCCTTTCGGGTCAGGGACAGAGGCATTTAAGCCTGCTCCTCCTGCCGAGGCTTCTGAGTCCTACCAGTGGACCCTCTTCTTCTCTGTCTTTTCCCTGGAATTTTAGGGGACTCTACCCCTTTTCTTCAGGGACAGAGGGTGTGGAGAATGTCTCTGCCCCAGGGCCTGGCAGTTAGGATTTCCATGCTGAGGGTTCGGGGCGCTCAGAGTTCTACGATCTGGCTCCACTCTGACTGCTCTCTGGTGGTTCATTGCCTGAACCACAAGGGTTCTCTTCGGTCCTTCGCTCTTTGGGGCTGGTCGCTTCGAGTGACTCATTGGCTGGTTTCTCAGGGTATAGCTCTCCGTGCAGATCACATCCGGGGAGTGTCCAACGTCCTGGCAGTCGGCCTGTCACGATTCATTCCACTGTCCACGGAATGGATGGCCAAGGCCCTCTCCTTCAGTTGGCTCTGCCAGACGTACAGGACCCCAGAGGTGGACCTTTTCGAGTCGGCGTCTCCCGATATATGTGGCGCCCTTCCCACATATGATTGATTTCCCACACATGTGATTTGATTGATCGAATGATCAATCAAATTACATTCAATGCTTGTTTTTCTCATTAAATTTTCATCATCTGCAAACAACGACAAGTGCAAGCTTACTCCCTCTATGAGGTCACCTACATAAAATGAGCAATGGTCCATGGACAGGGCCCTGGGAAGGACCACTCTCTAGCCTTTCATTTGACTTCTACCCCTCTGTGCATGGTTCTGGTCTCCAGATTGAGCACCTGAAGCAGTGGAACCTGGCACAAACCAGGTGGATAACACAAGGAGTTGCCAAAGGGGCCGTTACAAAAAAAATTACTTGATTCACTTATCATAAGGCAAGCCTGTATGTGCGTTATAATGGTTAAAGTCCTTCCCCAAAAACATGGAGAGAGAATAACTTGTATGGGTTTCCAAAGATCTGGCTGATTAAGCAAAATCCCCCATGTATTGAATTGGCTGTGCTAAATGTAGTATGTTTGAGAGAGGTAAAGTGTATAAAGAGCAGCATAGGCCGCCTCTACAAAGGAATCATAGTTCAAAGGAAGAATGTTTTGAGGTGTCAGATAACTAGCCTTATTTTGTCCCCTATGTCATACCACTGTTTGGCTTATGAACATTTTGATTTGTATGACTTTTGCAGGAACAATAACCCCTGAACAAGTAAAGGATTTCCTGTATTATGAATTAGTAATCAAGTTACCGTATGGAATAGTTTTACATAGCTATCACTATAGTTTTGTACAAGCCTAAGGTAAATTTATAATAATATAGTCATTGCCAACATATTACTGTTCAATTTCCTTGCAGGTGAAAACTTGGTTGAAACTGCACATCGTGTGGCATGGTATGTTTCGTTGATTCCGTCCCTTGCAGATATGACTCTGTTCCCAGGGGCTTGTGACATATGGGCCAATTCTGAGGTACGTCAGAGCTGAGGTGTGTCTACATGCAGTCATACCATTTAAAAAAGTTACTGTACTCTAATGTCTTTTTATTATTATTTTCTCGGGAGGGGGGAAGCCCCTTCAGTTCCCCAGAGCTATCCAGGCTGATATGAATGTATTAGACCCTGGCATCAGTCAAGCAAATGGAGTTCTTAGGTCTACCATGGACCACGAGCCAGAACCTGGCTCAGAGATGTACGAGGAGCAATGGCCTATAGAAACCCCCGTGTGGTCGGAAGCTTTCCATGTCTGCCATTGACCGGGTTAGGCACCCAAAAAAGTTAGGTACCCCAAAACAAACCCTATCTGGTTAAAACTGCCACTGAACGCCGAACTGTTGGACAAAACTCCCTAAACTAAAACAAGCATGACGTCACAACCATCACCGCCCCGCTGTCTGCGCAGCTCCCCCCCCTCCGCAGGAGAGGGGAAGGGGGAGCCCCAAACCCCCGTCCCGGATATCCAACCACACTTCTGTGGCCGATGTGAGGCTGGCAAGGTCGTGCGACTCTGGCTCCTGATTTCCATTCCTGTGCCTTGTGGTGTGGTACTGTGGTTGGTGGTGCGAGAGCCAAGAGTGTATTCACGAGTAATCGGGTTGCATGCGCCAAGGGTCACCTTCCCTTGCCAGTTGGGGAGCTGGTCGGCCGAGCGGACAGCACGCTGGACTTGTGATCCTGTGGTCCCGGGTTCGATCCCAGGCGCCGGCGAGAAACAATGGGCAGAGTTTCTTTCACCCTATGCTCCTGTTACCTAGCAGTAAAATAGGTACCTGGGTGTTAGTCAGCTGTCACAGGCTGCTTCCTGGGGGTGGAGGCCTGGTCGAGGACCGGGCCGCGGGGACACTAAAAAAAAAAATGAAATCATCTCAAGATAACCTTCCCTAGGTGCCCAGTAAGCACTGCCCTTGGGGTCATCTCCCACAAGTCACCTTGGGGGGCTATCTCCACAAGGTATTTTGCTGCTCGGTGAATGGCCGCCCTTGGAGTTAGTTGGGGTGTTTCTTTCACCCCTGTTTGCCTCTTGGTAGGGGGTAGTATTTGTCACTGGTTGGGGCGCAGGGTATTGTGCAGCTAGTTGTCACCTCTCATAGTGGGTCACCTGTTGGGTCAGTGACACCTTCGACCCGGAGTCCTGCGAGTTTTGTTGCTTGTTTGTGACTCGGTTCACCCAGTTCACTAATGACTCTGTTCAGGTGACTTATACTGCTTCTGGCTCCAAAGTGTCTGAGGGTTTCAGAGGCAGGGTAGGGTTGGTTTGGAGATTCGGGCGGTCTCAGGAGATGTCCCTTCCGGGATGGCGCCAGATGCATTCGAGCTAGTTTTCCTGCCGAAGAGACTGGGTCAGACCAGTGGTCTCCCCTTTCCTGCTTTTGGCTGCTCCGGCCTCTCCTTTTGTGGCCAGGGCTTTGGGGGACGGCTCAGCCCTGGATCTTGGTGTGGCGGTTCCTGGGGCTGGGAAGGGGTCGACTTGGGAGGCCTTGGGCCCCGTTGGAACCCACTTGAGTTTTTGTACCCTCTGAGCGGGACTTGCTGTTACAGAAAGTGCGGTTTCCTTCCCCCTCTCCACGGTCCCGTCCTTCCGAAGGTTTTTAGCTTCCCGCATCCCGCCTCATGAGGTGCGGGGACGCCATTGCAGCTTACCTCCTGCGTGACCCAGATTATGCCTCCTTAACACTTTCGTTTGGGAGGGACCAATATGACTTCCGAAATTAACTTTGTGGATGTTCAGGAGGGACGTAGCTAACGTCCAAATTGAATAAATTTGTTAAAATTACATTTTCTGTGGGGAGCCCCTATGGCTCCCTGGAGCTTATCGGTCTAATGTATGTTATATTAGACCGGGATATTAGCTAAGGAGTTCAGACCTACCAGGGACCAGCGCCAGAACCTGGCCCCTTCAGAGAGGTTTCAGAGAGCAATGGCACTGGAAAACCCTCTTGTGGTTGGGGTTTTTCCTTATCTGCCATCGACCGGGGTCAGGCACCCAGAAAGGTAGGCATAACAAAACAAACCCCACATGGTAAAAAACTAAAACAAAAAACTGAACAGAGAGGTAGAAACTCCCTACACTCCCAAGGAAACAAACAAACATCACACTTTACTGCCACGCGGATCGTCCGCGCAGCCCTCCCCACTCCGAGAGGGGGAGGGGGGGAGCCCCGGACCTACCGCGCTGGCTGCCAAGCTTCAGTTCATAAGCTAATGTCAACCGGGATAGATGCTTCTCTGGCCTCAGTTTCCTAGGCGGTGTTTGCCTTGTGTGGCGTTCACTGCCGTGTGTTGTGTTGTGCGGTGCCCAGGAGTACCTCATCAGTGCCGGGGCTGCATGCGCTTAGTGGCTGACTTCCCTAAGGGCCCTGTGAGTACTGCCCTTGTGTAACAGGGTTATCTTCCCTGGGGCGTTTGGGAACCATTCCCGTAGAGGTTCTTGCTGCTCGGCATTTGCCTCGCCCTTGGGGCCAGCTGGGGCTGGGGGCCCTTGTTTGGCCCTGGGTAGGGACTGGTATTGTGCTGCTTAGGGCGTCAAGGTGTTGCACAGCCTGCCACCTAAGCGGCGACCGGTTCCTGTTGCCTCTGGAGACGGTGTACTTTTGCCGTTTTTTTTTTTTTTGTTTTTATTTTCAATTGCCTGGTGGGGGTCTGCCCAGTGTGGCTATAGTTCAACTGGTAGTGTTTGGCGGCCGTCTGCTAGGCCCCAGTGATTGTACACGTCTCAGGGGTTTTCAGTGCTATCCCCAACCGGTTTAGCAACACTTTGCCTGGGTTTCCCGTATCTGTCAGCCTACGGGCCCTGGAAACCCCTGTCTGGGCTCGGGGGACCATTGAATGTGTCTTTTGGGTTCCAACCCGTCTTGTATGGGATCGTTGGTTGCTGTGCCCTTGTCTTCGGGTGACAGTCGCCACTTTTACCTCCGTCATGCTGCCTGTTGGGTCACTGACACCTTGACCCGGAGTCTTGCGAGAGATTTTCTCTGCTTGCTCTCCAGTACTCTCCTGATATTATTACTATTCAGAATACAGGCGGCATCCGTGTTGCAAGCTAGGTTAGGTTGCTGCAACATGCTAGATTGGTTTCCCACTCGGATTCCCCGTGGCCGCCCCGTTTTGGTTAGGTGCTGTTCGCCCCCTTTTCCTCCCTGTTCCCGGCTCCGGACTGTCTGCGGGTTTCGGGGCGGGGCGGGGCCGTGACTCCGTGACTTTTTTTTTTTCATCTTTACCGGATCTTGGTGCTCTGTCTGTGTCTGCTTGAGATTCGGTGTCTGGCCTACCTCGACGACTGGCTGGTGTGGGCTCCCAGTTGGTCCGCTTGTCTGCTCGCTAGGGGTGTAGTTCTTTCCAGATCGCTGGGTTTGGTTTCCTGGTGATCTGGAGGCCATTTCATTTGTTTCCATCTCGGGGTCGAACCTGGGCCTTGTTTAGGGCTATTGGGCCCTCCTTGTCTTTCCCTCCAGAAGTGTTACTGCGGCTGTGGTCCCACCTTCAACTGTGCATGAAGGGGTCCCGGGTTGCTCGAGCGGTTGTGTGGGAGTCTGAACTTCGACGTGCTGGTCTGCCTGCTGGGTCGGGTTCGGCTTCAGCGTCTGTTGATTCCTTTGGAGACTCCCCTTCCGCTTCTTGCTATCGTTGGGTTCATTCCTCCGGGGATCTTGTGTTGGTGCTGCGTCACCAGCTTCCTCTCTGGGGTTTTCGGGATTCCGTGCCTTGGCACCTCCCCGAGCCTTCACTCGATGTGCTCAATGTCTGAACCCGGGGGTCTTCCCGCGGCTCCGCCTCTTTCAGCAGATCAGACCGGTCCATTACGAGGCTGATTCGTTCTTCTCCTCGAGTCTTTGTGTATGGTCTCTCTGACTCGAGTCTATCACCTCTTGTATGGTAAGCAGGTGGCTTTGTTATTGGTGTCCCAACTGCGTGCTTCATCTCAGCGGCAGTGTGAAGTTTCCTGGCGGTCCTTCTGTTATTTCTTGTCCCTTCGCTGGTTTACTTCAGTATCTGTTCAGGTTGTCTTGTCCTTTCTCTCAGGGTTATTTCAGGACCATCATCTTATGCCAAATACTGTCGCCTCGTATTGTGCGGTGCTGGCAGAGCCGCTGCAGCTTACATTCGACATTGATTATACTTCTGCACCATTCTGTAAGTTGTCTCGGGCGTTGTTTCACCTCCGGCCTGCTCATGCACTGCCTGAGTTGTCCTGGTCCTTGGATTGGATGCTCTCCTATCTCTCTTCCCCTCAGTTTGTGGTGGCCTCCCTTCAGTTCAGGATTGTTTCTCCAAGGCTCTTTTTCTTGTTAACATTGGCATCTGGGGGTCGGGTCAGGAGCTTCATGCTCTTCTCTGGTGCAGGGGTTTCTGCTCGTTTGGTCCTGGTGGTAGGTTTGTTCGTTTGCAGCCTTCTCCTTCTTTTCTGGTGAAGAATAAGACTGCTGCTTTCTTTGGCATCCTTGGGTTGTCGATGCTTGATTGGTTCGGCAGGGGGTGTATCACGTGTTGTGTCCGGTTGCGGCTCTCTGCCATTACCTGTGCGCCACGGCCTCTGTGGCTGGGGACGCGCTTTGGGTTGACCCGGTTTTCCTTCTTCCCCGTTCCAGAGTTCGAGTCTCTCAGGTCATCCACAGGCTAATTCGGTCCAGCCAGCCTGCAGTCTATCCCCAGTGCCCACGACGTTCGTAAATTTGCTGCACTGGCTGCCATCTTCGGTAACATGTCTTGTGCTGACATTCAGGTATGGAGTTTTTGGAGTTCGAACAGGTAGCGAGACCCTGGCCACTCGCTACCTTGTCAATGTTCCTGGTCCTAATCGGTCCTGTGTCGCATTGGGTCAACAGTTGTAGCCAATTGTATCAACTTCGAGTTAAGGGGCGAGTGCCAACCACCTCTCGGATAAGTCCCTATTCTTTTGTCTCTGAGTAAGTAGCTCTGGGAAGCCACAGAGGATTCCCCCAGAAAACCAGCATTGAATGTAACGAAACGCCATTTTCTAGTTCAGACCTGAAGGCTCCCAGCAACCCTCCCTCCCTTCCTCCGGTCGGCATTTTTTTTTTTTTGCGTGTTTTTACTTCCAGTCTTAGAACTGCAGGATGGATAGCCAGCGCGGGGATCTGGGGGCTCCCCTTTCCCCCTCCAGGTGAGGGGGGGGGTTGTGCAGACAGTGGCATGGCGACATGGTGATGTCATGCTCGTTTGCTTGTTTTCATTTGAGGAGTTCTGTCCACTAGTTCGGCTTTCAGTAGCAATTTTTTTACCAGAATATGGGTTTGTTTTGGGGTGCTTACCTTTCTGGGTGCCTGACCCGGTCGATGGCAGACATAGAATGCTTCGAACCACACGGGGGCTTCTATGGGCAATTGCTCCTCGCGCCACTCTGAGGGGGCCATGTTCTGGCTTGTGGTCCCCGGTAGGCCTAAGAACTCCATTCCCTTTGACTGGAGCCAGGGTCTAATACATTCATATTAGTCCGGATAGCTTCGGGGAGCCTCCAGGTCTCGCCCAGAAAATGGCGTTTCATTACATTCAACGCTGGGTTTTTTCCAGCCATTCTGAGATTATGAAGTCATATGGAGAACTGGTTGTGGTAAATCAATAAATAGTTATTTTTCAATAAAGTTTTATGGTCTTGCACCCATATAATAATCAATACACTTTAATCATCATTAACTTGTACTGTACTTGGAATAATTTTTTTTCAGCAATTTTTGACCATGTTGACTGGAGATGAAGAAGAGCATGCAGTCTTACTCACAAACTTCTTTCTTCATCTTGGGAAAGCAGCATTTCTTCTTTTAGGTGGGTTATGTTTTTGGGGTTTCACATCTTAGAATTCAAAGTTATGAAGGCTAATAAAGCAGTGTTGAATGTAATGAAATGCCCATTTGTAGGTGAGCCCCAGGGCTCCCTGAAGCTACATACTGAGATGGTTCCCATCTACCAGGTCACATCAGCTGTGCAGTTCTATATGCCTGGCCCCATTTGCCTCGCCCTTGGGGCCAGCTGGGGCTTGGGGCCCTTGTTTGGCCCTGGGTAGGGATTGGTATTGTGCTGGTTAGGGCGTCAAGGTGTTGCACAGCCTGCCACCTAAGCGGCGGCCGGTTCCTGTTGCCTCTGGAGACGGTGTACTTTTGCGGGGTTTTTCTTTTGTTTTTATTTTCTTGCCTGGTGGGGGTCTGCCTAGTGTGGCTATGATGCCTATGTGGTGGCTGCCTATGTGGTGGCTGACACACCACTGGTAGTGTTTGGCGGCCGTCTGCTAGGTCCCCGTGATTGTACACGTCGCAGGGGTTTTCAGTGTTATCCTCTACCCTCTTGCTATGTTTGCGTTTCTTAACCAGTTAGCAACACCTTGCCCGGGCTTCCCGTAGTTGTTAACCCTACGGGCCATGGAAACCCCCTGTCTGGGCTCGGGGGGACCATTGAATATGTCTTCCGGGTACCAACCCGTCTTGTACGGAATCGTTGGTTGCTGTGCCCTTGTCTCCGGGTGACAGTCGCCACTTTTACCTCCGTCATGCTGCCTGTTGGGTCACTGACACCTTGACCCGGAGTCTTGCGAGAGAGATTCTCTGCTTGTTCTCTAGTACTCTCCTGATGTTATTACTGTTCAGAGTACAGGCGGCATCCGTGTTGCACGCTAGGTTAGGTTGCTGCAACATGCAAGGTTGGTTTCCCACTCGGATGCCCCGAGGCCGCCCCGTTTTGGTTAGGTGCTGTTTGCCCCTTTTTCCTCCCTATTCCCGGCTCCAGACTGTCTGCAGGTTTCGGGGTCGGGGTGGGGTTTAGTTGGGGTAGAGACTCTGGCGGTTTTCGGGGGCTGCCCCATTCGGGTTGGGGGACGGAGGTTTTCGAGCCTGTTCCTCCTGCCAAGGCTTCTGGGTCTTACCAGCGGCCCTTTCTTGCTGCCTTTCCCATGGACTCTTGCTTTTCTTTAATGGCGGAGTGCTTGGAGGACGGCTCTGCCCCGGGGCCTCTGTTGCTGGTTCCTGGGGCTGTGGGGGATGCCTGCTAGCAGTTCTGGGGCAGTTTGCCCCTGCCTGGGTTTTCTGCTTTTGGGCGGAGTTTTTCGCCCATCCAGTCTGCTTGCTTCCCACTTTTGCTGGCGTGTTTTTCGTATCTTAGCGTCAGTCACAGCCCCTACTGGCGGCCATTTTCGTCTGCCGGTTTCCTGGCGTGGCCACCAGGGCGGCGTTGCGGTTTGTTTACATGCGCTTGGGTGTGCAAGCGAGCGTCTGGGGTGAGTTTTTTCACCCTTTTTCATGGGTTTTATTCTCCTGTTGTCGTTCTTTGCTTTTCTGGTGTTTTCTGCCCGTTCCTCTGGGTACGTTTGGGTGTTGATTTTACACCGGGTTTCCCTTTTTTGTCAGTTTTGGGTTTGGGCCCTTGGGTTTGGGCTCAGTGTCCCTGGCTATTATGCTTGCTCCCACACCTTGTCCCTCGGTTTTCGGTCTGTTATGACCGTTTCCCATTGGGTTCTGTCTGGGGGCTGTGCTTTGCCTTTCTGTGGTGTTCTCCTCCGGCAAATGTGGTGGTTTGGCCTCCCCCTGGTTCGATTCTGGGTTCCTTTGGGTTCTTTGGTTTCGTTCCAGAGGTTTCTTCCTCTTGGGCCCCCTTTTGTGGGTTCAGGGGGCTTTGTTTCCTCGTGTGACCCGGTTCTGCCTTCTGGGGTTCCGGGGTCTTCCTGGCTTGCAGACTGATATTTTTGGGTCTTGGCACATGTTGTGGTTGTGCTGGGACTTTGAGGTTTTGCTGTCGAGGTGGGCCTTTTGATGCAGTTTTGTGCCTTCTTTGCCTGGCCGGCGTGGTGCTCTCTGCCCACTATTCGGCGACTTGTACTTTTCTTTTACAATGTATGTACTCACCCAGTGCAGTTCTTCTGGACTTCAGTCTGCGCCCTGGATTCTATGCCCTCCTCGGAGGACTGTTGTCTCCTGTCCGGCTTCTGTTGGGGCCAGGTGCCTGGATGGTGGCCCTGGACCTCCAGGTCACTTCTTGGCACGTTCCTCTCCAGTTTTCTTGGTCTGGCACAGTTGGTGGTGGGGCTTCAGGCTTGCTGCTTTTGTTGCCTGCCCTATTTTGTAATGGGCACTTGGTATAATTTTTTTTTTTTTTTTTTTTTTTTTGCATCTTTACTGGATCTTAGTGCCCTGAGTCTGAGATTCGGTGTCTGGCCTACCTCGACGACTGGCTGGTGTGGGCCCAAAGTCAGTCCGCTAGTCTGCTCGCCAGGGGTGTGGTTCTTTCCAGTTTGCCAGGTTTGGTTTCCTGGTGATCTGGAGACTTTTCCATCTGTTTCCGTCCCGGGTTCGGGCCTGGGCCTTGTTTAGGACTATTGGGCCACTCATTGTCTTTCCCTCCAGAAGTGTTACTGCAGCTGTGGTCCCGCCTTCGGCTGTACATGAGGGGTCCCGGGTTGTTCAGCGGTTGCTTGAGCAGTTGTGCGGGAGTCTGAACTTCGACGTGCTGGTCTGCCCGCGGAGTCGGGTTTGGCTTCAGCGTCTGTTTGGTTCCTTCGGAGACTCCCCTTCCGCCTCTTGCATTTGTTGGGTTTGTTTCCTCCGGGTCTTGTGTCACGGCGCACAGGATTTGGAGGACAACTTGGCCCCAGGTCCTGATGTGGAGAATTCTGGGGCTGGAGAGGAGTTGTCTTGGGTAGCCCTGGGCCCCACTTCTCCCTGCTTGGGTGTTTGGTACCCTCGGCACGGCGCTTGTTGTTACAGGGGGAGAGGTTTTTCTATCCCCTCCCTGTACGATTTTGTTAAAGAGTTCAACTCCTCTACAGGTTCGGTTCCAAGTTTCCATGGGTTCTTCGGTTCCCTCCTTCTGGAGGTTTTTGGCTTCCAATCCCACCGAGGAAGGTTATCTTGAGGTTATCTTGTGATGATTTTGGGGCTTTAGTGTCCCCGCGGCCTGGTCCTCGACCAGGCCTCCACCCCCAGGAAGCAGCCCGTGACAGATGACTAACACCCAGGTACCTATTTTACTGCTAGATAACAGGGGCATAGGGTGAAATAAACTCTGCCCATTGTTTCTCGCTGGCGCCCGGGATCAAACCCGGAACCATAGGATCACAAGTCCAGTGTGCTGTCCGCTTGGCCGACCGGCTCTGCTGGTGGAAGGAAGGTGTGGAAGGCCCTTGCGGCTTACCTCCTGCAAGACCCAGATTATGCCTTGATATTGAAGCCTGCTTCTTTTGAGTTTGGCAACTCTTTTTCCTTAATGGGTGCATTGCAAGGTGCCGTAGTCTTCCTGGCTGGCAGACTGCCTTTTCTTTCGTTGGGGGCTTGGCATTCGTCCTGTCGGACTGCTCATTTGGATAACGGGAGTTGACTACGGTCATTCAAGTTTCCTGGGGGGCTAGTTGGAGCAACTCAATGCATGCATATTCGCCCCATCCTTCCTTATGATGTCGGCCAGGTGCGGCTTTACGTGGAGGTTCCCTCCTTTTCGGCATCCCTGGTGGCCGAGGATTTGGGCGCTCGTCGGCACTTGGCTTCGGTCTTGTGCTTCTTTTCCCTGCTGGTGCTGTCTTCAGACTGGCTCGTGGTAGGTGTGGAGTAGCTGGGCTCTGGGCCAGTGTCCAGTGTGCTTGCTTTGGCAGCTTGGGCGCCGACTGCCTTGTTGAAGTTGTACGCGCTGTTTCTGAGGGTGGCGGTGTCTGTTCTTTGCTTCTCGTCTCGCATGCTGGCAGGCGGTCCTCGTCCTATTTTTTGGAATCGTTTTGGGCCCTGGCTCTTCGTGTTTCATTCCCTTTTGTCCGTTGCTGTTTGCAGAGTCTGCGGTGGTGCATTTTCTGCAGGCGGATTCATCTAGTTGACAGCGTATATCGGACTTGTAGGTTCTCTGGGGTCGGTCGTGGAGGTCCTGCCCGGAATTGTCGCACCAGGTCTCAGGAAAACTTTGGTCATTGTAAGCCAGTAGTGCCAGATTTGGAACTGGCTGTTCTGCGGAGTCGTTGGCTCAGTGATAGCTATGAGTTTCAGTCAGGCTCTCGTAGGGGTCGTCGTCCCTTTCACGGTTCGCCCTGTTGGCTGAGGGATGGGGAGGAAGCGCGCACTGTTTGTTCTCGCCTGGTTCCATGATTTGTGGGCAATTCGGGTCCTTTTCCTCCAGCCTGCGGTGGTGTTGCTTCTTTCCTTTTCCTTTGGGAGGGTTGGGGCTTGCAGGGTGGGCCTCTTCCCCTGCGCTCTGTCAGGTCATCCTGGAGTGGATTTCCTGCCTGTCTTCAGTTCCAAAATGGGGCTAGGCAGATCTGCAATTCATACTGGACTTGTCCTGTATGGTCCCACGGGTGTTTTGCCCCTCCTTTCACATGACCACTCTGTCTCGGGTCCAGCTGCTTTTGGCGCCTGGATGGTGTCTCTAGACCTCCGGGACACGTATTAGCACGTCCCGATTCATCCGGTATTCAGGGACTGGCTCAGTTTTGTCATGGAGTGACACTGCTTTCTTTGCCTTCCTTCCAGTTGGATCTGGCACCTCATGTGTCCAGGCGCCTTAACTGGGTCGTGGTGACGCAGTTGATTCTGGCTTACCTCGACGATTGGCTGGTGTGGGCTCCCAGATAATCCAAGTGTCAGCTCGCCTGGGATTTGGTTCCTTACCAGCTCACTTGGTGTGTGTTCTTGGTGCACTAGAAGTCCCAATTGGTTCCCTCAGGGTTCGGACTGGGTTGGGTCTTGTGTGGGACTCTTGGACTGCTTCTTTGTCTCTCCCTCTGGCAGCATTGTTGTGGCTGCGGTCCCGCTTATGACTGTTTTTGGATATAACGTGGGTCACATGTCAATTGTTTGAGTGGTGGTGCGGGAGCCTGATCTTCGTCGTGTTGGATCCGACTTTGGCAGATGTTCTGGTTCTTCGGGGTCATCCCTTCCGCCGCTCTCATGATCGCTGTGTTCAGATCCCGTGAGCCTTGCATCTGCTGCTGCATTGCTGGCTTCCTCTGAGTTTTTTTTTTCGGGGTTCTATGCCCTAAAGCCTTCTCGAGCCCTCGCTCGATGTGTTCACGGCTGTCTCGTCTCTCAGCTGGGGTTTTGTGACCAGTGCTCACCAGGCCGGCCAGAGTCGGTGGGGTCTGCCCTTCCGTCGGGCTCACAGCACGGTGCAGGAGTTTGCGGTGGTGTGACATTCACTTCAGAGGTTTGTGTTACTCGTGGAGCAATGATCGGCTCCATTCGGACTGCTCCTCGGTGGTTCATTGTCTGAACTGCGGGGGTTTGATGCAGTCCTTGGCTCTTTGGGGCTGGTCGCTTCAGGTGACTCATTTTCTGAGTTCTCGGGGTTTGGCTCGCTCCTGGTGGTTCATGTTTAGGGATGTCAGACGTACTGGCGGATGGCCTGTCCAGTTCATTCTCCTGTCCATAGAATGGGTTGTCGACACAGACTCGTTCAGTTGGGTCTGCCGGACGTACGGGCACCTAGAGGTGGACTTTCGGATCGACTTGGTCGAGGGGTCTTCCAGTGTATNAGGAGGTGTTGGCAGCTAGTCGTGATTGGGTGGCTTCTCTCTCGTCTCGTTATTCACATCGCAGTTACCGAACCCATGTCTTAGATCTCTCGGGAAAGTTAGTGTGTCTCCATCGTTTCATCCGTCCACTCCATCCACCAGAGGAACTAATTGGTTAGTATGAATTTTCCTGTTTACTTTCAACTAATCCTCTTTCAAATGTTAGTACTGTTATCAGCTGCATATGTTGGGTACAGGTAACTAATGCTCACATTAATAAACATTATATTCTTCCACTCTTTCACTTTATGCAGTATAGAATGATATAGCCTGAGTAGGTTAAGTAGGTTTGTGTCTGGGCTGAAATTTGGTAGCTTTCTGGTGCTTTGTTTCTGGTTCCACAGAAACAGCCACAAAACTACCCAATCTCTGGACTTGTGCAGGTCTTCCAAACACTGGGACTAGAATCTGCAGTGCTCAGTTGCAAAAAAAACGCATCAACCAATATGCCCTTTTCTGGGTAAGCCTCAGTGGCTTCCTGAAGCTGTGTTGCTGAGATGGCTTCCCATTACTGTCACATCATTCATAGTCATCCTGTTAGTCTTCTGAGACCAGAACCTGGATCCTGTAAAGAGGCACAGAGAGCAGGGTATTGTTTTGGTCGCCCTTACCTTTGGCCGCCTTAAAGAGTAGATGAGATAATATAGACAACTGCATGGTTCATGAAAAGGAAGCACAGAAACAACCTAAAGAAATATTCAAAATTAAATAGTTCATGCAAAACTGTATTAAACACCCTCTAGTGCACTGAGCCTCAACAGGTGGCATCTCAGAGCTCCCAGCTTCACGGCACAATCTACTCAATGCGTAGCTGATGGACCATGATCCAGTGTACCTGGTACTGTAGGGAAGAGAGAGTCATGGATCCACCAAGGTTTATCAAGGAAAGAGCACTTCATCATATTCATTGCTGTTTTCTGGGGAGCCCCTTGGGTCCCTGAAGGCTTACAACAGAGAAGAAAAGAACATGTCACTTAACAGGGAGGAGGAGAGGAGACAGCTTTAATGCTGAAGAAACACCAGTCCGGGTACCTGGCCCAGGGCAACACAAGTCCGAATATCCGAATATGACCAGGAACATTGACTAGTTATGTAGCCACCAAGACCCTGTTAGATCTTTAAAACCCCTTTAAAATCTCTCAGAGGTGAGAGAAAGCCCAAGAAAACTTGCTGAGGAAGCATCAATGCCAAATCTCAAAAAGAGTGCCTCCGGGAAAACCCATGCGATATGAGGTGACTGTAATATGAATGAGATGCTGATCTTCAAACAACCAGGATAAAAAAACAGCATTAAATGTAATGTAACACCACATTATGGGTAAGCACCCGAAGGCTCCCTGAAGATATGACACCGATTCAGTGCCATACTACTAGCTGCCATCAGTCAAGGAGTTATTGGCGTACCCGGGACCATGAACCAGAACCTGGCCCCATCAGAGAGGTGCAGGGAATGGTGGCACTTTGAAAACGTTACATTTAAAGTTATTAATGTCTGCCACCACCAGGAAAAGCACCCAGAAAGTCAGCGAAACAAAACGGACCACAACATGGTTATAAACAAGACCGCAGCCTCAAAACTGCCAAAAGAGCTCCCTCAAATGTACACAAACTTAAAAAGTTTGTTAAACTAGCACACACTAGAACGCATCACCTCCCATCCTTGTCGTGTGGGGGGGGGGGAGGGGGAGGCAGGTCGGGATAGCTAGCTGCCTCCATCATCAGTTCTCATGATGATGGAAACACCCTGACACCCTGGGAGAAGGAGGGTGTCAGGGAACCTCGGGGCCCACCCGGAATTGGCATTACATTACATTCAACGCTGTTTTCTGGGGAAAGCCCATTGAGGCTCCATGAAGCTATCTACCCATAGAGTAGGAAAAAAAGGGCACACACCAGGGAGGAGGAAGCACCATAGGTAACTAGATAAAATGAGACCAATTGCCATGAACCATGACCCAAGGCCACACAAAGCCGCACAAGACTGGGAACATCCACAGGACACCTGGTCGCTGGGACCCTGTGCGACCACCATAACCCCCTGCGCTCAAAGATAGGACCAAGAATGAGGAGCAAGGAGCACCAAAAGATTGCCTACAGAAACACATCATGGGCACGAGGGTATACAGCAGGCTGGCTAGAGCATAAATCACTGCGGGACAACCTGACAAAAATACTTACTGAAAATATAGAAATAAAGCAAACCACAAAAAGACCACCAAAACAGAACTGGTGGCATGAAGGCTGTGGCAGTAAGCTGCCACCTGACACAACACACGATGCGCCCCCGGCAGAATTAGCCAAGAATACAGCACCAGAAGGCACCACCAGAAGCCAACTGACACCTTCCCAGCCAGAAAAGGAGTCCCCAGTAACCCCACAAAGTGCCCACAGGGCCAAAAGAACTAATGCCCTGGTGCCAAAGAAGCACCCACATCAGACAACCAGATGCCAGAGAAAACAAAAGAATGCTTACCGAAACAAGCCAGGATCAAAGGGGCCACCGGAAACTGAGTGGACGAAAGAAAAGAATCTGGCCAAAGGGCCCGGCAGGTTCAGGCAGTTCAAGAGGAGGCCAGAGGTGAAACAGTGTATGAGAAAGCATGCAAAACTGTTCTGAAGAGAAATGATGCCAAATGCAAGCCAGAGTGGCTCCACCAACACCTCAAGAAGAGAGAAGGCGACAGCAGAAGATGCCGAACAAGGAAGAGCCAAGGAAGGACAGAACAACCAATCATAAACCAAGAAGCAATAATGAAGAGGCAAATGGCGGAAGACATGCCATACCATAATAAACAGTCACTTAGAGGACCACAGGTGGGACACCTTTAACAAGCAACCTGATCATCACAGAGTGGGTCATCAACACTCTTCAAAATACCAGATGTGATGAGCTGAGGAGACATTCGAACCAGTGAAGCACGACACAGGCTGACCCTCTGCAAAAGGCAGAGCCGCAGAAAATGCCCAGGTCGGACACCAAGCAAGCAACGCCAGAATCATGGCCGGGCCAGCCACCAAGGAGCCTGCAGGATCACTATTTCCCTGAAGGATTCCAACCACCCCAGAACCCACAGCAACAGCCAAACCAGGTAAGAAGTAAAAACCCCCCTCATCTTGACCAATCTAGCTGAAAGGTGACTGTGAGGGCCTAGCAGTCAGGGAATGGTGTTGCATAAGGAGGTGAATGCCGAAACCATGCCAACATGAAGAAGTAGATGTCTGGCCACAAGAACATCCGGCCGCCCGAACATCCGGTAAAGACAGAGGAACGAAGTAACTTTGAAGGCCCATACTGTGGAACCAGGAAGGAACTGGGACAGACCAATAGCCAGGACACCGGATACACCTGGAACGTGATTGGTATGGAAACCACCCCGAGTTGGTGTTCAGGAGGACCCGGGTGCCTTGGCAGTTGCTCGAGTAGCCGTGCAAGAATCCGAACTTTGCTCTTTTGGTTTATCTGTTGGGAAGGGTTTGACTTCAGTTGCTGTTCTGGTACCTTTGGAGCAGCCCCTTTCGCTGCTCTCACAATTGCTGGGTGCTTCCTCCATTGTCCTTGTGTGCTTGCTGAGTCACGAGCTTCTTATTTGGGTTTTTTAGGGTTCAGTGCCATGGCATCTTCCCGCTCCTTTCCTCGATGTCTTCATGGATGCCTCAGCCATAGGTTGGGGCTCTGTGACTAGCACCTTCCCTGTCTGGCCAAGGTCGCTGGTGCCCTCCCCTTCATCGAGTGCACAGTTCAGTGTGGGAGTTTGCAACTGTGTGGCAGGGGCTATGGAGAGTTCAGATTCCTTTGGCCTCAGTGCTCCGCCTCTGCGCAGACTGTTCCTTTGATGTTCCTTGTCTCAACCAGGGGAAAGGGATCCATGGCTCTTTGGGGCTGGTTGCTTCGTATAGCTGTCCGTGGCTCTTTGGGGCTTATCGCTTCGTATAGCTGTCTCGCTTCATATAGATCTTCTGCTGAGTTTTCTAGGTTTGCATCTCCGTGCTGTTTCCATTCAGGGAGTGTCCAACATCGTAGCCGATGATCTGTCCTGCCTTATTCCTCTTTCCATCGATTGGACCATCAATGCTGATTCCTTCCTCTGGCTTTGCCGGATGTTCGGGCATCCGGTTATCGAACCCTACACGTCGGCTTGGTCCTCATTAGGCAGTGCTGTTCCCTGACTGCAAGGACCTCTCGGTAGATGCCTTTCGGCTGGACTGGTCGAGGTAGGGGGTCCATTTACCTTTTCCCCCAGTCTGGCTGTTGCTCAGTATATTAATGCATATGAAATCTTACAAGGGAAGAGTTATTCATTTGGCTCAATAGTGGCCAGCAAAGCCTTGGTTTCAAGCAGTGCTTGCTCAGTGTCCAAACCCAGGAATCACTTCGCGGTTTTACCTCTACCTTCTAGTAGAGGTAAAACTTCTTCGGTTTCTAGCTTCTACGGTTTTACCTCTACTTTGACCAGAGGTCAGAGTAGACCTCTGGCAAGGTAGACCTTGCCAGAGGTCTACCTGACCTCTGGCAAGTATGTCACTTGCCAGAGGTCAGGCAAGTGACATACCTTGCTGGTTCCACTTTCTCTTCCACTTTACATGTCTGGACGTTTTGTCATGTATTTATCGCCAATTGTATGGCAAACAAGTGGCTGGTTTGATGGTGTCCCACCTGTGATCTTCTCAGTGACAGTATGAGGTTTCTTAGCGGTCTTTTGCCATTTTCTCTCCCTTCATCGTTGTCCTTCCGTTTCAAACCAGGTTGTTTCTGTAGGGAGTCTCTCCAGCTCCCTAGAGCTATCAGACTGATATACAGTTAAACCTCGACTTAGAACTGCCCCTTCTTATGAATTTTTCGAGTTACGACCCCAATTTCGTCAGAAAATGCGACTCGACTTAAGACGTTTGGCTTGACTAGCAACTTTGTTGATACACGTATGGGTTGACCGAGTGGGGGTTCCTGGTGGTACGGGCGACCCCACCTTAGTTTCAGAGCCGCCCGCTTAGTGACGATCGCACTTGTAAAGAATTTCTTTGTTTTGTGCTTTTTGTTTTTTGAACATAAAAGTAATTATTATATATCATGCCATGGACCCCAAGAAAGTCAGTGGAAAGGTTCTACCGAAGAAAACACACATGAGGATGACCATAGAGAAAAAATAGGAGATCATTCATAGTGAGACAATGTGATGGCTCACTACAGACAAGTGTGTTACAACGTAGGGAAAAACAAGTATCTATGGAAAGGTTCTTAGTGAGACAAGCAGTGAACCACAACCAGGTCTTAGTGGTATGCAGGCAAAACATACAAGAGAGTGTACCCAGAGAAGTCATCACTGCCTGATGTTATAATGGAAGGGGACTCAAAACAGATCCTACATGATAAGAAAATATTTGCAGCCGAAGATCGAACAGAGAAGCAAAACTCCCTCAACCTAAAGAAACAAGCAAACAAGCAAACATCACACACCACCACCGTGCTGCCTTTCCTTGCAACTTTCCTCTAGACCCCCCCCCCCCCCCACCTCTTCCCCTGGTGTGCTGGCTACACACACCTTCAGTTCATTGGCTGATGAGGTCTGGGGTGGTCATCGACTCTGTCCTCAAACTCTTGGCAGTGATTGTACCTTAGTGACTTAGTGGGGTGTCCTGCCATTTGTGGTGCAGTGGCCAGGAGAAATGTAAGTGTACTGGGGATTATGCATACACTTAGGGCTACCTTCCCTAAGTGCCTCATAAGTACTACCACTTGGGATCTAGGGTTACCTTCCATAGAGCTTTCGGAAGCGTTTCCATAGGGGTCTCTGCTGCTCTACATTTACCCCGCCCTTTAGGCCATCTGGGGTTTTTGTGGTCTTTGTTTGGCCTTGGATAGGAAGTGGTATTTCCTGGTAGGGGCACAAGGTACTGTGCAGCTTGCCAATCTATGCAGTGGCCGGTTCCTGTTCCTTCTAGGGACGTTGTACTTTTGCAGGGTTTTTCTTTTATGTTTGTTTTCCTTGCCTCGAGGGGCTGGTCTGCCTTGTTCGGCTATTGGTCCACTTGAGGTATTATGGTGGCCCTCCTCTATGTCCCCGTGAGTTTACATGTTGCAGGAGTTCAGTCTTTAGCAGTTCTCCCTTGTTAGTTTGGGCCTAACCAGTTTTGCAGTACCTAGTCTGGGCTTCCTAAAGCAGACAGCCTGCAGGCCCTGGAAAACCCCATTGGGGCTCAGTCGACCAAGGGATGCGTCTTCTGAGTTCCACTTCACCTTGTGCGAGTTTGAAAGTTGCTCTTGCTCTTTTCTCAGGGTGACAGTCACCTGTTTTGCCTCCATCATGCTGCCTGCTGGGTCAACGACACCTTTGACCCTGAGTCTTGCAGTCGTGTTCACTGCTCATACTCCAATTTACCCATTACATTGACACTGAGGTTCAGGTACAGGCGGCATCAACGTTGCATGCTAGGTTTAGGTTGCTACAATGCGCTAGGTTGTTTACCCACTCGGATTCCCTGAGACTGCCCCATTTTAGTTATAGGGACCCAGAATTGGAGGCGTTACTCGCTTCAACTGTGGTTCCGTCCGGTTGGTGATGTTCACCCTGCTCTCCCTATTCCCCTGCTTCAAGCTCCCAAACGTCTGTGGGTTTCGGAGTCGGGGCGGGGTCTAGCTGGTGATGAGACTTGGGCGGCTTCGGGGGGCTGCTCCTTTCGGGTCAGGGACAGAGGCATTCAAGCCTGCTCCTCCTGCCGAGGCTTCTGAGTCCTACCAGTGGACCCTCTTCTTCTCTGTCTTTTCCCTAGAATTTTAGGGGACTCTACCCCTTTTCTTCAGGGATGGAGGGTGTGGAGAATGTCTCTGCCCCAGGGCCTGGCAGTTAGGATTTCCATGCTGAGGGTTTGGGGCGCTCGGAGTTCTATGATCTGGCTCCACTCTGACTGCTTTCCGGTGGTTCATTGCCTGAACCACAAGGGTTCTCTTTGGTCCTTCGCTCTTTGGGGCTGGTCGCTTCGAGTGACTCATTGGCTGGTTTCTCAGGGTTTAGCTTTGTGCAGATCACATCCGGGGAGTGTCCAACGTCCTGGCAGTCGGCCTGTCACGATTCATTCCACTGTCCACAGAATGGATGGCCAAGGCCCTCTCCTTCAGTTGGCTCTGCCAGACGTTCGGGACCCCAGAGGTGGACCTTTTCGCGTCGGCGTCTCCCGATATATGTGGCGCCCTTCCCACATATGATTGATTTCCCACACATGTGATTTGATTGATCGAATAATCAATCAAATTACATTCAATGCTTGTTTTTCTCATTAAATTTTCATCATCTGCAAACAACGACATGTGCAAGCTTACTCCCTCTATGAGGTCACCTACATAAAATGAGCAATGGTCCAAGAACAGAGCCCTGGGAAGTACCACTCTCTAGCCTTTCATTCGACTTCTACCTTCTGTGCATGGTTCTGGTCTACCCTCTGTGCGTGGTTCTGGTCTCCAGATTGAGCTCCTGAAGCAGTGGAACCTGGCACAAATCAGGTGG